>JAJJMB010009231.1:1192857-1215916 GCA_023531105.1 Papaver atlanticum | reverse complement strand
TTCGTATAGGTTAGACTAGAAAGTCTAGGATTATGAGACATACAAGTTTTACTCGAAGACCTGAAGAACGTGAAGAAGTAACGAACTACAACAACGACATCATCCTTCCTCATGAGGTTAGTAATATTAACTTGAACTGTTTCATTCCTAACGTATCTTTCAAGTCGTGCTATATTGAAAACATAACTGCAAAGCTGTGAATGATTATTTTACTCTAGTAGTGAGACATGATCATATGATCATAGTGTTAAGGAATTAGACTACGATAACGCTTATCTTTTGAACTTCGTAGATATGACATCGACATAATCGTATGAATGCTATTATGATTAATAGAGTAGTTACCAAACAGATTTTTTGTTCCTTTACTGTTTGGAATACGATTCAAAGGAATTGTTCCAGTGCGTGCACTTATTGAATGTCGGAAGTGCAGGGATACTGAAGAAACTAAGTGAACTAGGTTTAGTTGCTTGGTCTCAACTATACAAAGTTGGTTTAGATTTTGTATAACGGCTTAATTCTGAGAGTATTCAATTCTGGACTTGGTCCTGGGGTTTTTCTGCATTTGCGGTTTCCTCGTTAACAAAATCTTGTTGTGTCTTTTACTTTTTTATTTCCGCAATTATAATTGTTTATTATAATTAAAAGTAAAATACACAAACGTTAACTCCGTATTACTTGATAGTGATCGTATAGAGTTTGGTTAAGTCCGAACATATTATCAAGTAATCACATTTTGATTATTGTATTGTCTCGATCTCGTATCCATTGACGATCATACAAAGTGTGAATACTGATTTGTCATATTTTCTCAACTTTGTCTATAGACAATCACTTTCGGTAAGAGGACTTATATGTGGATATTTTAAAGATTGTGGTGTATTTGGGTATCCTCGTCTTGTCACAAGTGTCAATCAATTTCAACCAACAACCAAAGGTTGGATTTACTAACTGATTGAACTATGCACAACCTATGATATTTCAATTATATAAAATATAATACGGAAAAGAAATAACAGAGACTCCAGAAATTTTGTTAAGAGGAAACCGCAAATGCAGAAAACCCCCGGGACCTAGTCAAGATTTGAACACCACACTGTATTAAGCCGCTACAGACTCTAGCCTACAACGAGTTAACTTCAGACTGGAATGTAGTTGAGCCCTAACCAATCTCACACTGATTAAGGTACAATCGCGTTCCTTACGCCTCTAAATCCAAGCAGGACTCTATGCACTTGATTCCCTTAGATGATTTTACCAACATCTAAGAGTTGCTACAACCCAAAGTCGAAGACTTGATAAAGAAATCTGTCTCACACAGAAAAGTCTATTGAATAGATAAATCTGTCTCCCACAGAAATACCTACGAGTTTTTGTTCCGTCTTTTGATAAATCAAGGTGAACGGGAACCAATTTATACACCGGACTTACATTCCCGAAGAACAACCTAGTAATATCAATCACCTCACAATGATCTTAACCGTATGAAAGAGAAACACGATATTGTGGAATCACAAATGATGAGACGAAGATGTTTGTGACTACTTTTTATATTACCTATCGGAGATTGAATCTCGAGAAAATCTTAGAGAAGATAGTACTCAATACGATAAAACAAAGTAAGATCAGAACGCGCAACTACAAAGAAATTAGTTGGGTCTGGTTTCATAATCCCAATGAAGTCTTTAAGTCGTTAACTTATAATGGTTTTAGAAAAACCGAGGTTAAAGGAGAATAGACTCTAGTCACAACTAGTATCACACAAGAGGTGTAGGGATTAGGTTTCCGAGTTGTTAGAGTTCTCCCTTAATAGTCTTCAAATCAGGGTTTGCAATCAATGCTACCTTGGTAACAAAGCATTCGATGTTCACCGTTAGATGAAAACCTGATTAGATTCAAGCTAATATCTTTCAACTGTTAGATCGAACTTAGCTTGTTACACACAAATGAAATGTGCCTTCATTTAGATATGGGTAACCATACCTAAACGTGTACAGTTGGTTGGCTCAACAATAGTTAACCGAAGTTAGCCATATGAACACTTTCATATCAACCTTGTTCACCTTAATCACAACTAGTTCAAATAACTCAAATGAAACAAGTTATAGAGTTGTTCAATTGTTTATATTCTCATAGAAGTATACAAGACACAATTGAAGGAAAATCGATTTTGATTCACTCAAATCAATTCATGAACATTATAGCCACGGTTTGCAAAATATTGCATTCCTTATTATATAAATGTATTTTTTTCATGAACAACCTGAAAAAGCGGGGGTCTAACAACCACACCCAATATTTCGCTTAACAATGTGTATGGACAAACTCCAATATACTTTCAAGAGAATCAACTAGACAGTTAGACTCAATCTTAAGAAAATTATATCAAAGAGTGTATATCTCAAGTTCTCAATTCAATCCGCAATCAAACAAATAGGAATTTGCGAGCCCGATTGAATAAGAGAAATAACTTGAACGGTACCAAAGACCAATGTTCAAGTGTCAATCAATTCGATCAACAACCTAAAGGCCGGATTAAAGAACTGATTGATCTTAACGCACAACCTGTGATATTTCTATTATATAACAAAATATAAAGAAATAACACAGACACCAGAAATTTTGTTAACTAGGAAACCGCAAATGCAGAAAACCCCCGGGACCTAGTCCAGATTTGAACACCACACTGTATGAAGCCGCTACAGACACTAGCCTACTACCAAGCTAACTTCGGACTGGAATATAGTTGAGCCCTAATCAATCCCACACTGATCAAAGTACAGTTGCGCTCCTTACGTCTCTGAACCCCAGCAGGATTCTACGCACTTGATTCCCTTAGCCGATCTCACCCACAACTAAGAGTTGCTACGACCAAAGTCGAAGACTTGATAAACAAATCCGTCTCACACAGAAAAGTCTATTGAATAGATAAATCTGTCTTCCACGGATAAACCTATGAGTTTTGTTCCGTCTTTTGATAAATCAAGATGAACAGGAACCAATTGATAACCCGGACTTATATTCCCGAAGAACAGCCTAATATTATCAATCACCTCATAATAATCTAAATCAATTAACGAAACAAGATATTGTGGAATCACAAACGATGAGACGAAGATGTTTGTGACTACTTTTCAATCTTGCCTATCGGAGAATAAATCTCGAGCAAATCTTAAAGAAGATAGTACTCAATCACGATAGAAACAGCAAGATTAGAACATGCAACTACAGAGAAAATAGTTGGGGTCTGGCTTCACAATCCCAATGAAGTCTTCAAGTCGTTAACCTACAGGGTTTCGTGAAAAACCTAAGGTTAAAGGAGAATTGACTCTAGTCGCAACTAGTATCACACATGAGGTGTGGGGATTAGGTTTCCCAGTTGTTAGAGTTCTCCTTTATATAGTCTTCAAATCAGGGTTTGCAATCTAAGTTACCTTGGTAACAAAGCATTCAATATTCACCGTTAGATGAAAACCTGATTAGATTCAAGCTAATATCTTTCAACCGTTAGATCGAACTTAGCTTGTTATACACAAATGAAATGTACCATCATCATTTAGATAAAGGTAACCGTACCTAAACGTGTTCACTTAGTCGGTTAAACAATAGTTAACCAATGGTTAGCCATATGAGCACTTTCATATCAACCTTATTCATCTTTATCATAACTAGTTCAAATGACTCAAATGATACTAGTTAGAGAGTTGTTAAATTGTTTATATTCTCATAGAAGTATACAAGACACAATTGAAGCAAAATCAATTATGATTCACTCGAATCATTTCATGAACATTATAGCCACGGTTTGCAAAAGAGAGCATTCCTTATTATATATAAATGTATTAGTTCATGAACAAACCGATTTTAGAACATAACCTACTTAAGTATGCAAATGGGTACCCATACCTAAGTAGCCGGACTGAGTTTGGTTACTCCAGTACACGTACGGGTATGCATACCAGTTACACTTCCAAACTCCAGTAGAAATTCATGGGACTTGGACTTCCGCTAGTACGCGTACGGGTACGCATACTTAGTTCCCGGACTTTCAACTACCAACCAGTACGCGTAAGGGTACGCATACCATGGTTACCGGTTTTGGACTTTACACAAATGTGATTACACACTGTGTTTATATCCAATCATGGTTACATTTTCTAATCACTGAAACATTCTTGGAAGACGACAATAGCTGTCTCGCACAAATTATTAGCTTCAAAGCAATTTTCAAGTGATCGAATGATCAGTACGAAACATTCCGAGTCTACATCAAATGACTGTCTCACACAAATCATGTAAGATGTTACAAGGCAATTTTCACATGTTCATCTTTTGACTTTCGTCACGAATAAAAGATGAACTTGGTTAAAGCGATAGCTTACCAACACATATTTCGAGAAATAGATAAGCGAGATAAACTCTGCTCGAAATACCAAATGTTTATAATTGAAGTCTATATAGCAATACGACTTTTTGTCTCAAATAGGAGATAAAGTAGATAGATTTTTGAGTGATAGATGAGTTCAAGTCTCCATATACCTTTTGTTGATGGAGTTCCACAAGTTCCCTTGAGTAGTTCTTCATCTTCATTCGATGAACGCCGTGAAGTCTAAAGCTCAACTACACTTACTATCCTAATCCGAGACTTAGCAATAAGTTGACTAGAAATCAAAACTTATAGTTTTGGCAACTAAACCTGAAAAACAAGCTTGAGATAGCAACGCTTGCGAGTTCGACCGAGCAGTGCTCTAACAATCTCACCCTTTGTCAATTTTAGTGACAAAAATATCAATACATATGGATTACAAAATAAATAAACATTGTAGCTTCTCATCCAAATGCTTGATCTCCTATGTTCTTTAACATTACTCGAAATCTTCGTTATTTCTAAGTAGTCCAATGATTCTAAATGTGTTCAACTCAGCATCATCGTTGTTGAAGATCCGTAGCTATAACAATGAGAAAATAGTTGCTCTCAATCATTGTTTTACAATGTCATAGTATTATTACACAACATCAAAGTTCAATTGTATCACAACTTTGACAATAATACTATGGTGATATGTATCACTCCCCCTTAGTCAATACTTCATCTCACATGAAAACCACTCCCCCTTACATAATGATCCGTAAACCATATGTATTTGTAGTGTGAACTACACATTAATTCTCCCCCTTTTTGTCAATATAAATTGGCAAAGGTACGAAAACTAGTGGGATCCTAATGAAATTTCCATAGAGATACTTCATGACCAAAAGAGAATATATCAACTTTGTTTAGATGCAATCATATAGTCGAAACTAAATACATTCATCAAGGAGTTTATAAAGATAGAACATAACCCCTATAATATTTCATAGCCGCACTCCCCACAAAGATATGGCAATTAAGCACAAGTTCAAATAAGAGCTATCCCCTATAAAATGTAATTCCCGAAAGAACAACAAGAGCGACCTTACTTTCACAAGAAAATAAGGATTTCTTTTGACATTAACAAATCACATGAAACATGAATTTGTATCCAGAGATACTCAATTAAATTAACCACAAGAGAACCCATGATTAATTTAATCGGAAATGCTCAACATAAGAAAACTTACGGAGCCACACAGTATATTCATAAGAATGTGGATCAGGGAAAGATCAATACTGCGGAATATTCAAAGATTCATTCTATTTTTCATCAATATTTGCATAGAGACATATAATAGACTTAATCTTTATAGACAAAAGTTCATCCTATCTTCCATCAATATTTGCATAATGACATAATAGGCTTAACTTTTGTTTGTCAAAAGTTCATTCAATCTTTTATCAATATTTGCATATGAAAGACTTAACTTTTGACATATATATTTGTACTTCTTATAGATTTAACACATTTAGCAATTTAATTGCTAAAATACCATAAAAGTTATTACAACCATTAAAAAAATAACAGTTATAATAAAATCAACATAAGAAGTTCAACAGACAATAATAGAATTGCAAATCCAGAGACTAATCACTCATCTCATAATAATCCCTAGTAATTTCATAAAACTTCTCACCTAGTTCAGGATAGGTTGTAACGGCATAATCCACATGCTCTTTCAAAACTTCAACTTCTTGCTGGAGACGAATGAGTTCAGAGTTGGGTACTGCAGGAGCTCTGGGTACATTTTTCCAATGCTTTTCATGGTCAAGGCCTTTGGTCCTCCAAGATTGGTTCCAACAACCACGATACCAAATTGACTGCAAATCCTTGAGATGAGGCAAGGAAAGCCAGGAGTCTTCTTCGAAATCTGTCTTATACTTATCATTTGTCGAACAATAAGGCCACAGAAGTCATTCTTTCTCCTTTCAACAACATAATAAACCAGTTCTGCAAGAGGTCTGGTCCATAATTGTCTGTCAATTGTGCTGGGCATCAAGTTGGCCACCCATAACTTTCCAGCAACTTTGAGGAATAATACAGCATCATGAACATCAATCTTACCTCCACACCAGGTGACATTCTTTGCAATAAGGAAGTTTGAGAGCACATCCGGAGAAGGTCTCAAATGCTCAGGGGGTGGTAATAAAAATCACCATCACGAGACAAGTCTAGTAGTTCAGCAATGACTTGACGATTCACAAAAAGAACTATTCCTTCAACAATGGTTTTGAAGGTGCAGTTCACAGTATCAGGCTCATGTAGGTTTGCATAAAATTAGGCTGTCAGCTCAATATAGGCCGTTCCCATGGGACGATGAATAATCCCTCATTCATGATTTTCAAAGAACCTAGATATCCCATCTACCCTAAGTTCAGAGGGTTTAAAAATCCTTTAAATAATAGGTTTCTTTGTACTATATTCTACATAGTAATCACGAACCTTAGTGTAAACGAAGCTAATTCTTAGGCTTGGGTCATAAAAAGTATCTTCACGATTTTGAGTACCCGAACTTTCTCCACGACTTGGCCTCTTCCTAGAACTCATGGTGGAAAACTAATACACAAAGAAGAGTTGACAAACTTACTTGGTACACGAACTGATGTTAATGGTGGAATACCAAACCAATGGTGAAAACGGAAAAGGTTCACGACCCAACGTACAATATCTTCTTCTGATTTTAATGGTGCAAATCGAGAATTGGTTACAAAAAGAGGTAGAAGAGAGGATTAGTACATGAATTGTTGGGTTTCTCTAGCGTACTCGAATTGAGGAAGAGAGGTGAAGTGAATGAAGAGAAAGCAGTCTCTTTTTAAGTGACAAACGGTGGAACTCGAACCGGATTTGTTCAAACTGGAACAAGATCCATTCACACGAGTTTAGGGTACGTGAACTGCACGTGTGAAGTAAGGGCTTGTTTGTTTTTGTGAACTACTGTTGAAATAAGTAAAAAGAAGGATTAGAGCAGAGCTCAATCAGCAGTATCTCCAGCGATTCACAAGAACACACTTTGCACACCATGGCACCAAGAGAGAGTTTCTTTCAACAACTCTTACAACTTTCAGTATTGAGAGAAACCCAAGAAACTGTTTTTACAAGTTTTTCGAAGAACTTTAATAGATCACAAAATAATTTGTGTTCCTGATTTCTTTGTTTCTAACTTATGACACACAGTTTCTGCAGATAATATTTAGTACTTCACAGGGAAACTCTTTTAATCAAAAGAGACATTCTGACTTTCTCATGAGAGTGGGCAGTATAATTATCTTGAGAAGATGTGTCATGGTTTGACTGATGAATAGAGTCAAGTTCAGAGATGGACCTGACAGATAGATGAGATTTAGATACTTCGTGTATTACGTCCAATTTGTCTGAGACACAGGAGACCGAAGGGATGCCCTTTCTGATAAGAAGATCAATATCAACCTCAACATGAATATTATTCATCATAACTTGATTTAGCTTATCAAGAGATTCTTGTTCTTTCAGAAGATATAACTCAACATCAATAGACAAGCTCTCAAGACTTTTCTCAAGCCCTGAAAATACTTCTAGGGATTTTAAACCTGGTGGAGGTTTAGATAGAATTTCTTCTACAGATTTCACAAAATCAGTCATGGAAGAGAATTCTGAAATCCATGGATCTGGTGGTGCATTTACTGATATAACACTTCTGTCCATAGAGTCAGATCGCTACAAACACAGACTTATGAGGCCTTAAACGAGTTTGCCTGCTCTGATACCAATTGAAAAAGCGGGGGTCTAACAACCACACCTAATATTTCGCTTAACAATCTGTATGGACAAACTCCAATATACTTTCAAGAGAATCAACTAGACAGTTAGACTCAATCTTAAGAAAAGTATATCAAAGAGTTTATATCTCAATTTCTCAATTCAATCCGTAATCAAACAAATAAGAATTTGCGAGACCGATTGAATAAGAGAAATAATTTGGACGGTACCAAAGACCAATGTTCAAGTGTCAATCAATTCGATCAACAACCTAAAGGCCGGATTCAAGAATTGATTGATCTTAACGCACAAATTGTGATATTTCTATTATATAACAAAATATAAAGAAATAACACAGAAACCAAAATTTTTGTTAACGAGGAAACCGCAAATGCAGAAAACCCCCGGGACCTAGTCCAGATTTGAACACCACATTGTATTAAGCCGCTACAGACACTAGCCTACTACCAAGCTAACTTCGGACTGGAATGTAGTTGAACCCTAATCAATCTCACACTAATCAAGGTACAGTTACGCTCCTTACTTCTCTGAACCCCAGAAGGATTCTATGCACTTGATTCCCTTAGCCGATCTCACCCACAACTAAGAGTTGCTACGACCCAAAGTCGAAGACTTGATAAACAAATCTGTCTCACACAGAAAAGTCTATTGAATAGATAAATCTGTCTCCCACAGATAAACCTATGGGTTTTGTTCCGTCTTTTGATAAATCAAGATGAACAGGAACCAATTGATAACCCGTACTTATATTCCCGAAGAACAACCTAATATTATCAATCACCTCACAATAATCTAAATCAATTAACGAAACAAGATATTGTGGAATCACAAACGATGAGACGAAGATATTTGTGACTACTTTTCAATCTTGCCTATCGGAGAATAAATCTCGAGCAAATCTTAAAGAAGATAGTACTCAATCACGATAGAAAACAACAATATTAGAACATGCAACTACAGAGAAAATAGTTGGGTCTGGCTTCACAATCCCAATGAAGTCTTCAAGTCGTTAACCTACATGGTTTCGTGAAAAACCTAAGGTTAAAGGAGAATTGACTCTAGTCGCAACTAGTATCACCCATGAGGTGTGGGGATTAGGTTTCCCAGTTGTTAGAGTTCTCCTTTATATAGTTTTCAAATCAGGATTTGCAATCTAAGTTACCTTGGTAACAAAGCATTCAATATTCACCGTTAGATGAAAACCTGATTAGATTCAAGCTAATATCTTTTAACCGTTAGATCGAACTTAGCTTGTTATACACAAATGAAATGTACCATCATCATTTAGATAAAGGTAACCGTACCTAAACGTGTTCACTTAGTCGGTTCAACAATAGTTAACCAATGGTTAGCCATATGAGCACTTTCATATCAACCTTATTCATCTTTATCATAACTAGTTCAAATGACTCAAATGAAACTAGTTAGAGAGTTGTTAAATTGTTTATATTCTCATAGAAGTATACAAGACACAATTGAAGCAAAATCGATTTTGATTCACTTGAATCATTTCATGAACATTATAGCCACGGTTTGCAAAAGAGAGCATTCCTTATTATATATAAATGTATTAGTTCATGAACAAACCGATTTTAGAACATAACCTACTTAAGTATGCAAACGGGTACGCATACCTAAGTAGTCGGACTGAGTTTGGTTACGCCAGTACGTGTACGGGTACGTATACCACTTACACTTCCAAACTCCAACAGAAATTCACGGGACTTGGATTTCCGGCAGTACGCGTACGGTACGCATACTTAGTTCCCGGACTTTCAACAACCAACCAGTACGCGTACGGGTTTCGCATACCATGGTTCCCGTTTTCGGACTTTACACAAATGTGATTACATACTATGTTTATATCCAATCATGGTTACATGTTCTAAACCCTCATTTCAATCATTGAAACATTCTTAGAAAACGACAATAGCTGTCTCACACAAACTATTAGCTTCAAAGCAATTTTCCAGTGATCAAATGATCAATATGAAACATTCCGAGTCTACATCAAATGACTGTCTCACACAAATCATGTAAGATGTTACAAGGCGATTTTCACATGATCATTTTTTTACTTTCGTCAAGAATAAAAGATGAACTTGGTTAAAGTGAAAGCTTACCAACACATATTTCGAGAAATAGATAAGCGAGATAAACTCGGCTCGAAATACCAAATGTGTATAATTGAAGTCTATATAGCAATACGACTTTTTGTCTCAAATAGGAGATAAAGTAGATAGACTTTTGAGTGATAGATAAGTTCAAGTCTCCACATACCTTTTGTTGATGAAGTTCCACAAGTTCCCTTGAGTAGTTCTTCGTTTTCATTCGATGAACGCTGTGAAGTCTAAAGCTCAACTACGCTTACTATCCTAATCCGAGACTTAGCTATAAGTAGACTACAAATCAAGACTTATAGTTTTGCAACTAAACTTGACAAACAAGCTTGAGATAGCAACGCTTGCGAGTTCGACCAAGCAGTGCTCTAACACAACCGATTTTAGAACATAATCCACTCAAGTATGCAAACGGGTACGCATATTAGAGTTCCGTACTTGGTCTGTCCGCCAGTATGCGAACAGATTCGCATACTATCGTTCACGACCGAACTCAGTTAAATTCCCGGACTTGAACTGTTACGCCAGTACGCATACGGGTATGCATACTAAGTTCCCGGAATTTAACTGTTAAACCAGTACACGTACGGGTATGCATACTATGGTTCACGGACTTGAAATAACTTACAACAGTTAACATACAAGTACACATACTGTGCTATATCCAATCAATGGTTAATTGTTCTAAACTCCATTTTATTCATTGAAACATTCTTAGAAGACGGGATTAGCTGTCTCACACAAACTATTAGCTTCAAAGCAATTTTCAAGTGATCAATAGATCAATACAAAACATTCCGAGTCTACATCAAATAACTCTCTCACACAAATCATGTAAGATGTTACCAGGCGATTTTCACATGATCATCTTTTGACTTTCGTCAAGAATAAAGTTGAACTTGGTTAAAGCGAAAGCTTACCAACACATATTTCGAGAAATATGTAAGACGGTTAAACTCAGCTCGAAATATCAAATGTGGATAAAGTAAAGTCTATATAGCTATACGACTTTTGTCTCAATAGGAGATAGAATAGAAATAGACTTCTGAGTGATAGATGAGTTCAAGTCTCCACATACTTTTTGTTGATGAAGTTCCACTAGATCCCCTTAGTAGTTCTTCGTCTCCAATCGATGAACGCCATGAAGTCTAAAGCTCAACTACACATTCTATCCTAATCCGAGACATAGCTATAAGTAGACCAGAAATTAAGACTTATAGTTTTGACTACTAAACTTGACAAACAAGCTTGAGATAGCAACGCTTGCGAGTTTGACCGAGCAGTGTTCTAACATATATGAAGAGGGAGTTATTAAGTTTCAGTCAAGATTCAATTGCAGATGAATGATTATGTCTTTCATATATAAAATTCATTTCAGTACTATTCGTGAATATAACCCAACCAAATATGTAACACTTCTGTTTCTAAATGAAAGTATCTAATTTTTGTTATCTGTTAATGTTGGAATACTTTTTTTTTTTTTTTGTGTGTGTGTGTAATAGTGTAGTAAATGAATTTTAGAAGTTCTTTTATGTTTTAGTCTTGATAAAAAAAATTTGTGATTCTATCCACAAATTGGATCTTGGGTTTGTTCAATTCTTCTGAATGAGTTTGTTAGCAGTGAGGTTAAGATTTTCTTGATAGTTTGTATGGAGAATCTCTTCCTCGTTAATGAGATTATCCTTTGGAAATGGAGTTCTTGTTTCGGTTTCGCTTTGGTGGAAGCCTAAGCTCTACTGTTGTCTTTGATATCTTTGTGTACATTGTTGGTTGATTTTCTTGATAGTTTCTTGGAAATTGAAGGTTTGTTTTTGCCTCATGACGTTTTTCCATGTCCTTCATTACCAGTTCTTTCTTGTAAATTATTTGGATTCATATTGTAAGTAAGCTTTTATACATTAAAAAGACTGTTCTATGACTTTCTAGTTTTTGTGATTCAAAATGTGTCGATTGCTTGGGTGTGTCGTCTGTAGCTTTGTTTTGTACAATTTACATAAGCTCGGTCGAGAACTTCAAACTCAAAACAGAAGTTCTACTATGATTGTTTCAGTTAGAAAAGGTCACCAATTGTCACCTTACATGTTCTTGTATTCCTAATACTTTTCCTTGTACAAATGACGATGCAGCTGAAGGTTGTTCTTTGAATGTTGAGAATGCTGAATGCCTTCCCTAGTTTAAAGAACTTTTATAGTCTCGTTTTTAGTATAACAAACTATTAAGGGAATTTTTCCACGCTCGTGCTGGTAACCATTTATGTTGTTTTTTATTTTCAATGAAAATTAATACCCGATGGAATTCGGAAACCACTAATCTGTCTCTTTTTTTTTTTTTTTTTTTTTTTTTCTGTACAGTTCATGGAAATGCAGTTGAGGAAGTTGGAAGACGTGGTCAGATCTGTTCATGACGAAATGAACTATTTTGTTTTGATTTACTTGTTTCATTACAGTCTGAAATCCATTTATGTAAAACATAAAATTTTGCTTTATGCCTTTTGCGTGTTTCGGGGAGGAAGAAATGCACGGGATCGATTGAGCAACCAATTCTAAAATGGCGTGGTTAGGTTTCTGCTCGCTTTTTGTCTGTTTATCAGTAGCAGGCTTGCAGCTATGGCATTTGAAGAACTTCTTTGAGAGGAAGAAGCTCATGTAGTTAATTAGAGATGATTGAAGAAATATTACATTCTGAAATCATAAGTTAACAATGAGACCATGAAACTGTTTACCTTCTCCCACAGTTGCAGTACCTGACCTATTATATTGCATGACTTGAGCACAAACAAGACTGAAAAACTATCAATAACTTTATTTTTCTTAGTCCATAGATTTCTAAAGAGTAATAAAGCTTTCTGGGTAGCTTTGGTTTTGACATATCCTTTAAGAAGTGTGTTAGTACTCGTCGATCCAGGTTGCGTGTGAAAATGATGAGTTTAGATGCTTAACAGCAGCTGATCTTAATAATAAAGAAAATTTCATGAAAGCAAAAAGTTAATCCAACTCTAGACAATTTCAAACAACAACTGTTTTCTTTTACAAATGTAAAATTACTGGAATTTTTACTCACAGATAATCACAAATGGGTTTTCGTAACCCGGATTATATTATATATAATGGTGCATAACAATCAGATGTACTGATGATGCAGTGAAGGCTAAGAAGGTAGTGGCGCAGGATAAGTGGGCACATGTGTGTACTTTTTATCTTATTGAAAGTCCTTTGCTAGAAAAAAAGAAAAGAGAAATACATATTTGATTTTTTCTTTTTTCTCCCTGTTGCTATAAGATAAATCCAAAGTTACTATAGAATAAATAAAGTCCTCTCTTACTCGCTAGCACTGTTTGATATGTAAAGCTTGATCGTTTATGTCAAAAGAAAAGTATTGCTCTACTGATATTTGATAAAATGCCTCAATGAATTAATTGTCTTGTGATTTTAGTTTAGATTTTGAAGAGCTTTTGATCACTCGGTTTTGTTTATTTAAGGTTTCTGAGTAATTTCTATGACTCCGTGGAAGAAGTAATGCCTCAATGAAGTAATTTCTTAGATTTTGAAGAGCTTTTGACACTGCGGAAGTATTGTTATGATACTGTTTTCTAGTATGCTTCCACCCATAGCTACAGACTCTATGGAAGAAGGTTCTCTCTTTAGTAGGTAATTTCTCTGTCTCTCGCTAATTCTATATCCTCCTCAGTCAAGTGCATTTTTTGTGAAAAATATAAATATGATTGTTTATTTTTTTCAAGCATATAAACAGGAGGGCGAACTTAAATTCTTGCACATAAACCACTTGACAGATTGTCTCTTTAAAGCAAATTAATTTTGTCTTCTTAGTAGATTTTAAATTCCTATCGAAATTTCTGCAGAAACAGTCCTTAATTTTCATAAATAATGGGTTTAGCTATAAATTGTCAAGTAGGTTTCACCTATGTATAATTATGTTTTGTTTTTAAAAATTTGTACTAGTTATTGATAACTATCTGTAATCTTTTTGTTTTAGGTTGGTCTTACCGTTGGAAGCTGTAATGGAGCCGAGATGGAAGGGGAAGAATGCAGAAACTAAAGATCTTGCTGATCCTATGTCAAAAATAGTAAAACGATTCCAGTCTTCTCTACGTAAATTAGATGCACAAGGGTTGCTCTTAGGTTCAGTTGTGCTTCTCCCAGTTGACCATAATTAACGAGCAAGATCAGGATACATGAACTATCATGGTAAAGATAGCCAGACATGGCTTCACGAATCCCTAAGTGAAGTCTTTAAGTCGTAAACCTAATTATGTTTCTCAGAGGAAATCTAGGTTCATAGAGGACGACTCTAACAAAAAAATAGGATACAGAAGTGTCAGCGATTGAATTTCCTGGTTGTTTGAGTCTCTCTATTTATAGATTTTTCAAGACTAGGGTTACTTAGAATTCAAGATAAGATAACTTGAGATTCAAGCAGACACTTTATCTGTTTAGATGAAACTCTTGTTAGGAGTTCATGTAAGCATATTGTGAGAAGTTTGTCTTGAAATCACATAGAAGAATATACACTATGGTCCAGGGTACTGGAACCGTATACAATGATAGTTCTTGGCAAATATGCCTTTCGAACTTAAAAGCAAAGTCCTATTCAATTAAACACTTAATACTTGAATCATGATGCACATACAAGGTGTTTTAGTGATCAAGATATATTAGATGTGTTGTACGAGAGTCATAGGAATGCTAAACGTGTTTAAGAAAATTATCTGAACACATCTGCTTTAGTTCGTACTGGGTGGGTTTGCGAAAGGGTACACGTACCCATGAACCAGTTCGTGAATTCAGACGGCCAAGGTACACGTACCGGGTATGCGTACCCTAAGAAAAATCACGAACTCAAGCCCTTGAGGTATGCGTACTGCATACCCATACCTCACCCCACTACACGAACTCAGAACTAAGGAGTATGCATACTGAGTACGCTTATCTACCCCATATTCCGGAACTATGATAACAATAATACACGTATTGGTTACGTGTACCATCCTGTATCCATAATTCAGTAGTTCTTTTAGCTCTATTTAATCGATTTTAAAGTTTCCCAATTGCCATATATGATGAACACCATTGCTTGGTCAATTTTCAAATGATTAACTTGAATCAAAAATATTACATAAATAATAAATTTCTCTTAACTAAGTTTATTAAGTGTATGAACAACAATTGCTTGAATCATAATGTTTAAGAAGACAAGCTTGACTCAAAATTTCTTCTTTGCAATATCTACTTGAAGTCATACGACATAGTCTCATATATATAAATAAAATGGTTGAGTCTTCACACACCTCTTTGTTGACGAAGTTCTCCAAATGTCTTCTTTTGATTCAGTCTTCAATCTTAGAGGGTTACTCAGTGATGTCTGATACTCAAATACCATATCTAACCTAGTCTGAGACTTGATTTTAGTAGACTATAAATCAAGTTATAGTTTTGTGCAACTAACATTGTAAACAATCTTGAGATAATAAAACTTGCGAGTTTGACTGAGTAGTGCTCTAACATGGTCTACTTGCAATTGTATTAGGTTTTGTCCATACAGATTGTCGAACGAAAAAGTTGGTGGTGTATTTTGTACCCTCTCATTTTCATATGTTATCAGTAATATGTCGAGATGAGAGGAAGACAGTTTGATATGGACTAATAAACTTGTGCATTGTTAGTTTTAAGCCTACTAGCCAGTAACTTAGAGATGATCATAACAAACATTGTGAATACTAACATATCAAAAGTCAGAAGCATTAGCCACATTTAGCAATCAGGGATACACAACTATGGTTCATTTGTTTTGTGAGAAAACCATCATAATTTTGATCTGAATACACATGCCCAATAATGAAATAATCTTGCATCCACTTCTAGAGGTAAAATTTTCGCCAAATCGTCCATCTTCTTGAATGCTTCTTTAGGATCAAAAGGGGTAGTATTTTTCCGAAAATAATTGCAACACAATGGTTATATCCGGATAACAACATGAAGTACTTTCACTCTGTGACAAATCAGAAAAAAGCAAGAAATAACATTAACTGCCTCAAAAATAAAGATGGTGTTTGGATCAGTAAAATAGAGGATATGTCGTTTTTACCCACTTCCCATTTCAAAGACATCAGTATCTCCATCAACCCTAATATTGAAGAGCATCATTACAATATCATACCTTCAATAGTTACAGAAGAACAAAATAGTTTTCTTACTTCTATTCCATCAGATGAAGAGATATACTCCACGGTGAAAAGCATGGAAAACTGGTCAGCTCCTGGACTAGAAGGATTTTCGGAAGGTTTTTATAAGTCACAATGGAATACAGTCAGTCAAGATGTATGTTGAATGGTCAAACAATTATTTGTCACTAAGTTCATCCATAAAGATCTTAACAAGGCGTATATTTCTCTTATTCCAAAAAGAAGAAAACCCTGTGACCCTGTTGATTTCAGGCCTAAAAGGTTATGCAACACTTTTTATAAGATTATTTCTAAAGTTCTTGTATATCGAATGAATCTTATCATGAAAAGAATAATTTCTCCATATCAAGCTGCATATGTATCGGGAAGACTTATAAGTGATAATACAATTATTGTTTAAGAAATAATCCATTCAATGGAGAGGAAAACTGGAGAAGGAGGATAGATGGCTTTAAAATTGGACATGTCTAAAGCTTTTGATCGACTATAATGGTCTTTTCTTCTCTAAGTTCTTAGTAGTTTTGGTTTCTCTCAAGACTGGTGTCAGCTTATTCATCAGTGGATAAGCACTACTTCTCTGGAAATATTTCTCAATGAAAGTCCATGTGGTTTACTTTCATCATACTAGAGGGATTAGACAGGGAGATCCCTTATCTCCATATCTGTTCATCTTAGCAATGAAATTCTTATTAAGAACTCTAGATGCTGCCCATCACAACAAAACTATTAAAGGGATCTCTCTTACAAGAAGAGCTCTGGCTATCAATCATCTACTCTTTGCAGATGATTGTTTAGTATCCACACATACTAATCTCTCTAGTGTTAACAATCTTATGCAAGTAATACAAGATTTAAATGAGAAATCTGGAAAAATAATTAATTTTGCAGTGGGAACATGAAACCGGAATGCTGTGATACTCTGATACATATTCTTGAAGTAAAATATATGAACAAGAATGAGAAATATCTTGGCTCTCATCTGCTGATAGGAAGGTCTGAGGTTGAGGATTTCAAATAAATCAAAATGGCTTTTGAAAGAAGACTTGCAGGTTGGCAATCTACTACTCTCAATCAAGCAGCAAGGTCTACCATGGTCAAAGCGGTTTTAAACTCGGTTCCTGTCTTTCAAATGGGCACTTTCATAATGCCTAAAAAGTTAATACAACAACTTGAATCTCTTGAGAGTAAATTCTAGTAGGGATTTAAGAGCAACATAGGTTATTATCCCATTGCCAGGCAAAGATTGTGTCAAGATAAATGTGATGGTGGTCTTACATTCCGTAATCTAGAAGACCTAGATCATGCTTTACTCACCAAAGTTGCTTGGAGAATCAGTAACCAACCGAACTCCTTGGCTAACAGAATTTTGAAAGTCAGGTATTTTAAATCTGAAGACTTCAGACATCTGCCACCAAGGAAACACAACTCATCCTCGTTCTGGAAAGGTCTTGAAGCTAGCCTAGCCATACTTCAACAAAATTATTTCATGATGGTTAATAATGGAAGGAAGACAAAAATATGGAAAGATAAATGGGTAGCTGGTATTGATAATCTTCTTGTTCCACATTCTGAGGTGCACAATACTCTTGTCTATGTATCTGAGCTAATTAATGGTTCCTGATTCTAATAGTTGGAACTTGAATATTCCGCGCGGTTTGTTTAATGAAGAAGTTGTAAACCATATCATTCAGATGCCCATATCTCATGAGGAGGAAGACATTATGATATGGAAGCCAACAAGGGATGGGAGATTCTCTGTTAAAAGTGCATACAAAAAGATCATGGAAACCAACGATTCAAATGCAGCTGCTGTTGAGTCTTCTCATATCTGGAAATCTCTATGGAAATGCAGGGTTCCTCATAGAGTAATCTCGTTTATTTGGAAATGTCTACATATATAGTGTAGTTCCTACCAAGCAGAGATTAGCTAACTACAATCCTGATATAGATACTACCTGTGGCATCTGCAATAAGAAGGATGAAACTCTGTTTCACCTATTGTTGGAATGTGATCATGTTAAAGCTTCATGGAAAATGATCAATATAGACATAGATGCAGTAAGACTACACTGTAGTTTTTGAGATGATTGATGCTCTTCGTGGTTTACTGACTCTGTGATAATAAACAAAGAGGAACATGAAAAATGGGAAAATATGCTAATGACAGGTTGTTGGGTAATTTGGAAAGAGAGGTGTGAGTTTGTTTTTCAAAAAAAAAAAACTCTAAACCCGATCAACACTGGTAACAGAATCAAAAAAAAAAAACTCTAAGCTTGCTTTACAGCTTAGTTTTGATAAAATTCTACCAGGTATCAAAAAATTACTTATGCTAAGTTGGTTCTAAGCCATCATGTACTAGGTTCAACAACTGCTCATTTATGACATATGCGCCACAGGGTCCCACCTGGTCCCCAGCCCAACTAAATTGGGGTATCAAATCCCTCGTGGCAAAATGAAACCGCTAAAAAAGAGCTTCATTTGGCAAAAACAGAGTTGTATTTTAACTTATTGTCCACGTGTCATTCGGTGTCCTCGTATATCCCAGCCAACAAAAGTTTCGCAGTGTAACGGGGTTTTTTCCTGAGATTCTCTGTTCCTCATTAATTAATCAATTAATCAATCTCAGTCAGTCCCCCCCACTTCAAACAAACCTTCTTCTTTCCATAAAAAGGCGGAGATAATAAATTCCCAATTAATCTTTTTTTTTTTTTCCTCCGTTTCCCAATTGTTGGATCCATTCTCTCATTCTTCAATTTTTTCTCAATTTAGTCTCTCACTTTTTGCTTCAACTACTTGATTTCTTCTGTGCTGCTTTTTTCTGTTTAACCTAATTTTCTTCGTCACATTGTTATGATCATCATCATCATTAGAAGATAATTCTCAAAATTGTGGAATGTGATGTGAGTTAATCTTAGAAATTGTGATTCTGAGCTTGAATTTGGATAAAATTGTGATTCTAAGCTTGAAATTTGGATCTCTAATGGAAATGGAGAGAGTTTTGATTTGTTGGTTAGAAATATAGGTTTGGATTTCATAGAAGAAGAAGCAGCGCCAGAGAATGGCGCTGTTCAGAAGATTATTCTATAGGAAGCCACCAGATCGCCTTCTTGAGATCACCGAAAGAGTTTACGGTATGTTCCTTTTATTAATTTCCGTTTTATTAGATCCAAACCTTCACCGCAAAATTAATTGCATGTTCTATTTGAATTGCATGAACCAACGTTTATTTCAAGCTTAAAGTGAAAATTACCTGGTTTCTTTTTGCATGTTTATATGTGAATATATAGAATTGGAGGAATTTACTTAGAATTGGAGTACTTTTTTTTCACGAATTTTGGTCACATTGTTGATAATTTTAACACAAACGCACGTTCTGGCTGAAGTATGCAAAATATGTAGAACTTCATTAAATTATCCACAGAGTGTTGAGCTTCATACTAGGTTCTAGCAAGCTGTAAAGCTGCAATCGTAAAATTCAAGTTTAATTTCCCCAAAATTATTTTCTTATGCGGCGTAGAATTTGGGTATCTTACACTCCAAAAGGAAAAAGGGTTACACTGTCGGTGGTCTTGGAATTTGCGTATTCAGTTCGGGTTTAATCTTCAGAGTAGGAAACTTTAGTTTACACTAATTCCGTCTCTTTCGAAATTCACTAATCCAGTTTAAGTCAGCATATCTTTACTTAGTGTTTTTCCCTTTTCTGAACGTAGAAGAAGACAAAACGTGATTCTCTTTTTATTTCTCTTAGAAGGTAATAGTAGAGTTCTTCTGAAACGTCGAAGCTTGTTAATTCCCTTTCCTTTTAAGTGAAAATAACAGTCTCCATAAATGCGGCCGGACTGTCGGTATCGGGGGAGTGTATTTTCTTTCGCTGAAGGCTAATAATTTTAATCATGACTGAAGTGTTTCATTTAAGTTTGCCACCTGATTGGTGATTTACTTATATCATCTTTTATCATTATTATTTATTTAATCAATGCATTTTTATGCCGCATTCAGCTTTTTTAGAAACCACAAAGATTGAATGCATGCCAGATAATTATTGGAAGCTAAATTACGACATGTCACTAATGTTTGTTACCAAAAAATTGATTTTGCCCAAGACATTGTGTCTTCTAATCACCAAAAAGCTTGTGACACTGAGTTGAGCCTCTTTTGTTGCCTATATGCTGGTGCAGTGTTCGACTGTTGTTTCTCCACAGACATTTTGGAAGAAGTTGAATACAAGGTTTACATGGCTGGTATTGTGGCCCAGCTCCAAAACCACTTCCCTGATGCATCTTTCATGGTGTTTAACTTCAGGGAGGGAGAAATGAGGAGCAAAGTTGCAGATATTTTGTCTGAATATGACATGACAGTTATGGACTACCCTCAGCAATATGAAGGGTGTCCTCTGCTGCCGTTGGAGACGGTCCTTCATTTCTTAAAATCAAGTGAAAGCTGGTTATCAATTGAGGGGCAACAGAACGTACTGCTGATGCATTGTGAGAAAGGTGGATGGCCTGTGCTGGCATTCATGCTTGCAGGCCTCCTGTTATATAGAAAGCAGTACACTGGGGAGCAAAAAACACTTGAAATGGTATACAAACAAGCTCCTAAGGAGCTCCTCCACCTTCTTTCTCCTTTGAACCCACAGCCTTCCCATATGAGATATCTCCAGTACATTACTAGAAGAAGTCTTGGTTCAGAATGGCCTCCCTCAGGCTCAGTTAGACCTTTTATTTTGGGCTGTCTCATTCTTAGATCCTTCCCAATATTCAGTGTAGAAGGGGGTTGCAGGCCCATAGTCCGTGTTTATGGTCAGGATCCTTTATCTGATACAAACAGGCGGAGTTCAAAACTTCTATTTTCAACCCCCAAGAGAAAGAAGTACATTCACCACTACTTGCAGGTATTTTCTTCTCAATTAAGAACCTGTATATGAATCCATTTCTATTTAAAAAAATGATAATATTGATATGAAAGTATACTTGCAGAGTTCACCAGCTAAACTAGACATTCATTGCCTTGTTCAAGGGGATATCGTTCTAGAATGCCTCCATTTGGATGAAGAAATGATACAGGAAGAAATGATGTTCAGGATTATGTTCAATACGTCATTTATCCGATCAAGTATTATCATGCTGAACCGCGATGAGATTGATCTCCTGTGGGATGCCAAGGTCCAGTTCCCGAAGGACTTTAAAGCAGAGGTATGCGATAGTTTTTTTCGTTCGTAGTGTCTATTTCTGAAATGGTAGGAGTTGAATGCATACTTATCTCTGAACCAGGTACTCTTTTCGGATGCCGATGCTGCTGGTTCTAACAGCAGCTCAGAAGTGGTGAGTGCAGATGAGGGCGACACAGAAGACGCAGAAGATGGTGAGACAGAAGGTGCACATGAGGAGTTCTTTGAGGTGGAGGATACTTTCAGCAATGTAGATGTAATGGAGACAAGAGGGGATTTTGATATTTTCGTAGAACAAGAAAGCACATTGGATGAAATTGATGTACAGGACGGAGAGGCGGATAGTGAGCCTGTCACAGGGCAAGAGCGCATGTTAGGTGATGGCAATTACATACAAGACAAAATAAATACTGATCGCTGTAGTGTTCAAGAAGACGAATTGGAAGAAGAGAATCACAAAGAGGAATGGAAGGAAGCTCCTGAGCTTCCAATACTTCATGACAGCACTGCGGATGACGGCACTTATGATGTTGAAGCTAAGACAGTAAGCTCAGATCTACAATGCGAAAAAGAAACACAAGCTGATGTGCACTGCAAGGTTGTGTCAAGTCTGGGAGAGCAGGATCTGGATAATATTGCTTCCCCAAAGAAATTAGCATCCAAGGATAATCATCAAAACTTGGAAACTGATCATGGGCAGAGTTCACTGTCGTTCAATTTAGAGGGGAATTCCCATCTCATTTCCAAACCACTGTCAGATGCAATGGTTGAAATAAAAAGCATTCAACACCAGGAACCAGAGGAGGCTCCTATAAAATCATCAACACCTAATACTGCACAGCATTCATTATTTCGTGAGGCAGCTTTAGTAGACGTTGCTTCACTTCCAGAAGACCTTAGTATTGGTAAGACATCAGATGATCTTCCTGTAATTCCAGTAGGCTTGACGAATGTACATGGTGAAGCTGTTTGTGTGACAACATCCGTTTCTGCCGAAGAAATAGTTGGTTTCTCCACACCGCCACCATCTCCTTCCTCAGCAGTAACATGTGCTTCTCATCCTCACCCCCCTCCTCCTCCACCACCACCACCTCTTCCAAGGTGGACTCATCATCCATCTGGGCCTCTCCAGTCTTCTCTTCTGTCCGCAGTTTCTCCAACTCCTGGTTTAGATGAAACAGTTCAGATGACTCCTCCACCTCCTCCACCTCTTTCATCTGAGCACCTAACTACACTACCGATATGTTCAGAGCCCCCGCCGCAACCTCCACCACCACCACCTCCACCTCGTAGTGGAAGTTTGTCCTTTGTTTCTTCGCCTCCACTTCCACCTCCACCCACACTCCCACCCCCCACACCACCACCACCACCACCACCACCACCACCACCACCACCACCACCA
>JAJJMB010009231.1:1080166-1191707 GCA_023531105.1 Papaver atlanticum | reverse complement strand
CCACCACCTCCCCCTCCTATGTCCAGTGTTCCACCTCCACCACCTCCTCCTATGGGAGGAGCGCCGCCACCACCACCTCCTCCTATGGGAGGAGCGCCGCCACCACCTCCTCCTATGGGAGGAGCGCCACCACCGCCTCCTCCTCCTATGCGAGGAGCTCCACCACCACCTCCTCCTCTAAAACCTGGCATGCCACCACCTCCTCCTCCTCCAGGTGCACCAGGTGCTCCTGCTCCACCAAGACCTCCAGGTGGTGCTGTGCCTCCACCCCCTCCCTTTGGTGCCAAAGGAAATGCAATCGGGTCAACTATGAATCCAAGAGGCTCATTAGGAGGACGTGGACTTGCACGCCCTGCAGCTACAGCACCTCGTAAATCATCACTAAAACCATTGCATTGGAGTAAGGTCACACGAGCAGTAAAAGGGAGCTTATGGGAAGAATTACAAAAACACGGGGAACCTCAAAGGTAGTGTTACAGTTTTTTCTTGGTGTTACTACTAAATACCTGATGTGATCATTTTTTTTAAGATTTAAGAAACATATTGTGCTTATTTGCTAATTTGCTTCAAACTACATCCTG
This sequence comes from Papaver atlanticum, assembly GCA_023531105.1. Classification (NCBI taxonomy): domain Eukaryota; kingdom Viridiplantae; phylum Streptophyta; class Magnoliopsida; order Ranunculales; family Papaveraceae; genus Papaver; species Papaver atlanticum. The sequence goes on along the minus strand of JAJJMB010009231.1, from coordinate 1,191,126 downwards.
AATGGTGTCTAGGTATTAGCTTGGGTTCAAACAAGGTTGAAATTGAAAATTGTATAAACTCTTATTATTGCCTTGTTTTTTCGTTTAGATTTGGGTGCTTACTGAGTCACTCAATTTCGTAGCTAATAGTATGTATGAAAGAGTCTATTTTTGCATTTATTCAAAGTCGTCATTCTTGGTGAACACTTCAACTCATATTTACTAATGTTTATTTGGAGTATCAGTGCATCTGAGTTTGATTTGTCAGAACTTGAAAAACTCTTCTCTGCTGCGGTTCCAAATAAGGCTGACAAAGGAGGAAAATCTGGAGAGAAAAAGAATTCCGCTGGATCCAAACCAAACAAAGTCACCTTGGTAATTCATCCAAATGATTGTTTGCTCTCTACATGCTTAGGTCTAAATGATCATGCATGGTGTAATGTGGTTATGTTCTTTTATATTTAAAGAAAGGAAGGACGATAGTTTGTATACAAGGATTTCTTGGTAGTAACTTGATATGCTTCTAGGGACCATCCTTCAACATTTAGGTAGTAATTTCAGTTCTAATATTCCAAATGCATGGTGCGTACTTGAAAAGGCACACCTAATGTTCGTCTTATGTTACTTTTGTCTTTCTCAAATACCAACCCTTCGCTTAACATGCTCTTTTAATTTCATGGTTCCCTTCAGGTTGACCTACGTCGGGCTTACAACTGCGAAATCATGCTCACAAAAGTTAAGATACCACTTTCTGATTTGATGGTAAGCTAGCTGTGGTGAACATTGATGTATGCATCAAGTGTTGTTGTATTATGATGTAATATCAACATATAGAAAGTCACTAAGATAAGTTATAAGAGTGATGGCACCACTCAAATATGGAAGGGTTGGTCTCAATTTATGGTGGATAATTGTTCTTATCTGATTTGGACTTAACCCAAGTTAAAGAGATGACAAAGAATTTGTTTCCTGTTCCCAATTACCTCAAGTTTTGATGATAAGATCACCTATACATGGATAGCATTAACATTTGTCAATTGAGCAAGTTACTCCTTGTTAAGGCAGACCAAAATACTACCTTTTCTAAGTTAATGTCCATGAATTTTGATAACTACCTCTTAGTTATTTTCCAATGCTTTTGTCAACATAGTTACCGCTTTGAGTTATCCTGATTATCTGCCGTGTGCTTACAGCCTGCAGTACTGGCACTGGATGAATCTATTTTAGACGCTGATCAAGTGGAAAATCTTATTAAGTTTTGCCCAACGAAAGAGGAGATGGAACTTCTTAGGGTGTGGAATACATACTTAATCTTGACATTATTTTGCTTTGTTCTTTACAATGATTCTTCACATTACAAAGGTTCTCTGTTGCTTTCATGGGCTTTTAAACATTACTCGTTTCCTTTGTGCTAATTTGTTTTTGTCTTTTATTGGACAGAATTACACTGGTGACAGGGAAAATCTCGGGAAATGTGAACAGGTTTGTATTAAGCTTTGTCATAGTATGTGTTCTTTATTTTGATGTTTGGTAGCAGCCTAGTATGAATATGGATACAATGACAATAAAAATCAGCTTCCACATTGAGTTTTGACCAAATGGCAGAATTTGTGTTTGAATGAGGTATTTGATAATATTCGTTCTCATGTGGGCTGGTGAAGGAGAAACATAGTGTCTCAATTTGTATGATAATCATACGTAGGAAAAAGAACTCAATAGATAAATGAAGAATCTGGGTGGCCTCTATGGGAGCAGGACTGGTAGTCCCAGTTTAGAGGAATTTTCACCTGTTAGTATCCTGGTAATATCTCTGTGAATTGTAACATGTTGGCATCAAATGAGATTGGCAATGCTTTGTTCTTTACAAGGAGGAGGCGTACAACCAAACCCACTCTTAGTAAAATGCACCAGTCTCAAGGAAAAAAACACAAGCACAAAAAAAAAAAAGAATAAGAAGAAGAAAACGCCACTCTCAAGAAAGGGGTAATGCCATTCTTTGGGATCATGCATGCAATAAATAAGCTGCTTTGGTGACCTAATGTGTTCATGTTTAGGTGTATACTGTTCACACTGACCTTTTAGTGATAATATAAGTTCCAGTGCATGTCTTAATATTCTTGCTAATATTATAAAAAATTGATTTTGCTAGTTACTGGCTTTTGACGTTGTAGTTTTATTTGGAGTTGATGAAAGTTCCACGGGTGGAGTCTAAGTTAAGAGTTTTTTTTTTCAAGATACAGTTTGGTGCTCAGGTCAGATACTGTTTCCACTTATTCTTGTTATCATCTGGAAAGTGATCAATCAGAACTTACAGATCAGTTTTTCCCTCGATATATTTAATTCTCTGACTTATTTCGCAGACTACAGATTTTAGAAAGAGTTTAACGACAGTGAATTCTGCATGTGACGAGGTATTGTACTAGTGGTTGCAGAACCTGTGTCCGTTATGAATTTATTCACTCTGTACTAATTCTGTAATTTCTTATTGCATAACAGGTTAGAAATTCCGAGAAGCTGAAAGATATCATGAGGAAAATTCTTTGGCTTGGGAATACATTAAATCAAGGAACTGCAAGGGGTACGTAACTTCATAATTGTTCTCAAATTCTGCCGTTCCTTGGATAGTTTTGCGATACATAAGTACGTTCACTTGTTGCTTTGAAAGTCGTTTCTGTGTTTGTTGTATTGTTCATATGTCTAGCTTCTCTGGCTGTTCCAAATAAAAAAAAAAACAACAACAAAGAAACAGTTGCATATTAACAGCTCATAATCATTCAATTCCGTAAAACCATATCTACGGTCTGTCGTCTTCAAGTCTCGCTCTTCTGTCTAGAGGCAAGTTTGTTTTTGCTTTTCGGTTTTCGCAGTTCCTAGAATCCTGTATCCTGTTTCCCTGGAACAACTCAGAGATTTATTTATTACAGTAACTTGCTATATTAGTCTGAAACCAATACCGAATAGAGCAATGGTGGATTTGGTTGACGTAATCCGGCAACTGAACAACTCTGCCATGCATGTTTCTCTAAGGAGGGTGTGTTAGGTGGTTTTAACTGAAGGATATAATATATAAAAGGGTCTAATACAAGAGGGCTGTGAACAATGAATCGGAAATCAAGGTGTCAGTGATAGATTAAGTTGTAGAAAATTTGCTTCCACTTAATGTATTTTTTCCTTCTGATAAAGCATTTTAACTTTGCGTCTAGTGACTAGCGTCATCCTGAACAAAGTAAGTCGCAAATTCAACCATTTTTGTGATAATTTCCCATGTAGAAGTACTAATTTGTGGAAAACATTTTCATTCAATCTGGGCATCCATTGGGGATTGAACCTTACACCTGTCTTTTTGTAGTCTTCAGTCAAAATAGTTTCACTTTTGATTCTATAAATGTAAGCTTTGGTCTCTATCAGAAGAACCTTCAAACTGCAGCTATTCAACCATTATTTGTGCTAGCAATTGTTTCCTTTGTATATGTGAAACTATCTCAATTTAATCTATCCCGACTCCTTCCTAATTGTATGCCATGGATTAGGATCGCATTCACTATTTCTGTCATATCATTCCTATATTTGGGGTTTCTAGGGACAACATTAAGATAAATCTGGATAAGGGAATTTGACAGTCCTCTCAAAAAATTAGTGAAACTTCCTAGTTGATAAGACTTCGATACGTGCTAGACCATTCTATTCATTATTTCATCTTTACCTGGTTGGTTGGGAAAAATCAGTATTGAGTAGCGCTTGTTATCAGAAGAAAACAGATGATAAGCACCATGTGTGTTTCTGTGTCACTAAGTTTCATGTACAAGATTGTGTATTGTATATCACAACCCGTGACATAATACTTGCACTTGCTTGCTCATTTAACCAGCTGTTTAATTATTTGATTTAACCGCGAGATAGTCTCACATCATATGAGAAAATTTAATTGGTTGTTAGCATTTGCAGGTTCTGCTATAGGATTTCGATTGGACAGTCTTCTCAAACTTACTGATACTCGTGCTTCTAATAGTAAAATGACACTCATGCATTTTCTTTGTAAGGTATACAGTTATTCCTCATGTTGTAATTGACTTGGATATATTAGAAGTTAGAACTAAAACAAGATTCCCTTTGACTTCACTTATAGTTGTAATCAGATAGAAGCCAAAGCAAATTGACGTGTCAATGGTGCATTTGCCTAAGCCATAGTTATGTATATCTAGACCCATGTCATTTTTGAACCCAAAAATCTATGAAAAGAGGATCTTGAATTGAAAAATCTAGGATGAGTAGATGCACAATATGCATCAAAATGCATATAACTAGAAACCCAATGGAAATGAATGGTTCCACAAATAGGATCTTAATGGTACAGAAGAATAATGGCGGACTACCAGGTTGATCATCATATAAGCAGTTGACTGTGCTTATTGGACACGTAAGTATTGGTACCTCAAGGAAACTATTTAGTGCTGCTTCTTGTTTAGGATCGTAAGTTTTTTTTTTTTTCCTTTCTTTTTTTTAAATTTTAAAATATGAGGATCTAAGTTACTATTGAAAATTGTTTGTAAAATCAGCTAATGCAGGTGCTTCATTTCACCAGTGTCTGATGTCTTGAACTTTTCATATGATGGTCTACATGTTGGAGATATATATTTTTTTAAAACTCTGTTGAGGATATCATTACCCTTGATTTGTCTTGATAAGAACCAGCACCGTAACTTCCCTGAACTTAACAATTTTTTTTTTTTTGGAAACTTAAGAATGTTTCACTCAACACACATTGACATATGCACACAAGTGGACATATATTTCTATCTAACTTTTTCGTATATTTATCTTCCGTTATTAATCGGAAATTACTAATATGTGGTTTGTTGAGCCACAGGTACTTGCCAGTAAGTCTCCGGGACTTCTAAGTTTCCATGAGGATTTTTTCAGCCTGGAGGCAGCATCAAAGGTTCATAATATTTGTAATTTTCCGTGGTTAATCACAATTTCCTAAAACTGGATTGCATTAAATAACAAATCATTGGCATGCGTTAACATTGCAACCTGGGTACAACACAGATACAATTGAAGTCCTTAGCAGAAGAGATGCAAGCTATTGTCAAAGGTTTAGAAAAGGTTAAACAGGAGTTGAATGCATCTGAAAATGATGGTCCTGTTACAGAAGGTTTTCGTAAGGTATTTTAATTCTCATTTTATCTTTTTGTACCATATTATAACTGAAACAATGATTTTATATAATTCCGGAATTATCCTAGCGTTATGCTTTTACGGGATAGGTAGAGATTCAAGTACTTGATCCCCCAAAAGCTTGCATGAAGCTTCAGAGAAAAATTATGATGACTGTTGAGTGTTTCACTTACAAATTAACTGTGTATGTTGTTGTTTAGACATTGAAAGAGTTCATTGGTACAGCTGAAAAAGACGTTAACTCGTTAACATCTCTATACGCAGGAGTGGTATGTTAACTAACTTCAACTGTCGCGTTGAACTTTTATGTTGCCCTTGCCCTTGTCTTTCTGATGTTTTTCTTTGTAATGATGTTTGGTTGGTGGACAGGGTAGAAATGCAGATGCTCTTGCCCTTTATTTTGGTGAAGACCCTGCCCGTTGCCCTTTTGAACAAGGTAAAGTTAAGATGTTACGAACTCCGAATTCTATGACTCTCTGATACCTGGATTGGTTGTACAGAGTGATTCGTTAGGGTCTGGGAGTGTTTTAAAGATCACAAAACCTTGACCTAATACCATTGATTTTAATTACTATTTTTTCTTTCCTGTGAGGTTCTCGCGCTGATAGATAGAGGCCATTTTTTTTAGCTATTCTGGATCTAAAGAGTAACAGGTCAAATATGGTTCACGCAAAGAACTAGAGTTACTGGGTGGTAAAACTGTAAAAATTGGGAAGAGAGTGGTAAACCTTGGGTTGGATACCACCTCTTATGAGCATTGAGCAGAGAGGGAAAATGTTTGTTAGAGGAGTATTTGAAGGGATTTTCTAATTTAAAGGTGGCATAAGTTAATGTGCATTCTGTACTTGGCAGTGAAGGTCGATAAGAAAGATCTTCTTGAAAGTTACTAAAATATAAAGACCTCGTCAGAACTTCATTCTCAAAACCTTTCTCTGGTTCCATGAGAAGGTTTCAATTGGAAGGCAAGCTAACCTGTTGGCAATCACATATCATTAAAATAACTGAGTGAGCTAGGATGCCATATATAGGAGATTTAATTCGAAACCAACCTGATAAGGTGTGCATGGTCTTTTTCTTTTTTAGCTTTATCCCGAACCTTTTGCCTGATGTACTGTGTACCCAAATGCAATTCTGATGTTCATACCATTATTATCATATAATCATGTGCTAGTCAGATTTGTAATGATGGATCACTCTCCGTTTGCATGTGTGCCACAAGATGGAATATAGATTGCACTTATTCGTGTGGCTACTGGATTTCAGTGACTCTATATTTAATCCTGGGCCGCCCTTCTTAATTCCGCAGCAACGTATCTTCAGACTTTCATTAACATTCTTGGATCCATTACTATTCTCATTTCTCTAAAACTCATAGTTGTGGAAGAATATGTTGGTTGGTGTAAATAAATGTTAGTATATAATATATGAGTTAAAGAGTTTTCACCTTTTCTCCCGACCTCAGTATGATCTGTGGGCTTTCCACCGTCCTTCATTGTTTTGTCGTTTCTACTGCTGATGCTTGGATTGATTTCTCTCTCATCTTATCTGAACTGCAGTTACTGCAACTCTACTCAACTTTGTGAGGTTGTTCCGAAAAGCACACGAGGAGAACTGTAAACAGGCTGAGATGGAGAAGAAGAAAGCCGAAAAGGAAGCTGAGATGGAGAAGGCAAAGGGTGTTAACCTAACAAAGAAAAGTGCAAAACATAGCTAAGATGGTTTTCTCCGTACTCCCACATGGAACTCAAGTTCCCACCGCTGCCTGGGCCCAAAGATCGCGAAGCTTACACTGCTGCCACAGGCTTGCAGATTACCGCCAAGGTTATCTAATTGGTAAGCTTTCTGTGAGGATGCAAGATAATGGCCACAAGGGAGCTATTCTGATATATTGATGACTATGAAATAGGTCATGAGGTGCATATATATTACACAGACACACACGTAGGAAAGGGTGCACACAATGAATGAACCCTTACCATAATCAGTCTCTTGCATCAGTTTGGACATCCAGAGGAAACGCCCAATGGTTCTTATCCAAAACAAAGAACGAAGAGAATAGAGAAACATCCCAAGTTTAGAAATGCCTATCGGATCGACGGGACCAAAGATATTGGACGGTTGGGACCAGAGATATTGGATGGTTCCCTTGGAGGTTCCATAAAATGATCTGATCTGCCTCTATTCTGGATTTACAAAGCGAAACAGGTTGATTTTAGGTCCCATACATAAAAATCTGCCATTTGCTTTGTGACTGAACATGAGGGTACCATGCTTCGATAGATACTTTTGAGAAACCAAAGATTACCTTCAACTGTAAAGCACAAATTAGGATTATATCTTCTAACACTGTACAGAGCTCTAACCTTCCTTCCCTTAGAGATTTTTTTTCATGTAACATAGAGTGTGGTTCTTTGGTTATTCAAAATTTACAGGAGACAATGCAAGAAGTCTCTGTATAAAATTAAAGATAGTGGAAGAAATGAGAATGGAAGTTTTAGGTGTTTTAGAACAGTTAAGAAAAGGTTCGTAGGAGATGATCAGATATGCTGTAGAAAATCACTTGTTTCTTTAGTCTCCTTCTGTAACTTGTCGATCTTTTTTACAAAATTTTGTTAGATTTCTACCCATGTAAAACAATGTGGGCACACATACTATAATAGATTTTGTTCATTCAGTTACAATGAGTTGTCACTTAATCAAATTTCGATATGAGCACTAATTGTTGATGGTTCTATCTGCTTATTGAATATTTTCCTACTTGAATTATCTTTGCAAGTAAAAATGTAGCAAGAATTTATTTTAGTCCTGTATTCTGAGCACGACCACAAAAGCCAGGGAAGACATTTATACAAGTGAGGATGATGGTTTATACATCTAGAAATAATTGTTCAACAAATCAAAGTTAACTGCAGGCTACAATGAAGCTCAAACCGAAGCACTCGGATTATGCAGCTGGAGGATTATGCTTAAGGTATGTTCACCATTAGGTATGAATTACATTAGCTAGACAATTGAATTTCCTTTCTCCATTTATGCATTGCTTGAGTTCACTTGATTTTGCATGGTATTTGTTAAGGTTTTATGCGTGGTGTCAGTATCAAGCTTATATATATGCATGCAGAATAAATAGGTAAAGGGTCTGAGCGAATAAAAGTTTTAGAAGATACAACACATAACAACAGATTTATCTACACCCAAATTTCTCTTGCATACACTCAAATACCTTCTCTGGAATTGTTATCCAATTCCTTTGTAAGTGCAGGCACAAATCTATCTACTCACTGCAACACTTTTTAGCTATCCTCGATATGATTTTAGACCGGTCTCACTTTCTGCTATGATGTATAAATTTAAGAGAACGTGCTAATAACATTTATTTTCAAGAACTTAAAATGATAGGCATTTGTGCGCTTTAGGGTATTTTTTCTGCAGATTTGAGAAACATATGTAAAAGTCGTTTTTTCTTGTTGGCGTTCGTTTGAGTTTAGGTAGAGTTTAGCAAGCAGGGGTCTCCTACACATTTCCAGTCTTTTGTGCCTTCTCTTTTTCTGTTTCTAGAATGCACAATGAATTCGGTTTAGTATCTGCTTTCATAACTATCAGTATCTGGGCAATATTTTTTTGATCCCTTGCCTTCTGTATACAAGTCTGTTGGATTAGTCCAGATCTGATAACATATATTATCATGCATTGGATTGTTGTGGCTCAGGATATCCATATTTTTGATTTCGTTATGCTGGGCCATTTTTTGTTAAAACAGAACAATATATGTAGTGGGGATGGTGCATTTCCAGTATGAAAAGATCTGAATTGGTTGGGGGTTTGAAGGGAGTAAAACTTGAAACTTCTCTGAAGGTGGTGAACAAGACTTGAAACACCTTGAACTCATGTGAATGAAATGACAAAGAAATAATGGGAATGGGATGATTCTGGCCAATGACATTTTGAACTTTGAAGATGGTTTCTATTTACTATCCCATGGAAGGAACAACGCGTAGCCAGTAAAGTGTCTGGGTCCTTTGGGATACAATCTCAGCATATCAAGAGAACGCAAAAACAAAACCTAGATACAACACTAGAAGGATTGAAAATTTGGTTAACAACACAAGAAAAAAAATGTAATTACAAAATACAACTTGGATTGATTGGACTCTACATCTACAATCACTATAAGCACCGCAAGATAGGTAGGCAAACAGATTCATACTAGGTTGAACCAAATTATAAGTACATTGCACATAGGTTCTTCCTGTTTGCAAGACTGTGCTTACTTTATAATCAAACCATTTTCACTATCAACACCATAGATCCCCTGTTATGGCTATATCTAATAGCTGTTCTGCTATTAAACATGTAGCCTTCATGTATCAAAGCATTTTTTGTGGCTTTCCCGACTCTCATTGAGAAGTCACTGTATGAAGTTTACTCTGATCTTACCGTTCATTGATTCCTTATTCAGTCAAATGAAAGATGACACTACCAGCAAATTAGCCATCTCGGACTTATCAATCTAAAGCAGTACCTGATAAGAAAATACCCACAATTGGAAACCGCTCAAACTGTGATTTTCATGCATTTTTCAATCAATCAATTAAATTAGATGATAGCTATCATCTAATTCAACCAAATAAACCAAAACCCAAATGAAGAAAAAACACGGGGTTTGTGTGAAAAACAACTGACCTTCATGAAACCAACAATAGTTGCACTATAATCAGGAAAATTCTGAACAACAGTGACAGGGCTTAAAAGAAAAAAGGTGTTGGTGTTGTTCTGTTCTGGTGGCAGCTTTTCCTATCTGTACCTTAGAACTAAGCTAGAGCTGCCTAACGAACTACTTTTATTTGTTACTCAATTCATGTAAGTTAATAGTAAACAACTCAATGCCAGCTGAATGTTAGGCTGCACCCCTCCAAATTCATATTCAGCTTGCACAAGTTGCGGCCATAAATTGTAAAGAGAGTTGGGGACGTTAAACCTCTCTCAATCTGGTTCAGTTTTTCATTCCATTCATTTGATTAATCTTGCAGACTCTACAGAAGACAGACCTATAAAAAGAACTCTACAGACAACCGGTTACAGGATTGGCCTGTCAAACCGCCAGCAAATAACTGACACCTAACAGTTGCACACATGTGAAATACACAGGTAATATTGACCAGAATTAGTCAACAGTCTAACACACACACCCACCCCACCCCCCGCAAGTCCAGTGTCTAAGAGACACTGAGCTTGAGTCTCAAAGCAGCAAATCTAGTAGTGAACAGACCTTTAGTAAAGATGTCCGCAAGCTGATCCTGTGTAGGCAAGAAACGAACTGACAAGGCCTTCTCAGCAACCAGCTCTCGCACAAAATGATAAGCTATTTCAATGTGTTTCATTCTATTGTGAAATATAGGATTTGCTGTAAGATAAGTTGCACCCATATTATCACACCACAGAATAGGAATTCTGGGTGAATGAAAAGACAGTTCAGCCATAAGAGATTGTACCCATATCAATTCAGATGTAGCATCAGCTAGAGCTCTATATTCATCTTCTGTGCTAGAACGGGACACAGTTTTCTGCTTGCGAGAGCACCAGGAAATCAAGTTTGGTCCCATAAAAATTTCCATTCCACTTGTTGATCTTCTATCTTTAAAGTCACCTGCCCAATCAGCATCAGAGTAAGCTTGTAGTTGGAGAGAAGAAGACTGTTTAAACTGCAACCCAAAGGATAATGTGCCATTTAGATATCTGAGTATGCGCTTAACAGCAGACCAGTCAGCTTCAGATGGATGTTGCATGTGTTGACAAGCCTTGTTTACAGCAAATGCAATATCTGGTCTAGTAATGGTTGCATATTGCAATGCACCCACAGTGCTTCTGTAAAGGACAGGATCATCAAAATCTGAAGACTGAATTGGTGGAGCCACAATAGCAAAAGGTGTGCTACATGGATTTGATGATTTCATTTTAGTCTTGACAAGTAAATTGGTAATGTACTGCTCCTGAGATAAGTGAAGACCTGCAGAAGTAGAAATAACATGTATACCCAAGAAAAAATGAAGTGGTCCCAAATCCTTTATTGCAAATTCCTATCCCAGAGCATGAATGAGTTGATTTACTGCTGTTGAAGAGCTCCCAGTGACTAGTATGTCATCTACATAGATAAGAAAATAAATGGCAGCAGAAGAAGTGACCTTGTAGAAGAGTGAAGTATCAGTCTTTGAAGCAGAAAAACCAGATTTAAGCAAGAACTGACTGAGCCTGTCAAACCAGGCTCTAGGAGGCTGTTTCAATCCATATAGTGACTTCTTCAATTTGCACACATGATTGGGCATAAACTTATCAATGTAACCTAGTGGCTGAACCATAAAGACATCCTCTGATAGATGACCATGAAGAAAGGCATTTTTAACATCCAATTGTCTTATCTGCCAGCCTTTATAGAGGGAAATAGAAATGATCATTCTTACTGTAGTAGGATTAACCACTGGACTGAATGTATCTTGATAGTCAATGCCTTCTATCTGATTGTAGCCTTTGGCAACTAGTCTTGCCTTATACCTTTCTATAGTGCCATCTGCATTCCTTTTAATTCTGAAAATCCACTTGCATCCAATGACATTTTGTCCATTCATTGCATGCACCAACTGCCAAGTACCATTTTGTAAAAGAGCATTTATCTCTTCATCTATTGCAGCCCTCCACTTTGGGTCTTTGCAGGCTTCAGTATAACAGGTGGGTACAATAATATCCTCACAAACAGATTGAACTTCAGAAGCATAAACTTTTGGTCTAGTAATCCCTCTTTTACCTCTTGTGATCATTGAATGGTCATTAGTAACTGGTACAGAAGTAGTAGGTACTGGAATTGTAGGTGATGAAATGGATGATGAAGAAGATGCATCAGTTGGAGTTGGTAATGAAGATAAGTCAGTGGATTCAATGTCATCGGAAATAACAGGAGAATTAGTTTCAAATGGTGAGATGGTCATAGTGGATAGAGATGGATTGGAAGAATGCATTGGAGAAAATAGCTTTGCATAAGGAAATTCATCTTCAACAAACCTGACATCCCTTGAGATAATGATTTTGTTAACAAGAGGATTAAGACACCTATATCCTTTGTGCAGTTTACTATAGCCTAAAAAGATACATTTTACTGACCTTGGTTGAAGCTTATGATTCTTAAATGGCCTTAAACATGGATAACAAGCACAACCAAAGGTTTTTAAAAATTGATAATCAGGTTGTATCTTGAAAAGCTTCTCAAAAGGAGATAATTGCTTTAAAGTAGGTGTTAGTAATCTATTTATGAGAAAAATAGTTGTTTCAAATGCATAGGACCAATATTAGGTGTATATCCCATTCCACATGCCCTTTATTACCACAATAACAACAATGCTTAGTAACATACGAAGTCTGAGTTTTAATGTTACCTTTTTATGGATCCTCTTGCATTGGAGCTTGACGATTTTTCCTCTTCTTCTTCTTATCTTTGTTCAACTTTGTTTCTTTCTTGACATTAGCAGAAGTGCTCTCTTTGATTGTCGTACTTGAAGAGTATGGTTGAATATGATTCTTAGGCTTGACTGATTTTACTTCGCTATAAGGAATACGAGCATCTTTTACACCAGTGGAAACCTTTGGTTTAGAAGAATTTGTAGCTTTAACAAATTTTACCTCTTTGCTAATATTTGAAGTATCTATTCCCTTATAGACCAATCCTCGTGTATCACGATGATTTCTACTTGCTTTTAACATTAAGGTTAGATTGTTTGAGCTAACATTGAACTTTTTAAGGTCCAAATTTTCTTCTTCCAACGTCTTGATTTTATCAAGAGCACTAGCTAGATCAGCCTCAATGTGTTTTTCTCGTGAGAGATATACACCTTCTTTCTCTTCAAAACTCTTTTGTTGATAGTTAATCCTTGCATCAGATTCAGTAAGTTTTTCTTCCAACAAATGAATTTTTTCAAGAGCAGCATCAGTGCATCACGCTCCCTTTTTAATAATTCTGCTTGAGAGAGACTAGCGTTTGCTTTTTCTTCAAGACCCTGTATTTGTTGAGAAGTATCTTCCTTAAACTTTTTGTGGTTTTGATGCATACTTTCACATTCAACAGTAATTGCTTTAAAATCATCCCGATTTTTCTCAATTACCTTTTTGTAAGTAAGCAATTGCTTACACACAGATTCTGAGGTTGGTTCAATAACCTCTTATGATACGTTAACTGAGTCTTTATTTAGATTTTGCTCTCGCTTAACTCTACTTTGACTTATGTCTTATAGGTTGGATCGCACCAAACACAGATTGTTAGATCTTTTCGTGTTTGCCTGCTCTGATACCAATTTAAAAGACGAGGGTACCCAAATATACCTCAATTTATAACTTTTCCACCTATAAGTCCTTTCTCCGAAAGTGATTGTCTATGGACTGAGTCGATACATTACAACGAATCGGTTCACACTTCGTGTGATCGTCTATGGATATGAGATCGAGACAATACGACAACAAAATAACTTGTGTGATTGATTATGGATACAAGATCGAGACAATACAACAACGAAGTATGATTACTTGATAATAGGTTCAGACTTAACCAAAAACTATAGGATTGCTATCAAGTAATTAGGAATTAACGTTTGTGTATTTTACTTCTAATTATAATAAAAACAATTATAATTACGGAAATAGAAAAGTAAAAGACACAACAAGATTTTGTTAACGAGGAAACCGCAAATGCAGAAAAACCCCGGGACCTTGTCCAGAATTGAATACTCTCAGGATTAAGCCGCTATACAAAATTTAAACCAACTTCGTATAGTTGAGACCAAGCAACTAAACCTATAGTTCACCTAGTTCCCTCAGTATCCCTGCGCCTCCAACTTGTAATAAGTCACGCACTTGGAACAATTCCTTTGGTTCGTATTCCAAACAGTAAAGGAACAACAAATCTATTCGGTAACAACTATTTTCAAACAACGTGATATGAGTTTGACAAAAGGCTCTTCCGTTTATCCCAATAAATTCCTTTGTCGGGTTCTTAGATCAATCACTTCAACAACTACCAAAGCGATTGTTTAAAATATGCAATCAATACTATTAATCACAAAGAAATGTATTAATGCCGATCTACTCAACTAAACAATCAAGGTTATCACAAAGATAAACTGATTATAGTTGGATCCCTAGCCGATCAAGTTTTGTGCACACCAAAGATTTTGAACTCAAATAAGAAATCTTCTTAGATCTTCAATAAACACCTGCACACAAACAACTTGAATCTCTTGTGATCAATCACACACAGAACGGAGTCTGTTAATAATGGATTATCACAAGACGTCTTTAGATCTACAAACAGTCTAAAGATCCCCGTCGACACTTCGATCTAGTTTGAGTGAATCTTATATCAGAAGAGAATATTCTCAAGCATAAACAAACTAGGTGCAATCAAAGTTCAACAACCGTTAGTCAATCAAATCAATCGAAAACTAATAGTAAACTGCAATTATCTAGTTTCCCACCAACGGTACTCGTAGATCTTCTCAATCCCAAAGAAGTCTTTAAAACGAGCGGTCGTAAGAGATTTCGCCTAATTAGGGTACTTTCCTCTACGAATAGACGGCTCCACTATTAACAACACAGCTAGGTAGTTTTGCTGGCTCTGAGGATTAGTTTGCTCGAAATGCAAACTTCAATATTTATAGACCAAGGAAGTTTGGACACCAAGGAATTTCCAAAACCGGATATTCTCAAAGATATGCAATAAAGTCCAAATCGGTTTTCATAATTCCTGGAAATGCACTGTCCAAATATTGACTGAAATCTCAGTAGAAAATCTCCAATTAGTAAATGCACATTACTAATTTTTATTTTCTAAAGATATGCATTTAATTGCTGGAAATTAAAAGCATATAAAACTAAAAAACCTTAATTATAAGATTTTCAATTTATTTCGATCCAGGATTCTCCTTTAGTTATTAAGGAATATCTTTGAACAATAAAAGATAAGAATTACTGCACATGCTCAAAGTATGTTGACATCTTTACTTTGTAAATCCTTTTTCATATTTACAATCTTGGAACCGATTTGCCACACTTGCAAACAAGTTTAGAATTGGTTCACCTGACTTTCAAGAACTATGTGATTGATTATCCTATCAAATCACCAATCATGGGTTTAACGGTTTTACCAAAACAAGTTTTGGTTCTACCTCCATGTGGGTACTAGGATCAGTCACACTAGTTACCAAAAGTTGGTTGACTAGGTACTAGGATCGGTTACCACATATTTATGGTATTTAACTTGTAATCGGTTGCGCAAGTCATAAGATCGATTACTAATTACTAAGACTTGTTGCACCTCTTACAAGGATCGATTCCACAATGTCTAGAGTTGGTCATACCAATTACAAAATATCTATCATACCATCTTAGGTGATTACTTAAGATCGGTTTCACTAATAAAAGCCATACCAATACAAAAGTCAGGCAATGTGAATAGTTTTACCAAGATATATAAACAAGTTATGAGCGGTTATACTAAACACACATATTGTTTTTCATATGACATTTCTGGTTGATCAAAGCACAAGATCTAGAGACAAGCTCAACATCAATCCCGTCCAACACAAGCTCATCCTTGACCTGCTCGGACCTGACAATGCTGACTCCATCAAGCATATCGACCTTTCTCACCTTCTTCTCTCCGAGAAAATTATGGATCTCGATACTCTTATTTCTAGTTGTATTATTGAAGTGAATTAAAATGTGAATCATTACAAAACACTCTAAGACCGAAGGTGTATTTATAGTGCACCCAAATACAGACTGATAGAGAGAGAAAGAGAAGATGAAAAGTTACACAGATGACAGGCTGTAACAACTCATGAATATAACAGACACTCACACATGTGATACACACATGTGGAGAAATGAGAAAACAGAATGTGTGTGCTATTACCCCCCCCCCCCCACCCCCTCCCCTCATACTGGAATTTGCTGCAGGAAATAATTTTCAGCTTGTGTCTGAAAAAACAAACCTTGGACCAGCTAACCCATTGGTGAAAATATCTTCAATTTGTTGCAGAGTTGACAAATAAGTAACCTTCAGATTGTTGTTGTGAACCAGGTCCCTGACAAAGTGAAAAGCAATAGCCAAATGCTTCATTTTTTCTATGAAAAATAGGATTGTAGGATAAAAATACTGCACTTTGATAGTCACAAGAGATGATTGGTGTTGCAGAAATGAAAAGATGTAAATCCTTAAGTAGCTGATAGACCCACACAACCTCATCAGCTGTATTTGCTAGTGACCTATATTCAGCCTCAGTGGAATTCCTAGCAACACAATTTTTCCTTTAGCTGGACCAGGAGATAAGATTTGAACCAAAAAAAATACAGAAGCCACCAGTATATCTTCTAGTGTCAACAGACCTTTCCCAATATGATCACTAAACCCATGAATGGCTAGTAGGCCTTTGGTAAATAACAAACCATAATCAAGTGTGCCCTTGATATATCTCAGTATCCTCTTAGCAGCAATAAAATGATCATCAGTTGGAGCTTGCATATGAAGACAAACTTGATTGACTGCAAACCCAATCTCAAGCCTAGTCCATGTCAAATACTGTAAAGCACCTACTAGTGACCTATATTCACTTGGATCAGTTAAAATAGTGTCATCTGATTTAGACAATTGAGCATGTGGAGAAATAGGTGTACTTCATGGTTTGGCACCAGTCATATTGACTCTTCCAAGCAAATCCAGAGCATACTTTGTTTGACAAATATGTTCAGAATTCCTCTTCACCTGAAGACCGAGAAAGAAATGAAGTGGTCCTAGGTCTTTAATATGAAAATATTTCTGTAGTTGATGAATGAATTTAGTAATATAATCATGTGAATTACCAGTGATGAGAATATCATCCATATACACTAAAATTATAGTAATTCTTGAACCAAATTTCTACAAAAACAATGAGGAATCTGCCACTGATGGTTTGAACTCATAGGAGATCAAGACATTTAAAAGTTTTTCATAGAAAGACCTTGGGGCTTGTTTAAGACCATATATAGATTTGTGCAGTTTGCACACATGATGTGGTTTGTCGAGATCAACAAAACCAGGTGGTTGTTGAAAAAGTGGGGGTCTAACAACCACACCCAATATTTTGTTTCGGCAATCTGTATGGAATAACTCCAATATAATTCCAAGAGAATCAACTAGACAGTCAGACTCAATCAAATAAAATACATCCAAGAGTTATATCTGTGTTTGTCAATGTAATAAGCAAATCAAACAGATAGAAATCTGTGAGCCTGATTATTATGAGAAACAACTTGAACAGTACCAAAGACCAATGTTCAAGTGTCAATCAATCTGTGAGCCTTATCTAATTGATTGAACTACGCACAACCTATGATATTTCAATTATATATAAAATATAATGCGGGAACGAAATAACACAGACACCATAAATTTTGTTAACGAGGAAACCGCAAATGCAGAAAAACCCTGGGACCTATTCCAGATTTGAACACCACACTATATTAAGCCGCTACAGACTCTAGCCTACTACAAGTTAACTTTGGACTGGAATGTGGTTGATCCCTAACCAATCTCACACTGATCAAGGTACAATCACGTTCCTTACGCCTCTGAATCCCAGCATGACTCTACGCACTTGATTCTCTTAGCTGATCTCACCCACAACTAAGAGTTGCTACGACCCAAAGTCGAAGACTTGATAAACAAATCTGTCTCACACATAAAAGTCTATTGAATAGATAAATTTGTCTCCCATAGAAGTACCTATGAGTTTTTGTTCCGTCTTTTGATAAATCAAGGTGAACAGGAACCAATTGATACACCAGACTTATATTCCTGAAGAACATCCTGGTAATATCAATCACCTCAAAATAACTTAACCGTGTGGTAGCGGAACAAGATATTATGGAATCACAAAGAATGAGACAAAGAGCTTTGTGATTAATTTTTATATCTTACCTATCGGAGATTAAATCTCCAGGAAATCTTAGAGAAGATAATACTCACTATGATAGAACAAAGTAAGATCAGAACACGCAACTAAAAAGAAAATAGTTGGGTCTGGCTTCAGAATCCCAATGAAGTCTTTAAGGTCGTTAACCTATAATGGTTTTAGAAAAACCTAGGTTGAAGGAGAATCGACTCTAGTCGCAACTAGTATCATACAAGAGGTGTGGGGATTAGGTTTCCCAGTTGCTAGAGTTCTCCTGTATATAGTCTTCAAATCAGGGTTTGCAATCAATGTTACCTTGGTAACAAAGCATTCAATATTCACCGTTAGATGAAAACCTGATTAGATTCAAGCTAATATCTTTCAACCGTTAGATCGAACTTACTTGTTACACACAAATGAAATGTACCTATATTTAGATATGGGTAACCGTACCTAAACGTGTACACTTAGTTGGCTCAACAGTAGTTCACTGAAGTTTGCCATATGAACACTTTTATATCAACCTTGTTCATCTTAATCACAACTAGTTCAAATGACTCAAATGAAACTAGTTATAGAGTTGCTCAATTGTTTATATTCTCATAGAAGTATACAAGACACAATTGAAGCAAAATCGATTTTGATTCACTCGAATCAATTCATGAACATTAAAGCCACGGTTTGTAAAGATTGCATTCCTTATTATATAAATGTATTTGTTCACGAATAAACTGATTTTCGAACTTAACCTACTCAAGTATGCAAACGGGTACGCATACTTAGAGTTCCGGACTTGGTCTGTCCGCCAGTATGCGAACGGGTACGCATACTATCGTTCACGACCGAACTCAGTTTAATTAGTATGCAAACGGGTATGCATACTAAATTCCCGGACTGGAACTGTTAAGCCAGTACGCATACGGGTATGCATACTAAGTTCTCGGACTTCAACTGTTAAACCAGTACACATACGGGTATGCATACTATGGTTCATGGACTTGGAATAACTTGCAACAGTTAGCATACAAGTACGCATATTGTGCTATATCCAATCAATGGTTAATCGTTCTAAACTTCATTTTAATCATTGAAACATTCTTAGAAGACGGGAATAGCTGTCTCACACAAATTATTAGCTTCAAACAATTTTCAAGTGATCAATAGATCAATACGAAACATTCTGAGTCTACATCAAATGACTGTCTCACACAAATCATGTAAGATGTTACCAGGCGATTTTCACATGATCATCTTTTGACTTTCTTCAAGAATAAAGATGAACTTGGTTAAAGCGAAATCTTACCAACACATATTTCTAGAAATATGTAAGCGAGTTAAACTCATCTCGAAATATCAAATGTGTACCAAGGTTGTCAATATCGGTTGTACAGGCCAATATTACAGTTTTTTATCGGATATCGGAAAATACCTATACGATATCGAAAATATCGGCGATACAAAGACGAAATGATATTATCGGTTGTACAGGCCGGTATAGACCGATATATCGGTTTTACTTGTACACCGATAATATCGGTTTCGTGAATAAATTTTTCATCAACATGCATCTAGTCTTTAAAGACAAGTACAATGTCAATTGGAGAAGGTAAAAAGCCCTAATATATTTATAATATAAAATAAATGACTATATGGTAGGATATAAGATGGAAACCATATTTCGATTGCAAGGCAGAGAAATATAAAAGATAAATATGAAGGATAACAAAAAAGATTTACTGGCATAATGGGACAACAATCACAACGTTGGCTAAAAGCTTCTCCTATGGCATGTGTGTGGAGATAAATGTCAAAATCCACCTAGGATACACATCCATTTTTTCTGAAATCTCCAACCCTGATGTCTTAAACCAATGTATAGATGACTTTGGGTAGACATTGTCAAGGTGAATGTCTAGTTTTAGACATTCCCCTTGACATTGTCTACCATTCTAGTCAGCTTTTACTTAATCGAATTGACTTTAATATATTAACTAACTATTTTTAGCTCTAATAAAATCTTAATTATGGAAAATAAAATTTATACTAATTAAAAGAAGATGTTACATGCAATACTGTTGGAGATGGATTTTTTTCTCTCCCTAATTTTAAGGAAAAATAGATTGAGGATGTCTTATTTGTGTTGCCACATAGGAAACACACACAATGACCATTGGAGAAGCTCTAATAAACCAACTTGTATTTTGGAAATTTTAGATATGTGTATGATTCTTATTATTTTTTACAATGGTTTTATAATTATTTGAAATTCTATATTAAATGATGTATCGCCTGTAAAAACAGATATTATCATTTGTATAGGTGTATAGGACCCGACCGATACGATACCGATACACGGTATTAACTATCTTGATGTGTACAAAGCAAAGTTTATATAGCTATATGATTTTTGTCTCAATAGAAATAGACTTCTGAGTGATAGATTCAAATCTCCACATACCTTTTGTTGATGAAGTTCCACAAGCTCCCCTTAGTATTTCTTCGTCTTCAATCGATGAACGCCGTGAAGTCTAAAGCTCAACTACACATTTTATATATCCTAATCCAAGACATAGCAGCGCTTGCGAGTTCGACCGAGCAGTGCCCTAACAATCTCCCCCTTTGTCAATTTTAGTGATAAAACTATCAATACATATGGATTACAAAATAAATAAACTTTGTAGCTTCTCATCCAAATGATTGATTTCCTTGGTTCTTCAACATTACTCGAAATCTTCGTCACTTCCAAGTACTCCAATGATTCTGAATATGTTCAACTCAGCATCATAGTTGTTGAAGATTCGTAGCCATAACAATATATAAAAACAAGATGTTTTCGTATTGTTGTACAGTGTAATATTATTATTACACAACATCAAAGTTCAATTATATCACAACTTTGACAATAATACTATGGTGATATGTATCACTCCCCCTTAGTCAATACTTCATCTCACAATGAAAACCACTCCCCCTTACATAATGATCCGTAAACCATATGTATTTATAGCGTGAACTACACAATAATTCTCCCCCTTTTTGTCAATATAAATTGGCAAAGGTACGAAAACTAGCAGGATCATAGTAAAATTCTCATAGAGATACTTCATGACTAAAAGAGAACATATCAACTTTGTTTCGATGATTTCACATAGTCGAAACTTAGTGTATTCATCAAGGAGTTTATAAAGATACAAGAAAACTCCTACAATATTCCATAGGAACACTCCCCACAAAGATTTGGCAATTAAGCACAAGTTCAATTAAGAAATCTCCTCCAATAAAATGTCATTCCCGAAAGAACAACAAGAGCGACCTTACTTTTACAAGAAAAGAAGGATTTCTTTGGACATTAACAAATCACATAAAACATGAATTTGTATCCAGAAAACTCAATTAAATTAACCATAAGAGAACCCATGATTAATTTAATCGGAAATGCTCAACATAAGAAAACTTACGGAGCCATACAGTACACTTTCACATAGAAGTGGATTAAGGAAAGATAAATACTGCGGAATATTCAAAGATTCATTCTATATTTCATCAATATTTGCATAATCACACCATAAACTTAATCTTTGACATCAAAAGTTCATTCTATTTTCCGTCAATATTTGCATAATGATATAATAGACTTAACTTTTGTCATATATGGGACAATCATAGTTCACGGTCGCAAACACTCATATCCCATAATATTATTTACAATATATAAAACCAATAAAGATTAATACTGCAAAATCATCTTTCAAATAAACTTTAGAATTTAAATAAATAAATCTAAAAAAATTGTAAGATGAAAATCGTTGGCAATAGTTATGTGTAACCACAATATTTGTTATTCCAAACCCTAGTTATCCTTCTTAAAACATAAGAATAAATTCTCATAAGAAGTTTCCTAGTCAACAAAAACAAAGAGACAACCTTATAAGAAACAAACTCGTAAAGAACATACAATATGATTTGCCCTTAGAAGATAGAATCGCCAACAACATTCTTAAAAAATACAAATGATCTTAGAAGAGAAGTATTCCAAGAATCCAAGTGCCTAAGTCCAAGAGAATTGGAACAAGTGCGACTAAACAGAACAAAACACTCAAAGCTCAAGAGACGGGCCAAAGACTGAGATTAAATCGTTCAAACTCAAGATTTCTCATCACCATATTGAATAGAATTCAATTAAAAAGAATGCAAAAAAGAATGAGGATATTCCGAGTTCGGGCGAAGAAGTTACAGCCAAAACAAGCTTTTTCTATCAAATACCGAAGACATAAAAAGTTTGCAAACGGGATTTCGTGAACAGGAGCAGTTTGCAAACTGGTATGCGAACTGAAGTCCCTAGATTTTAATTTTTTTAAATGATGGTATGCATACCTGGTATGTGTACCATGAAGGCCAAACATCTCGAACTACTATTTTCAAGCCTAAACATTTAAGAACCTTAAACACATATCAAATTAGGTAGACATGAAAGATACACAATGTACATGGATCATTATAAGTACTTTAAGCAAAAAATAAAAAGACATAAATCTTGCTCAAGTTTATAGACATACCTTTTTAGAGGAATCCAATCGAATTCTACGACCTTACCAAAGATTCAAAATCATACCTAACACAATATGTGCGCCCCAATTCTCATGCTTCCCTCACCGTATACATAACAAGGCATTCCTTGGTGAGGATGCACTTACAACACAATCAAGTTGTGTTGAGGTGAACAATGTCTTGCTCACCACAAGTGGCTGAAACATACTTTTTTCGCAACTATGGATTTTTCACCATCTATAGTTCTTGGCTTATTCCGTTTCACTTTTGGATTATCATGAAAGAGATCGCTTTTAGAATCTTTCACATCCAAATCCATCTTTCCAAAGAACTTTTTAAGTT
Organism: Papaver atlanticum; assembly: GCA_023531105.1. Classification (NCBI taxonomy): domain Eukaryota; kingdom Viridiplantae; phylum Streptophyta; class Magnoliopsida; order Ranunculales; family Papaveraceae; genus Papaver; species Papaver atlanticum. The sequence goes on along the minus strand of JAJJMB010009231.1, from coordinate 1,168,108 downwards.
CCAACATCATGGATACTTCCTTCTCCATAGTCATGGAATTTTCTGGGAAATCATTCCTTTTCACACTCAAAGCATCATTGACTCTCTTCTAGAATTCTCGGAAGAGAATTGGATTGACTATTCTTTTGCAAGTTAGTCTTTCTCCAATTGGGAGCATCGGATCTTGTCTTCGTCTTTACGAAGTTATCCTTTTGATAACCATTACGATTGTGAAAATGATTCGTATAACGTTTATAGGAAAATCTAGGTTTATCACAATACTGATTCCTTTGCCTAAAGGTTGGATAGTTACAACCTGTAATGTTAAGGGGATTAGCCTTAACATAACATATTTGTTTCACAACTTCTTGTGATGCCCAAACAAGAGCATCATGAAGTTTCTCATTCCTTATACAAAAACAACATCTGATTTCCAGGTGACTTTTATTTCCACAATAATGACAAATATAAGGAATGTTAGTATGTGTTGTTTATGGAGGTTGATATACTTTTCTCTTTCGAACCTTAACTGCCGGTAAAGGTATTTCACTTTTTCCATCAGTGGAAACCTTTTGTTGTGAAGGATCACTAGCCTTGACAAATTTTACCTCTTTGCTAATACTTGGAGCATCTATTCCCTTATAGCCCAATCCTCGTGTATCACGATGATTTTTACTTGCTCCTAGCATTGTGGTTTATTTGCTTGAACTAGTATTGAACTTTTTCAAGTCATCTTCAAACATCTTGATTTTATCAAGAGCAGCAGTTAAATCATCCTCAAGGCATTTTTCTCGAGCGAGATAAGCGCTTTCTCTGTCATCAAAACTTGCTTGCTGAGAGTTAATCCTTGCTTTAGTTTCTGCAAGTTTCTCTTCTAACAAGAAGTATTTTTGATAAACATTATCACATTTAAGTGACTTTCTACTCAGGTTTTCCTCAGAATCTTTGAGGATCGATTCGCAAGAGCGATTCAAAACATAAAAACCTCCGTTAATCTTTTTCAATTTCTTGTTTTCTCGACAGAGAGGAATCAGAAGAGGTGTGACATGAGAAGTTCTCATCTTTTTCTTTTCCAACGAATTAAATAGATTAACATACTCTGAGACTTCCTCATCAACATCTCTATCAATATCAGAGTCCCCTTAGTCAGAAAGTTCATCCAACTGTTCTTCTAGGCATGTTTCCCAGTTATCAACAGTTTCTCCATCAACATAATGTTTAGATATTGACTTAGATGTGACAGTTCTCTAAGGTGAATCCAAGCTATGAAAATCATCTGGTAATTTCTGAACTGGTATGTTATTAGAGATAGACTCGTCCATACAAACCAGATTGCTATAAACACAGACTTATGAGGTCTTAGCGTGTTTGCCTGCTCTGATACCAATTAAAAAAGCGGGGGTCTGACAACCACACCCAATATTTCGTTTTGGAAATCTGTATGGACTAACTCCAATATAATTTAAAGATAATCAACTAGACAGTTAGACTCAATCAAGGAAAATACATCCAAGAGTTATATCTCTGTTTCTCAATGTAATCAGCAAATCAAACAGAGATAGAAATCCGTGAGCCTGATTATTATGAGAAACAACTTGAATGGTACCAAAGACCAATGTTCAAGTGTCAATCAATTTATATGAACAAACCAAAGGTTGGATTATCTAATTGATTGAACTACGCACAACCTGTGATATTTCAATTATATAAAAAATATAACGCAGAAAAGAAATAGCACAGACACCATAAATTTTGTTAACGAGGAAACCGCAAATGCAGAAAACCCCCGGGACCTAGTCCAGATTTGAACACCACACTGTATTAAGCCTCTACAGACTCTAGCATACTACAAGCTTACATCGTACTGGAATGTAGTTGAGCCCTAACCAATCTAAAACTGATCAAGGTACAGTCGCATTCCTTATGCCTCTGAATCCCAGTAGGACTCTATGCACTTGATTCCCTTAGCTGATCTAACCCACAACTAAGAGTTGTTACGGCCCAAAGTCGAAGACTTGATAAACAGATCTGTCTCACACATAAAAGTCTATTGAGTAGATAAATATGTCTTGCACAGAAGTACCTACGAGTTTTTGTTCCGTCTTTTAATAAATCAAGGTGAACAGGAACCAATTTATACACAGACTTATATTCCCGAAGAACAACCTAGTAATATCAATCACTTCACAATAACTTAACCGTATGGTAGCGGAACAAGATATTGTGGAATCACAAAAATGAGACAAAGAGCTTTGTGATTACATTTTATATCTTACCTATCGGAGATTAAATCTTGAGGAAATCTTAAAGAAGATAGTACTCAATACGATATAACAAAATAAGATCAGAATATGCAACTACAGAGAAAATAGTTGGGTCTGGTTTCAGAATCCCAATGAAGTCTTTAAGTCGTTAACCTATAATGGTTTTAGAAAAACCTAGGTTAAAGGAGAATCGAATCTAGTCGCAACTAGTATCACACAGGAGGTGCGGGGATTTGGTTTCCCAGTTGCTAGAGTTCTACCTTATATAGTCTTCAAATCAGGGTTTGCAATCAATGTTACCTTGGTAACAAAGCATTCAATATTCACCGTTAGAAGAAAACCTGATTAAACCCAAGCTAATATCTTTCAACCGTTAGATCGAACTTAACACACAAATGAAATGTACCTATATTTAGATATGGGTAACCATACCTAAACGTGTACACTTAGTTGGCTCAACACTCGTTAACCGAAGTTAGACATATGAACACTTTCATATCAACCTTTTTCTTCTTAATCACAACTAGTTAAAATGACTCAAACGAAACTAGTTATAGAGTTGCTCAATTGTTTATATTCTCATAGAAGTATACAAGACACAATTGAAGCAAAATCGATTTTGATTCACTCGAATCAATTCATGAACATTATAGCCACGGTTTGCGAAGATTTTATTCCTTATAATATAAATGTATTTGTTTACGAATAAACCGATTTTAGAACTTAACCTACTCAAGTATGCAAACGGGTACGCATACTTAGAGTTCCGGACTTGGTATTTCCACCAGTATGCGAACGGGTACGCATATTGTCGTTCACGGACGAACTCAGGTTAATTAGTATGCAAACGGGTATGCATACTAAATTCTCTAACTTGAACTGTTAAGCTAGTACGCATACGGGTATGCATACTAAGTTCCCGGACTACAACTGTTAAACCAGTACGCATACGGGTATGCATACTATGGTTCGCGGACTTAGAATAACTTGCAACAGTTAGCATACAAGTACGCATACTTTGCTATATCCAATCAATGGTTAATCGTTCTAAACTCTATTTTAATCACTGAAACATTCTTAGAAGACGGGAATAGATGTCTCACACAAACTATTAGCTTCAAAGCAATTTTCAAGTGATCAATAGATTAATACGAAACATTCCGAGTCTACATCAAATGACTGTCTCACATAAATAATGTAAGATGTTACCAGGCGATTTTCACATGATCATCTTTTGACTTTCGTTAAGAATAAAGATGAACTTGGTTAAATCGAAAGCTTACCAATACATATTTCGAGAAATATGTAAGCGAGTTAAACTCAGCTCGAAATATCAAATGTGTATAAAGTAAAGTCTATATAGTTATATGACTTTTGTCTCAATAGGAGATAGAATAGAAATAGACTTCTGAGTGATAGATGAGTTTAAGTATCCACATACCTTTTGTTGATGAAGTTCCACAAGCTCCCCTTAGTAGTTCTTCGTCTTTAATCGATGAACGTCGTGATGACTAAAGCTCAACTAAACATTCTATCCTAATCCGAGACATAGCTATGAGTAGACTAGAAATCAAGACTTATAGTTTTGACAACTAAACTTAACAAACAAGCTTGAGATAGCAACGCTCTAAAAGTTGTTACATATAAACATCCTCAACCATGTCACCATGCAAGAAAGCATTACTCACATCTAATTGTTTGATCTGCTAACTAAAATTAACTGCAAAAGAGAGAGAATTAACCTGGTTGTAGTTTATTTTTCCAGTGGACTAAAAGTCTTTAAATAATTAATACCCTCTTGTTGATGAAAGCCTTTATCTACAAGCCTGGATGAAAATATTTCAATGGTCCCATCAGCATTATGCTTAATCCTAAATACCCATTTAAAACAAACTACATTGTAAGATGGGTCTTAATCAACTAGTGACCAAGTGTCGGCTTCTTTTAATGCAGTATGCTCTTCAACTATGGAACTTTTCCATTATGGAATTTTGATAGCTTTAGAATAGCAGGTTGGTGTTGAAGATGGGATAGCTGAAACTAGATTAGTTGAAAGTACATGCTTAGTATTGTATACTTTGGGATTGAAGATACCTCTTTTACCTCTTGTTACTATTTGATATGAGTTTGAAACTGCAGCTTCAAGTGGTAAAGTAACAGTTACAGTATCTGTTGCAGGAGAAGTAAACCGAAGTTGGCATGAAGTAGTAGAAGCAGATGAATTTGCATCTTCAAGTGGTAAAATAACAGTTGTAGTATCTGTTCTAAAAGAGGTAGACTGAAGTTGACCTGAAGTAGTTGATGACTGTGCAGAGACAGAATCATAACCTAAAGTTGTGTTGGATGAAGTACTTTGCTCAAATGACTGAATTGTAAGAGTATGAGCAACAACAGTTGATCTCATGGGGAAATGATTCTCATTAAATACAACATGCCAAGATGTATACACTCTGCCAGTTTTGGGGTATAAACATCTGTAACCTTTCTGCATGAAACTATAACCAATGAATGCACAGTTAATACTTCTTGGCTGCAACTTGTTAGTAGTATATGGCCTTGTCCATGGAAAACAAGAAGAACCAAATCATTTGAGAAATGAGTAGTCAGATGCTTGAGCAAACAGTTTCTCATAAGGATATATAAAACCCAAACTCCTTTTTGGAAGTCTATTTATAAAATAATTTTCTATGTGAAAAGCATCGACCCAAAATCTATCAGATAAACCTGATTAAATTAAGAAAGTTATACCAGTGTCAACTAAATGTCTATGTTTAGACTTGTTCTGGAGTGGCAGGGCATGAGACTTCATGAATAATGCCATGAACACATAAGAAATCTTTTAGATCATTATTCAAGAATTCACCACCTCCATCTGTTCTAATCCTTATAATAGAAGTATGAAGCTGTTTTTTAACCATAGCTTTGAAATATAAGAAAATATCTTAGAATTATGAATTTTTATACAAAAGGATAAATCCAACAGAATATAGAAAATTCATCCACAATGTTGACATAATTTTTGAATCCACTAGATTAATTTACATGACTTGGACCCCATAAGTCCATATGAAGCAGTTCAAGTGGAGATACAGCTCTATGACTAGACAATATAAAAGGAAGTTTATGCCACTTGCCTAATTGCCATTCATTACAGAATATTAGTGTTTTCACTATATTAGACAAGTCTAAAATTTTGCAAACTTTTTGTAGAACCTGAAATGAAGGGTGACCTAATCTTTGATGCCATGTAAATGCTGAAGTTGTCACACTGGAAAGAGCTTTTGTTGTTGAAGATTTCAGAAACTTCATTGGATACAATCCTCCTCTACATGGCCCTTGTAAAATGATCTTCCCAGATAAGAGATCCATACCAGCAGAACCAAAAGAGTTAAATGTGATGGAGCAGTTATTACCACTTGTGAACTTGTGTACTGATAGAAGATTCTGTGATGACTTTGGAACAAGCATAACATTGTTCAGAAGAAAGTTATAAAAAGCAGCAGATTTACCAATGTGAGTTTTGGCGTACCTTCTCCATTAGCAGCTTGAATCTCCTCAGTGCCTTCAAAAGGAGTTTCTTTGTGTAACTCAGTCTCATCATTGGTTATATGATTATTTTCTCCAGAATCAGCATACCAAGGATTTTTTCCCCATAATATTGGCAGTAACAAGAATAGTTCTTAAGTAGTGACGAGTATAAGGATTCTGATAGGCAAAGTTCAATCTATGTCTGCATTCTAAAGCTAAGTGACCAGTCCTATTACAGATATGACAAATTTTGTCAGATAAAAGTGGAGACTTGAAGATGATGATGCACCAGAAGCAGGTCTTGCAGGAGAAACAAAAACTGAGAATATCCTCTTGGATAATAAGAAAGTTGAGGCCTAGTATAACCTAAAAAAAGGAACTGAAGATCTAGGTGCTTGAGTGAAACCTCTACTACTACCTCTGAATGAAGAAGAAGTAGATCTAGCATTAGCAGCAAATGCGTTTGTGTTTGCATCAGATAACAAATCTTTTTCTTTTTTTTATGTAACAACAATTTATTCACTTAAAAAAGAATATGTAACTCCTTAGATGTTACAGGTAGATTTCGAATTCTAATTCTCCACTGATTTTGTTAGTTTTTGTTTTTAAAAACTCATTCTCCAGTGATTTCCTTTTTCTTGTTTTGTAGATATGGAAGGATTCTGGGAACACTTGATGTAAATTTAAATCGTCCAACTTGAAGAAATGGATACACGGAATACCAAGGTCTACTAGGCCAACTTACTATCGTCGTCTGGGATGTTCAACCTTCATTTTTACACCGAGTCATTGTAGAGATTATTGTTGTAGGTGTTTTTCGGTGCATCATCAAATACTATGGTCAAGGTGTATATCATGGCAGAGTTTATCACCTCTTTGGGGGGTTTAGATGTACACTAGAAAATCTAAGGTTGGCGGAGATGGGGTTTTCAGTGGCACGTCTTCACATGGTGGTCGTACACACCAGCACTGAAACTGGTGTTCATGTTGCCATCACAATGAGATTATTCCTACTGGGAAGACTCATCTTGGAGTAATATTTTCTTAATCTTAATTGTATACTTATTTTTTTATTTTATGCAAAGATAATGTCATCCTAACATATACACATCATGGAACTTCTTCTATAAAACAAATATCTAAATAAAATAAAATGATATACACTATTACCAATTTCTTCCGATAAGAAACCTACATGTCAAGACTAGTGGTTAGTCTAGTATTTATCTCGAATTTTAGTACTTTACTGCACTGATTAGAATTAGAGTTCAAAACAGAACAGAGAAAAATTTACCTCTTAACTAGAATTGAAAACATTCCCCTTGAACTATAGAGAAATTCACCTCTTGGAAAATTGTTGCAATATCATTAAGATAAGTCGACAACAGCTATAGGCATTTATAATATACTTTCAAGTGAGTTTATATAAGCTATACAGTCAAAATTGGAAACATGCAAGTTAATTACAATGTATTCTTATTCCTCTCATATTTACCGTATCGTCAATCAAACGGAATATGTAAGTTTTTGATGTGATGGTTGTTTGACATGGGTATGCATGAAGATCAAAAAAATAAAATAATAGATGATTACCCAAATTTTAGAAGAATCTTATTTCCTTTAAAAGTAATATCAATTTTTTAGAAGAATCATACTAATATCAAAATTGCTTATTGTGCTACAGATGGACAACAATCTCATAGTCGCTAATCAAATCACTCTCTTAGGCCTTAAGTACCTTCTATCACTTCTGAAGATTGTATTGTCCTTGCACATGATGCCTTGTTAGATAGACTGCAAGCTAACCTAGTTTGGATGTTAGTGCCAGGGACGGAGGGAAAATAGGGCAAGTTGGAGCAACAATCCCCACTTGCCACTTAGATTTTAATGGTTATTTATGAATCTTTCTGGAAAAAACCATCTAAATTTGACCTTTCATTTAAATTTTTCCCCCACACGATGAGATTTTTATTTATTCCCCCATCTTAGTGTTATGTACCAAAATCTACCTTCCCTAGAAACCCCAAATCTGCCGGCCTTTTTTTTTTAATCTTTCTGTTAGGATTTACGTATTGGAAATATATTAGACAACAAAACCACGTAACCTAAAATTACGAAGGCATTAATAGATTAGTATGTCTCATTTCTAAGTCACTCTGTTATGGTCTAACCAATGGCATGCCCATGTATCTTATTTCTAGCTTTAAAAAGATCTCATCACATCGAAGTCATCATCTTGGTTTTTGAGTATAGGAAAACCCCGAAATTAATAAAGGAGCTTCCTAATGACAAAACTGACAAGATGTATGCCCAAAAAAGTGAACACGCAGAGCTATCGAATGGCCAGCTACAGCTATAAGCTTTTTACCCAACTGTGATAAATGTGATGGAGATGCAGACATTTCTAAATATGCTATAGACGGACAACAATCGCATAGTCGCTAATCATATCTTTCTCTTAGGTCATATCCTTGAGGACCTTTTATCACTTCTGAAGATTGTATATGCCTTACGCATGATTCTTTGTTAGATAGACTGCATGCCAACCTACTTTAGATGATAGTACCACGGGCAGAGGCAGAATAGGACAAGTAGGTGCAACTCCCTCACTTTCCAGTTAGGTTTAATGGTTATTTATGTATGTTTTTGCCCAAACCCCATACTTAGACCTTTCATTCAAATTGTTCTCCCTGAAAAGACGAGGGTACCCAAATACACCACAATCTTTTTATTTCAACCTATAAGTCTGATACCAAGTGTAATCGTCTACGGACAAAGTCGAGACAATACGACAACTTGATATTGACTTGATAATAGTTACGGTCCGATACCGATTTACTATAGGATCAATATCAAGTGATTTGGAATTAACGTACAAGTGTTATTTACTTTAATTATAATAAAACAATTATAATGCGCAAAAGTAAAGTAAATGGCACAACAAGATTTTGTTAATGAGGAAACTACAAATGCAGAAAAACCCCGCGACCTAGTCCAGTTTTGAATACTCTCATAATTAAGTCGTTATACAAAATCTAATACCAACTTCGTATAGTTGAGACCAAGCAGACTACCTCTAGCTACTTAGTTCCCTCAGTATCTCTGCGCCTTCGACTTCTAGAGTCACACACTTGAATAACACGTCATTTGGATCGTATTCCAAACATCAAAGGAAGAATATGTTTGGTAACCACTCTAATCAATCTTACTAATAGATAATGATGAGTTGTTGACAAAGGCTCTTATGTTTAAACTAATAAACTCCTTTGTCTGGTTAGATCAATCTAAACAATAACTACCGAAATAGTCAAGTATAGGTTCGCACTCAATCAATATAGATCTCAAAGAGAAATATAGAGAATGTCGATATCACGCAACTAATCAATCAGATTTATCAAAGATAAACTGATTCTAGTTGGATCCCAGCCGATCAAGGTTTATGCACTAAATCCACAAGATACGAAAACTAATAAGAATTCTTTTCCGTCTTCAAATCTTCTATTGCCTTCAAATACCTGCACAACACCACTTGAATCTCTTGTGATCAATCATGCACAGAACGGAGTCTGTTAACAATAGATTATCACAAGATGTATTTAGATCTAACAACAGTTCTAAAGATCTCGTCGATACCTTGATCTAGTATGAGTGAATCTTATATCATAAGAGAAGATTCTCAAGAATAAACAAACTAGGTACAATCAAAGTTTCAACAACCGTTAGTCAATCAAATCAGATCGAAAACTAATAATACTGCAATTATCTAGTTTCCCACCAATAGTACTCGTAGAGCTTCTTGATCCCACGGAAGTCTTTAAACGAGCGGTCGTTAGAGATTTCACCTAATCAGGATACTTTCCTCTCCGAATAGACGGCTCCACCAGAAACACAAATAGTGAAGTTTTCCTCTCTTAGGATAGTTTGCTAGAAATGCAAACTTAGGGATTTATAGACCAAGGATGTTTGGACACCAAGGAATTTCCAAAACCGAAAATATTCTCAAGATATGCAACGAATGCCCAAATTTGGTTTTCCTAATTCCAATAAATGTTGGTCCAATATTTTCCGAAATCTCTCATAGATTATCTCCAATTTGTAAATGCACATTACTAATTTTTATTCTCTAGAGCTATGCATTAATTGTTGGTAATTAAAACATATAAAACCAAAAACCTTAATTAAAAGATTTTAATTTATTTTGGCACAGGATCACCTTAAGTACCAAGGAATATCTTTGAACAATAAATGATAAAAGTTACTGCTCGTGTTCAAAGTATGTTGACATCTTTTCACTGCAAATCCTTATTCCGTATTTACATGGATTTGATTCTTGAAATCGGTTCTACCACACTTCCAAACAAGTTTAGAATTGGTTCTACCAGAATTCCAAGACTACTATGTGATCGGTCATACCAAGTCACAATAGTTAGTTGTGATCGGTCCTACCAAGTCACATACATGGGTTCGATTGGTTATACCAATCACTAGGATCGGTTCTACCGAAAAATGGTACCTACTTGGGATCGGTCACACCAGTCACTAGGATCGGTCTTACTAATTACAAGGATCTGTCATACAACCACTTATGTCGGTCACACAAATTACCAGAATCGGTCACACTAATTATAAGGATCGATCATACCATCTCATGGTGATTACTTAAGATTAGTTACACCAATTACCAGAATCGGTCATACCAAATCATAAGTCTAGGTATTATGATCGGTTATACCAAGATACATAACCTGAGTTAAGATCGGTTCTACCAACTCACACATATTGGTCATCAAAGAATATGCAATGAATATCCGGACCAATAAACCTATTGATTTCCCTTTCGATTCATGAAACAAGTTCATGAATGTACTTCTTTAAAAAAATGTAAAACATTGTTTCCTAGAATGAAATCATCACCATACACCCACACACATAATTATAAAACTATACACAAGATTATGTCGATGTCATATCTACGAAGTTCAAAAGATAAGCGTTATACTTTGTAGTCTCATTCCTTAATACTATGACCATACTATTATGATCATGTCTCATCACTAGAGTATTATATACAATATATACAGCTTCGCATGTTATGTTTTCAATATAGCACGACTTGAAAGATACGTTAGGAATGAAACAAGTTCAAGTCAATATTACTAACCTCAAGTGCAAGGATGATGTCGTCGTTGTAGTTCGTTAATTCTTCTCATTCTTCTAGTCTTCAGAGTAAGACTTGTATGTCTCAACATTCCTAGACTTTCTAGTCTAACCTAAACGAACTTGACTCTAGTATTTAACCAAGCGACTCTAGATGAGTTTTGATACTAAAATATGACAACAAAACTTGACATACCAACGCTTGGTGAGTTCAACCGAGATATGCTCTAACACTCCTATACGGTGAGATTTTTATTCTTCCCCTCTCTAATCTTTGATCCTAGATCCGCCCCTGGCTTAGTACTAGATTTAATTAGTGTTATGTACCAAACCCTCTCTTCCTAGAAACCCCAAAACAACCAACCTTCCTCTTCTGGAATTCTCTATTAGTACTTACTTATTGGAAATATATTAGACAACAACGCTATATAACCTAAAATAACAAAGGCACTACTAGATTAGTATGTCTCATTTCTAAGGCACTTTGTTAGAATATAATCAGTGGCATGCTCATATGTCTTATTTCTAAAAAAAATTAAAAAAATCTCATTACATCGAAGTCATCTCTTGCAAACTACGAAATCACCAAAGGAGATCCTAATGAAAACACTGATAAGATGTATATCCAAAGAAAGTGAACACGCAGAGCTATCAGATGGTGAACTACTATTTTAAGGTTTTTACTTATTCTGTTGTTGATAGTATAATTCTAGTTTTGAAAAGATAGAAGTACATTTTGACAACTTAATAAAGGGGCAAGGGAAATGCTAAAGTTCCCTAATAGATATAGTGATTTCTACGATGGATTAGAATGACAACTTCCGAAATAAAAATCTGACCTCAAAACTGAAGCACGTATCTATTATGTCCATATAAGGTTTTGTCTATAAATACACCACATACAAGCCATTTCTTAGATCTAACTACTGATTCTCCTTTTCATCTTCTCCTTCTCAGTATGTCTTTGTTTTCTAAGAAGAAGATTAAACTTCCCACAATCGAGATATATAATGATGAACAAGAAAGTGTTGATAGATGTTAATGAATGACGTTGTAAGTGTGGTAAGGTAATATTACCAGACAATGATAGGGGTAAAGTTGTGGAAATAAAGTATGGCTACATGGGCTTGAGATATTACTATGTTCGTGTACCTCAACTACCAGAGTGAGTTCATTATATGTTATTTCTTCCTTTTCTTTTCATTCAGCACTTAGTTGATCATAGTAATAACTCATGATCTCTTTTTATATAGGGATATTATTGATTATTCTGAATCTGAAGAACCCTAAAAATCCTATAATGTAAGTTTATTAATCTTTAAACACTTTTCTTTTTATCAGAGGTTGAGATCAGAGCCATGCCAAATTTTTAAGGGGATCTAGGCGAAATACTAGAAATGAGGGCTCAATATATGTTAGTATAATCTTGTTGTTCATTATATATGTTAGTATAATCTTGTTATTCATTATTTCTTGTTGTTCATTATATATGTTAGTATAATCTTGTTGTTCATTATTTCTTACAAATACAACATAAATGTTATGCATTAAAACTTTGGAGGATATATTCATTTGAAAGATTTTGTTGGTCCTAAACTATTAAAGAGTTGGACTTACAAATTAAAAAGTTATATAATATAGAACACAAATACAATTGCTATTAAAAAATAATAGTTAGGCGTGTATATGAAACTTGTGACTAGAGTTTAAACACAAAACTTAATTTATTTAATTCAAGATTTTGTTTTATTGTTTTTTTAATATATATTTTTTAACACATAAGACGTTTCGATAGTTATTTATTTATTCGTAATACTTACATACGAATTGACAGTCGTTGTTGTCTGGGGGTCCTTGGTCTATGCTCTTGGTACTGGCCTGATTAAGATTCTGAAAATGGGTTTACAATTTTTTATTTATCTTCTGTTTGTGCTTAAATAAATATATATACGCTATGATATATATTTTTAAAGACTAAAAAGCAGTTTTTATAGGCCATGGCACGAATACAAGAATTCCTCCTCCATGACCTGATGAATATATGCTCACCCTAATAGTCCTTCATGGGCTATCAGCAATAGAAAATTGTTTCTTTGGTTCAAAGAAAAATACCCTTTCTCTAACTGTTGATGGATCGGTCTTTTTTTCCTCTGCTTAGCAAACATACTATGTCTTTCTTCTCTACTTTTTTTTCTCTAGTAAGAACAACAAATATCTGTTAGTTTTGTTTTTTAAAAACTCATTCTCCACTGATTTCCTTTTTCTTGTTTTGTAGATATGGACAGATTTCTGGGAGCACTTGATGTAAATTTAAATCGTCCAACTTGAAGAAATGGATACACGGAATACCCATGTCTACTAAGCCAGCTTACTATAATCGCATGGGATGTTTATCCTTCATTTTTAAATAGTCATTGTGGAGATTGTTGTTGTAGGTGCTTTTCGGTACATTATCAAATACTATGGTCAAGGCGTATATCATGGCAGAGTTTATCACCTCTTTGAGGGGTTTAGATGTACACTAGAAATCTAAGGTCGGCGGAGATGGTGTTATCAGTGGCACGTCTGCGCATGGTGGTCGTACATGCCAGCACTGAAACTGGTGTTCCTATTAGCCGTCGCAATGAGATTCCCACTGGGAAAACTCATCTTAGAGTAATATTTTCTTAATCTTAATTTTATACTTATTTTTTTATTTTATGCAAAGATAATGTCATCCTACCATATACACAGCATGGAACTTCTTCTACTAAACAAATATATATATAAAAAGATATACAATGTCACCAATTTCTTCCGATAATAAACCTACATGTCAAAGACAGAATAAGTAATCTTCAGCTAAAACTTAATTCCGATAATGTCATTTCTCCACATGTGTGTATCACCTGTGTGAATATCTGTTATATTCATGAGGTGTTACAGCCTGAGCCTGTCATCTGTGTGACTCTTCATCTTCTCTCTCTCTCACAGTCTGTATTTGGGTGTAATATACCAAATAGTAGAAGTTGGCATGAAGTAGTAGAAGAAGATGACTTTGCAGCTTAAGGTGGTAAAATAACAGTTGTAGTATCTTTTGTAGAAGAGGTAGACTGAAGTTTACCTGAAGTAGTAGATGACTGTGCAGAGGCAGAATCATTACCTGAAGTTGTGTTGGCTGAAGTACTTTGCTCAGATGACTGAATTGCAAGAGTATGAGCAACAACAGTTGATCTCATGGGGAAATGATTCTCATTAAATACAACATGCCTAGAAGTATACACTCTGCCAGTTTTGGGATCTGAACATCTGTAACCTTTGTGAATGGAATTATAACCAATGACTACACAGTTAACACTTCTTGGTTGTAACTTGTTAGTAGTGTAGGGCCTTGTCCATGGAAAACAATAAAAACCAAATGATCTGTGAAATGAGTAGTCAGGTGCTTAAGCAAACAGTTTCTCATAAGGAGATATAAAACCCAAACTCCTTGCTGGAAGTCTATTTATAACATAAATTTCTATGTGAAAATCATAGACCCAAAATCTATCAGATAAACCTGATTGAATTAAGAAGGTTCTACCAGTGTCAAATAAATGTCTATGTTTAGACTTGTTCTGGAGTGGCAGGGCATGGCACTTCATGAATAATGTCATGAACACATAAAAAATATTTTAGCTCATTGTTCAAGAATTCACCACCTCCATCTGTTCTAATCCTTATAATAGAAGTATGAAGCAGTTTTTTAACCATGGGTTTGAAATATAAGAAAATATCTTAGAATTATGAATTTTTATACAAAGGATAAATCCAACAAAATCTAGAAAAGTCATCCACAATGTTGACATAATATTTGAATCCACTAAATGAATTTACAGAACTTAGACTGTATAAGTCCATATGAAGCAGTTTAAGTGGAGATACACAACTCTATGACTAGACAATGTAAAAAGAAGTTTATGATCGATGACACTTGCCTAATTGACATTCATTACAGAATATTGTTGTTTTCACTATATTAGACAAGTCTAAAAGTTTGCAAACTTTTTTTAGAACCTGAAATGAAGGGTGAGCTAATCTTTGATGCCACATAGATGCTGAAGTTGTCACAATGGAAAGATATTTTGTTGTTGAAGATTTCAGAAAATGCATTGAATACAATCCTCCTCTACGTGGCCCTTGTATAATGATCTTCCCAGATAAGAGATCCTTAACAGCAAAACCAAAAGAGTCAAATGTGATGGAGTAGTTATTGTCACTTGTGAACTTGTGTTCTGATAGAAGATTTTGTGATGACTTTGGAACAAGCATATCATTATTCAGAAGAAAGTTATACGAAGCAGCAGATTTTAGATACATTACCAATGTGAGTTATTGGCGTACCTTCTCTATTAGCAGCTTGAATATCCTCGGTGCCTTCAAAAGGAGTTGCTTGGTGTAACTCAGTCTCATCATTGGTTATATGATTATTTGCTCCAGAATCAGCATACCAAAGATTTTTTCCCCATAATATTGGTAGTAACAAGAATAACACTTGAGTAGTTATTCTGATAGGCAAATTTCAATCTATGTCTGCATTCTAGAGATAAGTGACCAATCCTATTACAGATCTGACAAATTTTGTCAGATAAAGGCGGAGACTTGAAGATGATGATGCACCAAAAGTAGGTCTTGCAGGAGAAACAAAATTTGGTGCTGAATGTAGTTGAAAATGAGAATATCCTCTTGGATAATAAAAAACTTGAAGCCTAGTGTAGCCTAAGAAAGGATCTGAAGATCTAGGTGCTTGACTGAAACCTCTACCACTACTTATGAATGAAGAAGAAGTGGATCTAGCATTAGCAGCAAATGCTTTTGAGTTTGCCTCAGATAATAAATCTCTTTGTTTTTATGTAACAACAATTTATTCACTCAAAAGAAGATTATGTAACTCCTTAGATGTTACAGGTAGATTTCGAATTCTAATTGAGGTAGAAATAAAGCTCTAATCTGGACCTAAACCATTTAAGATAATCATAACTAATTCATCATCATTTATTCTTGAACCAGCATCATATAACTCATTCGTTGCCTTCTTGATTTCACTGAGAAAGTTAAAAACTTTACTTAAACTAAGTTTGAGTGATTATGGTTTGAGACGAAGTTGAATCGAATGTGTAGAAGAGCTTCTGGCAAATCTTGATTCAATAGTGTCCCATAAATCCTTTGAAGAATCAGCACCAGCAATATAAGGAATGAAAGATTCAGAAATCGACATTTGAATCCAGAGAATGAGAGTAGTATCATCATCATGCCAAGCTGTATAACCAGGATTTATAGCATTATCGATCATATAAAGAGGACAAGCAAGAGATCCATCAAGAAATCCATGGACCTTGTATCTTTTTAGAAGAGGAAGAAGAAGAGATTTCCAGGTGAGAAAATGATCATCTTTGAGTTTGTATGATAAAATTTGTGAGATCTGATTTAAAGGAACTCGCAAGATTCTTGATTTGTAAGTATTCATTGTTATAGGAGATGAAGAAATTGATTAGAAAACAGAATAGATTGAGGAAATCTGATGAAAAGGAAGTAAAAATCAAGAAAGTTTTGACCTGAATTTGATAACCATTAATCAAGGAAGTAAAAATCGAGCTTAATACATCTAATACATAGTTGTATTATTGAAGTAAATTAAAATGTGAATCATTACAAAACACTCTAGACAGAAGGTGTATTTATATTACACCCAAATACAGACTGAGAGAGAGAAGATGAAGAGTCACATAGATGACCGTCTGTAACAGCTCATGAGCATAACAGACACTCACACTGGTGATACACACATGTGGAGAAATGAGAAAATATAATGTGTGTGCTATTAGTTTTCGTTGGTAATTGAAGCGTTGATGGAAAAATGAGCATAAACAAATCTCATCTTGTACATATACCCCTTAGCAACACCAGTAATAAGATAATTAACATTGAGAAATTGGGGTTCTAATTGAAGCAGAAGTTTCTCTAGATCCAAACCAAGCATCAACTTTAAGTTGTTTTCTCCCGGTTTCAAAACAAATCTTAGATTTTGTTACCGGATCCTGTCTTCAGTACATAAAAAATTGTTCACTTTTTAAACTTCTGTTCCTCTCCTAATACCGATTTTTTTTTAATAAAATGATACCATGAAGGAGGCATACAAACATGATCCTGCACGTATTACACGGCATCCCATTTTCTGGGATGCTCCAAAATGGTTACTTTTTTTTGTGCACCCTTGCCGACTACATGGACGCATATAGAACATGAATACAGGAAACAACATATGACAAAAGCATTCCCCCGCTTTCCCAAAGTGATAGTGCTTTATACAATGCAATTGTCCACACAAACATGCCAAGTTGGAGCATTGGCCTGTCACCTCTTATACAGAATTCCCTTAGTCCTCAAAAACCGATATTAGTTCACCGGAGGATTATCTGAGGTTCGCCCTAAACAACTTCCTTCATCAGGCCAAAATATCAACAATGAGTTGGTAAAAGAGAAGCTACGAAAATCAAAACTCTTTCGGGTGAATGTCGGACTTGTTTCGAAATTGGATGGAAATGAACTTGTTAGCTAGTTGAGCAAAGACGGGGAAAGCTAAACTCCACTTCCTCAGGATTATCTCCATGCATTGGATGTTGTTCTACGGGAAGGATTCGGCGGAGAAATGTATACCAGTTGGGGAGTCTCTGTATTTGAGTTAAATGGGAGGAGGAACTACAGATATTGAAGGTGGTGCAGTTAGATTTAGGGCTGCACATGGGACGGGACGGTACGGGTTTTTGCCTAGCTCAGTACCTGTACCTCCCTATGGCCGGTACCTGTACCTTGTACCTGGGTAATACGGGACGGGACGGGACTTGTACCTATTTAACTCGGTACGGGACGGGACGGTACCGGTTCTTTACTCGTAGCATATGTAAAATTACAAAAAAGAAAATAAAGCAAAAAATCTTCTAAGTTCTAAGTTCAAATGAAGTTATGAACCACACCAAAAATTCCAAAACCCTAAAATAAAAAACCAAAAAATTACAATCAGTTTCACATCTAAAGAAATCAACAAAAACTAATTAGTTTTCAAAAACCCTAACTATTATTAGACGTTATTACTTGTTGCTCGGTACTACGGGACGGGACGGGACGGGAATAGCCTAGAACCGTTACTTGTACCTATTCTAGGCACGGTACCAGTTTTTGGTACTTGTACTTGTCCCGTCTGACCGCGGTTCCGGAACGGTACCGGTACGGTTCCTGCGGTTCCAGTACGGTTCCACGGGACGGGACGGTTCCTGTGCAGCCCTAGTTGGATTAAGAGGGTTTTTCAGAGTCTTAGACCAACCCAACAAGGCCTGGCCCTAAATATGGATTTCTCTGTTACAACTTTTCATGAGGGCACTGCAGTAATCCCTTATTTGCAAAAGAGGCTAGATTTCCTTCACAATCTTTCGCAGAGGAACACAGCAAGTTTAATCGGGGAAGAGAAGAAAGAAGCGGAGAAAGCTTTAAAGAAGTGGAAAGCATAAGTCAATGAATACTTATATGGGATTTTTTAGTTTATCTTATATGGATTTTGGTACCCTCCCAGCAAACTGACACGCTCCATTAGCAACCATGCATGGACCGAGAACTACACACTGCCTGGCCAAACCAATTTTATTCAAGTTATTTTTGTCTTATTTTTGTGTGCGCGCGCGCTTCAGAAAAGGAATCTTTCGCAAAAATAGGCCGGTTTGAAAGGGTTGAGAAAAGCACTTATTGATGCATGACTTCCTCCTGAATATGAACAAAATTTTACCCAAGCACTCAAATTTGTATGGGAAGGGTACTACTGTAAACTGTCAGATGAAATATAATGTCTTGTATACAAAGCTAAACCAAACTAAAAAAATTCAGACAAGTCAATCGTTATTTGAAACACTCTAAAGCGATATTATGTCGTCTAAAATTGTTTTTTCCTGAACAGAAAAATCAATGAGAACGCCCACCATGGCAAAGTGGAAGCGTAGACCTCCTCTCCATTCCCACCACCATTAAGAATGTAGGGAAAAGCTAAGGCAAAAGTAAGATCGGAAAGCATGAAGAATAAAATGTAAATGTTCCAAGAAGATATACTAGGGACAAGAAAGAAAGCTTTATGTTTTATATTTCATTTCATCACTAATGCGGAATAAGGATGAGTAGGGGACATTCTTTGTTGTACATTTGTAAAGTAAAAAGCTTAATCCTTATTAAAAATACATTTTTGTTTTTGTAATAACGTGGTCATAAAAGCAAATCTGTGTCATGTTGTGTTTATAGTATACCCTGTTCAAGAATCATAACACTTGACTAGAGTAGACCCTAACCAATTCTTATTTATATAGTGCTAGAAGTTTCCGACTATCAAGGCCAGGCTCCATTTATGTTTCTTGAAACTAGAAAATATAAGTGGAAAAATTATAGGCCAAGAGTTTATTATTTTATTTTGGAAAAAAGAGAGGGGGAATTTATATGAAATTCAAACCTTCAAGAGTGAAGTTTTAATTTGCTGACCTTAAAGATGAGAATTAGATCTTTGCCATAAAATCTTTCACGCGATCTTTCATTCGCGTGAAAGATTTGGCAATAAAAATGTTATGTAGAATCCTTAAAACCAAAGGGGCAAAACTGTTACTAAGGATTACTAAGTTTAACGAGATTACAAAATTTATGTAAAATAAAATAATCCTTATTGCTGAACAAGCTGAATATGGAATCTCTACGAGAAATTTGATAACCCCCATAACAACTTTGCTCAGAGGTGGGATTGTGAGATACATATGATTATTGTATAATGTGTGTTTTATTCGTGAAGATTTCTCTTCTTCTTTTTTTTGATAAGAAAATTTAATTAATATTTAAGAGTAATTACACAGAAAAAGAAAATGAACAAATCGAAAACAAAAGATAAAGCCACCGAAATCCCTAGACTGATTTGGTGTTGGACGCGCATATATTGTCTCATTAAAACCTTGACAAGGAAAACTCATAGGGACAAAACCTTGACAAGGAAAGAGTACAACGCGATAAGTCCGAAAATAAAAGCAATACTCAAACAAGTCTTTAGTGTAATTTAAACAAAAGTAGATCTTCTGTAAAAAAAAAAAAAAAAGTTTCAGATCCCTTTCTTTACCCAATGAGAAGTCTTCTAATGCTGGCAGTATGTAATAATCCGTAAACAAGTTGGGGAAGATGAGCACCTCAGCTCGCGATATAACTATCAAGATAGATTCCTGCGCCCTTCTAGTCACCTCATGAGTGGTAGAAGTGTCACGACGACGTATCCAGGAAAGGGGGTCCTGCTGCTGATTGCGGATGGCGGGTGCATTGCCACAATCGAGGATTCAATTGGTGAGTGTTGGGGTTGCATCTTCGAAAAAACACAGCCATTGGGCTCACCAGCCCTTGAGCTTAATCTACTTAAAGAAGAGGCCAGAATGACATAGCCAGCATTGATTTCAACATCATGTTGTTTCACAGGAGTCTTCCTATTCCTACTCAAAGAAGAAACACAACAATAGATTAAGTTACACACTAACCTTACACTAACATTACATGTTACATAGGAGTACTAGCATTACACTACTAACATGCAAGTACAAAACAGAAAACATAGGAAACTGGTAAGCAAGAATTAAACAAGAAAAACTAAAACTAAGGTAAAAAAAACAACTGTACAAGATGAGGGATAATAAAAGGCCTAGCCTACTTATCAGGGTCAACTACTCCAGGAACAAGCAAATGTATTTACAAAGGTAAAAATAGAATCAGCCAAGTACAACAACTATTACTAGCTAGAAAATACTATTGTTAACTAGTATATGCCAACAAACCTTATACTACTGAAAAAGTTCCAACAAAACAGAGAAAGAGAATACTTAATCTAAAACAGTGAGGATAAGAAACTTCTTATGTCAACTCTATGCTTAATATAATATCTACAAACTAAAATGTCATGCTAATGAACTTGAAAAGAGGCCATAATGGAGCTAAGAGAGAAAGACAAAAAAAAAAAAAGAGATAGAAACGGGCCCCTGAGGGGCGAAACCAAACTGGACTATTGTCCGACAACTAGTATCTTGAAGAGACCAGTTCAAGAGCGATCTCCTTCTAAGTTAATAACCAGACCTTGGAAAAGAAAATTAGAAGAAAAAACTATAAACTGAAATCTATAATAGAAAATGAGAAAACAAAGAGGATTTAAAACGGACTTACCTGGGGGTTGGCCTGATCAGCGGGGATAGGGTTGGAATCTGATGATATTTTCTTCATTTAACAGTTAACCCGCAGGTAAAAGGAGATACAAAGAGCATGAAATAAGTTCATGTGGTTCTAGAAACATAACAACAAAAGCATTACCCATTATTCATACATGCACACACAACCTTGTTAGAGCATAGCTCGGTTGAACCCACCAAGCGTTGGTATGTCAAGTTTGGTTGTCATATTTTAGTGAATCAAAACTCAATTTAAGATTCGCTTGATTATGTCCTAGAGACAACTTCGTATAGGTTAGGCTAGAAAGATTAGGATAATGAGACATACAAGTATTACTCGAAGACTTGAAGAATGTGAAGAAGTAAAGAGCTACATCGACGACATCATCCTTCCTCTTGAGGTTAGTAATATTTTGACTTGAACTGTATCATTCCTAACGTATCTTTCAAGTCGTGCTATATTGAAAACATAATTGCGAAGCCGTGAATGATTATACTCTAGTAGACATAGTGTTAAGGAATTAGAATACGAAGTATAACGCTTATCTTTTGAACTTCGTATATAAGACATCGACATAATCGTATGAATGCTATTGTGATTATGTGTATGGGTATGGGTGAAGATTTCATCCTAGGAAACAATGTTTACGTTCGTTTAAAGGAAGTACATTCATGAACTTGTTTTATGAATCGAAAGGGAAATCGCTAGGCTTATTGGTATTGTTATTCATTGCATATCTTTGGATTACCAATATGTGTGAGTTAGTAGAACCGATCATAACTTGTTATGTATCTTGGTAAAACTAGTCACAATGCCTGACTTATGTATTGGTATGAGTTTTATTAGTGTAACCGATCCTAAGTAATCACCTAAGATGGTATGATCGATAGTTGTAATTGGTATGACCGATCCTAGTAATTTGTGTAACCGATCCTAGTAATTGGTGTGACCGATCACAAAAGAGTAGTAATCGATCCTTGTAATTGGTGTAACCGGTCCTGGTAATTGGTATAACCGATCCTGGTAACTGGTGTGACGGATCACACGTAATACCATGAGAATATGGTAACCGGTCCTGGTAATTGATGTGACCAATTTGGTAACTGATGTAACCGGTCCCAGTAACCATATTAAGGTAGAACCGATCCTTGTGTTTGGTAGAACCGTAAACCCATGATTAGTGTGTTGATTTGATCAATCACATAGTTCTTAGAAATCAGATGAACCAGTTCTAAACTTGTTTGGAAGTGTGGTATAATCAGTTCCAAGATTGTAAATATGAAAGAGGATTTACAAAGAATTAAGATGTCGACATACTTTGAACATGTTCAGTAACTCTTATCTTTTATTGTTCAAAGATATTCCTTAATAGCTAAAGGAGATCCCGGACCGAAATAAGTTGAGAATCTTTTAATTAAGGTTGTTAATTTTTATATGCTTTTAATTACCATCAATTAAAATGCATATCTCTAGAAAATAAAAATTGGTAATGTGCATTTACTAATTTGAGATTTTCTAATAGGATTTCAGTTAATTTTGGACAGAGCATTTCCAGGAATTATGAAAACCGATTTTGGAAATATTACATATCTTAAGAATATTTCGGTTTTGGAAATTCCTTGGTGTCCAAACTTCCTTGGTCTATAAATACCCAAGTTTGCATTTCATGTAAACTATCCTAAGAGCCAGCAAAACTACCTAGTTGTGTTGTTACTGGTGGAGCCGTCTATTCGGAGAGGAAAGTACCCTAATTAGGCAAAATCTCTTACGACCGCTCGTTTAAAGACTTCTGTGGGATCAAGAAGCTCTACGAGTACCGTTGGTGGGAAACTAGATAATTGCAGTATTATTAGTTTTCGATTTAATTTGATTGATTAATGGTTGTTTAACTTTGATTGCACCTAGTTTGTTTATTCTTGAGAATCTTCTCTTCTGATATAAGATTCACTCAAACTAGATCGAAGTGTCGACGAGATCTTTAGAACTGTTTGTAGATCTAAAGACGTCTTGTGATAATCCATTGTTAACAGACGCTGTTCTGTGTGTGATTGATCACAAGAGATTCAAGTTGTTGTGTGCAGGTGTTTATTGAAGATTTAAGAAGATTTTAAGACGAAGAAGATTTCTGATTTGGGTTCATAATCTTTGGTGTGCACAAAACTTGATCGGCTGGGATCCAACTATAATCGGTTTATGTTTTGGTAGATTTGATTGATTAGTTGCGTAGATCGGCAGCAGTATTTAGTATCTGGACAGATCCTATTATTGATTGCAAAATCTAAACTCGACTACTTGTTAGTTGTTTGTTAGATAGATCTAAACTCGACAAAGGAGTTTATTGGATTAAACAGAAGAGCCTTTGTCTAACTCATATCACTGGATTGAATACAGTTGTTACCGAACAGCTTTGTTGTGCCTTTACTATTTGGAATACGAACCAAAGGAATTGTTCCAGTGCGTGCACTTATTGAATGTCGAAAGCGCATGGATACTGAAGAAACTAGGTGAACTATAGGTTTAGTTGCTTGGTCTCAACTATACGAAGTTAGGTTGATTTTGTATAGCGGCTTAATTCTTAGAGTATTCAAATTCTGGACTAGGTCCCGGGGTTTTTCTGCATATGCGGTTTCCTCGTTAACAAAATCTTGATGTGTCTTTTACTTTTGTTTTCCGCAATTATAATTGTTGTTATTATAATTTAAAGTAAATTACACAAACGTTAACTCCGTATTACTTGATAGTGATCCTATAGAGTTTGGTTAAGTCCGAACCTATTATCAAGTAATCATACTTTGATTGTTGTATTGTCTCGATCTCGTATCCATAGACGATCACACAAAGTGTGAATACCGATTCGTTGTATTGTCTCGAATCAGTCCATAGACAATCACTTTCGGTAAGAGGACTTATAGGTGGAAAAGTTTTAGATTGAGGTATATTTGGGTACCCTCGTCTTTTCAAGCCTGACAGAAAAAGGAACAAAAAAGGAGCTAGGGGTCAGAAATGGTTCAACCATATTACAGAGAACTCCCAAGGAAAAAGCCAAGAAAAACAACTCACTGAAGATAAGAAAAGAAAATGAATTAAAACATAGAGAAAAATTAACCAACTTTCAGCTCGAGAAACTATCAACCTATCATGCTAAAATTTCAGTATGCATACATCAAGCACACAACAAGAGAAGGAGAATTGAGGTTAAACAACATAGACCGGAAACAAAGAAGAGTGATCCAAACTATAAGGACAAAGGAAAAACAAAGTCCGAAACAAAGAACATAAGACTAAAATAGGAACCATTAATCAATAAAATCAAGATTTAGATAGGAACTATTAAGAAGATTTTCATTTTTCTTCTAAAACAAAGGACCATATTTGGAAATCCCATCTAAAGAGACTCAACTATGAACAACCAATTTGAGAATCAATGAAGTTTTCATTTACTTCTCTAACAAAGAAAACTTTTCTAAGAGTTTTATAAAACCACAAAGGAGGCCCTTGAGAAACAGCAGGAAGAAAATTTTCATTTTTTTTTTTTGTTGGAAAAAAACACCATTTAGGACCACAATTTTAGAACCCCTTTTTTACAAAACACAAGCAGGTTAAAAGAAGAGAGAGGGAAGAGACACATATAACCAGTATCAAACTAAGACAGTGGCTTAACTAAAAAAACAGCAGCAGAAAATAAGCAAGAATGCAAAAGCAACCATCAAGAAGAAGACGAAACACATGATTACTCCTGAGTCAGGAGAAGACAAACTCCAAAACCACCTCATCATATAAACCCTAGACCTAAATTAAAGGAGACAATAAACAAATTAAATCCATTAAAACTAAAGACAAAACTAAACATGACTAGATCAAGCTATAAGATAAGACAGAGACTCAAATGAACAGGAGATAAACCAGATTAAAAGAAGAAAATATCAATATAAGTTCAATAACCAACAAGAAAGAGCAAGCAGTAGCATAAATTAATCTACAGACTAATCTAAGCATACAAACACCAGATCTAGAGAGAAGCATGGAGAAGACAAAGATATCCAAGAGATGCAAAAACTTATGAAATCAGGGAAAAGATTAGGAAACAAAAATACCCTGTGTTAGAGCATTGCTCGGTTGAACCCACTAGCGTTGGTATGTCAAGATAGTTGTCAATTTTAGTTGCCAAAATGCATTCTTGATTTAGTATACTAAAGATAGTTTCAGACTAGATTAAGTCTAAGAAGTAGAATCGAAGCTATCCTTGAAGGATGAAGTTTGAAGACTACAAGAAGACATCAACAAGGACTTCATCAACAAAGGTATTTGGTAATTGATTTCATTTGGATTCTTGTTCAATTCTACCTTTCTAATCTATCAAAATAAATGCTCACTCTATGGAACAATTCCTATGACGGTAAATGTACATTTATAAATATATACTTGAGGTTATTTGATTCATGACTTTTGTGACAATAACCTTTATCCCTGGAAAGGTTCTTATGTTATAGTGAATGAGCTTACGAATTCAATGAGCCAAGAATCACTCAATTCCGAGTTATAACGATGAAGTTATGAGTGATTTATTAAAGTAACAATAATAAGTGTTGCTGTAATTGTTACAGTTCGTAAGTAGGAAACAATCCACGAACCGTTTGTAACGGTTCACGGACTTGAGCCCAATTACGTGACTAAAAGCCATTTTTGGTTATGTTTATGATGTTTCCTTATCTAGGCAAGATAGCTATTACTCCAAACATATTTGATTACCATATTAAAGTGTTTGTGATAACTTTTAATTGCATACGTTAAAATGTGATTTATTCACATAAATACAATATTTGCTAATTAATTATTTATTTAATTAATTTGGCAAGAGTTGTAACTTAGGAAAGACTCCCAAAATTAGGAGAGTCTTGAAAAAGGAAAATAGCTTTGCTTAGCTTCCAAGCTATTGTTCACTATAAATAAAGGGTTCGTGAGTGCTACATGTTTTTCATCCCCTTTGGAAAATTGGTGTAAGCTTCATAGGTTGTTTTCCATTCTTCTGTTCTTCATGAACAAGAGTGAGATAAAAGTATTTGTATTGGGGATCACAAAGCCGAGTTGGATTTAATCTTCGTGATTGATTATACAACTTGTAATCTAGGTTTTTCACCTCTTGTCTATTCTAAGGTTTTCTCTTCTGATATAAAACCATTCAAGAGTTGTTGATCATAAACCCTAGGTTTTGATAGATTTCAGTTTCCGATCGTATACCAACACTTGTTAGTCGAAATCGGAAGCTAGAAAGAAAACTTCGATTAAGGTATCTCGTAAAAATCCTTAAGAAGTTTTAAACAAGATATCTCTAGATTTATTCTAGTTGTTCTTGTTGTAGAATTATTAGGGTTTTCTTAACTTGGAAATTGATCTTTGGAATCGCCCAAGTTTACTTACGAAAATCAGGTTCACGGACTCCTTGTGTGTACGCATACTGATTGTAAGTTAACACCCTAATCTACAAGTTTGTTTCGGTATCTCTACTTTTATCTGGTAGTTGTTCGAAACAAACACAGGATTTCCAAAAACTTGATTTACATTTAAAGGGAAATCGATTCAGTGTTTTGTGAAAACAAAATATTGAAAAGTATCAACGGTGTTGTTGTATCTTCTAAAGAGAGCCTTGTGTTCTGCTAGAAGATTTACGAGAAGAATTCCTAAGGAGAATCGGTGTTCTGCTAGGAGTTCTATAAGTGCTTGAATACAGCTGAAGCAGGTATTACATCTAGTCCGAATAGGTAGTAGGAAATTGGTGTAACAGCTTATAATCAGTGTGTGTTTATTCTGGACTAGGTCCCGGGGTTTTTCTGCATTTGCGGTTTCCTCGTTAACAAAATTTCTGGTGTTTGTGTTTTTTCTTTTCCGCATTATATTATTTATCTTTATAATTGAAATATCACAGGTTGTGTGTAAGTTCAATCAATTGGGAATCCAACCTTTGGTTGTTGATTAAATTGATTGACACTTGGATATTGGTTTTTGATACCGTCCAAGTTATTTCTTATATTCAATCGGGCTCGCAAATTCCTATTTGTTTGATTGCGGATTGAATTGAGAAATAGAGATATAACTCTTTGATATACTTTTCTTAGGATTGAGTCTGACTGTCTAGTTGATTCTCTTGAAAGTATATTGGAGTTAGTCCATACAGATTGCCAAACGAATTATTGGGTGTGGTTGTTATACCCCCGCTTTTTCACCCTGCGTTACAACTGTTTTTTCCATCAGTCATCAGATCCATAACTCCTAGCCCATGATCTACCAACACCCCCAAACTGTCTCGAGGTTTTACTCCCTAATGGTGTGAGCCGCCATTGAAAGAGGTTGTTTATTCTAGGGTTCGGGTGTTTTCTGGAGAAGAAAGGAGAGGAAGAGAAGGGAGGAGAGAGAAAACAGCCAAAATATGAAACAGAGTAATGGTTGGAAAATTTGACATAAAGCTCCAAACAATCCGAAGATTTCTTGGTAGAGTAAAAAATTGACTTGTTAGATGTTGATATACTACATTTTTAAGCGGGAAATTATATATGCAACTTCAATCATGTGATGGATAAAACTATAAATCCGGTATTCACTTTACTTATACCTTTGTTTCCATTATTTGGTCTAGTTTATCGGTAAATTTTGAGAATAAAAAATTATGAAAATATTATTTAGCACGTTTTAAAAAAAAAAATACTTTTACTTTTTTATTTTAGCTTAAAAATATGCCAAATTGAAAAAGTGGAAGTATCTCTTTTTAAGAAAAGGAGGCAATATTTTGTTTTTAAAGATTTGTGTATATGTCGATATCACTGTAGCACAGTGGTAAAATT
This sequence comes from Papaver atlanticum, assembly GCA_023531105.1. Classification (NCBI taxonomy): domain Eukaryota; kingdom Viridiplantae; phylum Streptophyta; class Magnoliopsida; order Ranunculales; family Papaveraceae; genus Papaver; species Papaver atlanticum. The sequence continues at coordinate 1,140,108 of JAJJMB010009231.1, read as the reverse complement.
ATTGGGTGTCGGACACAGGACACGACACCAATACCGGTGTGTCGGTGCTTCACATGCTTGGCTTTTCCTTTCAAACCTTTTAATATACTCAAAAAATAAAAAAAATGATTTGTAAAGAATTTAATACTCTCGTCACGACACGCGTGGGACACCAACACGGCGCACGTGTAAAAATCTATACTCTATTTTATTAGTTGGGTAATCTAGTGTGTCATGGAAATTAGTATAATAGTTAATTTTTCTACATGTGGACTAATCTAACAGCATAAATTGAGTTTTCTTCGTATAATTGTGTGATTAATGTGTTTGATATGCCACAACACTATGATTTTAGTATATAAAAATTATTTAATTAGTATATATATAAACGCGTCCGTGTCATGATGATTTTGAGTTTTGGAGGTCCTTATATCCGTGTCGTGTCGTGTCCGTGTCCCGTGTCCATGTCAGTGATTCCCAGGGCCAAGCCCTTCTCTTTCACAACAAAGAAATAAAATTACAGAGGAAGATTACACAATGAATCCCGGAGTAAAAATAACAAGTTCAAGTAACAAAAATCAAGGAGAAATGCACAGTAATGGAGACGTAAAACAACAATGTCCTTGGTTCATTCTTGATAAGGACGACGTACAAATGATCGCAAGTTATCTCCATCCATTTGACTAAAAACAGTTTCGATCTGTCTGTAAAGCAAATCGATCAAATCTACCTATAGTCAAGCCGACATCAACTTCTAAGAGGATCATGAGCAACACATATGTACCTCCATTGCTGTTATATTCTACCAAGACCGGTTGCAATGAGTACAATCTTGTTGACCCAATGCATAATAATGAGAACCACGTTATGAAACTTCCCCTGCTAAGAGGAGCTACAATTCGTTTCCAAAAGGGCGGTTGGCTACTTATGTCCAAGGGGTATTACAGATTATTCTTTCACAACCCCTTCACAAAAGAGACCATTGAACTACCAGACTTGCCGAAGTTCTATTGCTTGACAAACATCTCATTCTCCTCGTTACCGACTTGTTCTGATTGTGTTGTTTTTGGCATTAAAGTAAGTAGTAACAACCGTATTGGAGTCTACATCATTGATAAGAAGATTACTCCGGCATTGATAGATTTCTATCGAGCATGCCGACATTTAGTGACGGCATGGTCTTCATCACTTCCGGCGATGTAAAAAAAATTGATTTCCGAGATGGTCTTCATCACTACCGGCATGGTCTTCATCACTTCCGGGAGTGGGGAAAATTTAGAATTTGAAAGGGAGTGGGGAATATTTAGGTTTCAAAGCCCTAACCCTAAAAGAGATTAATAAGAAGTGAAGATGGAAATGGGGATATGATTTTGTTTTTTTATTTTGAGGGAAGGGTATTTTAGTATTTTTGCCCCCCAAAAACACCCCTTAGCAGATAATATTGGTTGGGGAAAGTAATTTATATCCCTCAATTAATTCAAGTATCCCCAATCGCGCGTAAAACTATATATCCGGTATTCACTTAATTATGCCTTTGTTTCCAATATTTGGTCTAGATTATTGGTATATCTTGAGAATAAAAAATTATGAAACTATTATTTAACATGGTTTTCTTTTACTTCCTATCGTTTCCAACAAAAAAAAAAAAAAAAAGTCATTTTAGCCTAAAAATATACCAAATTGAAAAAGTGAAGTATCTCTTTTTTAGAAAATGAGATAATATTTTGTTTTAAAAGATTTGTGTATATGTCGATATCACAGGAGTAAAATTATGGGGTGACGAGAACATCAAATTCTTTACCAATCAATTTTTTTTTATTTTTTTTTTGAATATATTAAAAGGTTTGAAAGGAAAAGACCAAGCCCTTCTCTTTCACCAAACAGTTATCAATATTCTAAATCATGGAGGATCCTGTGAAGCCAAGAATAAAATTTACAACTTAAACCAGCCAAAGTCATAGTAAATGCAGCTGCACAGAAATTAGGGCATGGGGTGGGGTGGTATAGAAATGTACTTCCTAAGATGCTGGTACCTTACAAGTTTCCAAGCACAAACACTAGACCAAAAGAATCATTGGTGTGAACAAGACAAATACTATCTTCGCATAGTACTACCCCAGGACCGATAGAGAAACCCCACACTGCAGTTGTTTTAGCTACTAGGGTTTAAAAGGACCGGTTACCGAGTACCGAAACTTTTTTTCCAGTAACAACTACCAGGTAGATTGGAGAGAGAATTTCCGAAAAATTTAGCATAGTTTTTAAGCCGGCTTGCCACACCTTGCACAACCCACATTACGTGGGCAAAAAAAAAAAAAAAAAAAAAAAAGATCAGTTACGTCAACACAAAAGTTCACTAGATTTATAAGTTTTTGATGGTACTAAAAACTTGTCACAGGTTTCAGTCTAACAAACCAATTTATCTTCCCACCAGGAGTTAAGGACCACACAACACATATGCCATTTTCACATATAAATGCTTGCTAAGAATGTGTCTGGAGACCAAAGTCAACATGAAAGCAATTTAATTTTAGTCTTCTCTTCCTCCTCCATAGTAGGATCCTTCCTTCCTTCATGTGATCACGGAGATATGGTATTGCCCCTAGTGAGCTGATACCCATTAGGAGCCTGGTAAAAAACCCTACTTGCTTAGGGGTGGATCAATTGGTGGACCTGCCCCTCCACCGTAGGATTGGTAAAGATGGGCTTTTTAAGTTACTGGTGGGACCTTAATATCTTAATCTGACGGTTGGGAGAATCGATCCACCAAATTGACAAATTTGGTCCACCCTGAGCTTTTCGACTAAAACCCCATCAATAGCCCTGGTAGAAACATAGTATTACCCCTCCTTTGACATAAAATGGCCCCAGTTAAGGTTTGTTCCTTTCATGTAGGGTAAACTCACATACCTCCTCTCTCACTTTTGGGGGTGAAGATAAACATTACCATTTGCCATCATTTTAAATCCAAAAAATGATATATACACCAAAGAGTCCCACATGTTAGTGGGTTCCACCATTAAAAACATGGCCCCTCTAAATCCCCGTAAGTGGCGGGCTTCCAAATGTGTGAGACTTGGTGAAATCTTCGGGATTTCACCTTCGGTGTCTCTAGCATTTCTCTTTTTAATCTTCTTCCCTATAGCCAGAGACAGAAAGAACTAAATAACTCTACAACAAGTATCACATTCTTTTCTTTTTAAGACTAAACTAGAATAGTCTTCTTTTCCTCCCTTTTCATAGTAGGATCCCTCCTTCGTTCAGGTAAGTTTACCGGGAAGGATATTCTTGTTAATCTTATATGGGATACCATATCCTTTCCCAGTGAATTGATACCCATTAGCAGTCATGGTAAAAACATAGTACCCACATCCTTTGGTCTAATGAAATTAATATTACCCCACATTTGCAGGGCTGCTAAGTTTATTGGGGAGGTACTAATACCCATATAAAACAAAGGTCTTCCTAGTTTGTTTTATATAATTTATAATACCCTCACCAATAATCCAGCACCCATTAGCAATGTTGCTCCTTTACACCAAATGGCCCCTCGTTATAATGCATGATATATAATCTGTTGATTTGTTCCTTTCATGTAAGGTATACTCTCCTCTCTCATTTTTTGGGTTCCGTTTCTGAAAAATAAATATTTTTATTTTTTCAATTTTACTTATTTTTTAGGTTAAAATAAAAAAGTAAAAATATTTTTTTTTGAAAAAAAAATGGAATACTATTTGCCATCATTTTTAATCTTCTTCTCAACGACTCTCGAGAGACAGAAAGAACTAAAAAACTCTAAAACCAATACCATCTTCTCTTCTTTTTAATATTACCCCTCATTCACAGGGCTGTTAAGTTTACTGGGAAGTGTACTAAAACCCATATAAAACAAAGGTCTTCCTAGTTTGTTTTATATAAATTATAATACCCTCGCCACACCCATTAGCAATGTTGCTCCTTTACACCAAATGGCCCCTCATTATAATGCATGATATATAATCCGTTGATTTGTTCCTTTCATGTAAGGTATACTATCTCACTTTTTGGGTTGAAGATAAACATTACTTGTTAGATTTCTCGAAAATAAATATTTTTATTTTTTTCAATTTAGTTTATTTTTAGGTTAAAATAAAAAAGTAAAAATATTTCTATTTGAAAAACAGATGAAATACTATTTGCCATCATTTTTAATCTTCTTCTCAACGACTCTCGAGAGACAGAAAGAACTAAAAAACTCCAAAACCAATACCATCTTCTCTTCTTTTAAGAGACTAAAATACTACTAGAAAGATATCTTAAACAAACACTCACTCTCTATCTACTGCACTGACCTGCAGCATTAGTACTCTCTGTGAGTCCTCCCCTTTGCTGTCTATTGCAATCAATACTACTTTCTGATAAACCCATTCCATCTTCTTTGCCTCTTCTCTTTTCTGTTTATTATATACACATGAATGCTCCTCCTCCTCATCTAATTCTAATTCTAATTCTAATTCTCTCTCAATAAGAAAAATCATGGAAGAAACTGAAAAAGCTAAAACCAACAAGAACAGCTACAGTAATTCTAAAACTAGATATTGCAGAGGAAGGTCTACTAACCTTAATCATCACCACCAACATAATCATCATCAACAGCAACAGCAACAGCAACAGCAACAGCAACATTCATTTCAAAATGGTTTCTTTTATCATAACAATCCATATCAAATATACCCACCTCTTCTTCCTTTACCTACACCACCTCCATTATTACATCTGCAATTTCCTCCTGCAACTCCTCTTCTTCCTCACAACTATAATAACAATAACTACAGGTCTAAACCCAACCATGTTCAGAAATCTTATTCATGGAAGCAGCAAATGAATCATCTTTCTCCTCCTCCTCCTCTTGCATCTTCCTCAGTTACCCAGTCACCTCCATTGTTAACTGTTTCACAAGGTATGTAACTGTTCTCATTGTAGTTGTTTGTATATATTCAGACTTAATCTCATGACCTTGATGTTAATTGAAAAAGATAACCCATTTTGTCTCCTTTATTAGCAACACAATTTGACCTTTTGTGAATGAATCCAAGAAAAGTAGTATGAATTAGAAAATGGAATTGCTGTTTTGATTTCTGATGATAGAAAAATATGTTTGTGTTGATTTCCATACTTGATTAGATCCAAATTACAGTGTTCTTAATCTTTATTTTGTAATTTCTGCCTTAATTTAGTATTTTCTCATTTGGTAGTAACTTAGCCCATAAATTTGATTTGAGCAGCATCAGAAGCCTTCCAGAAGAAATTAAGTTTGCACACAAGAGAGAATGATGATGTAATGCCTATCACTGTGACTGTTACATCAACAGTGGTAGCAAAAAGACCAGATTCTGGTGGACAAGATGGGGCAGTAATACCCTTACTTGCAAATCATTTCCTAGTTGAGTTTGATGCTTCGGAACGAATTTTTCATTACGATGTCGATATCTTTCCGCAGCCTTCCAAAGAAGTTGCTAGAATGATTAAGAGACAGTTAGTGCAGGAGAACCAAGAACTTTTGTCTGGTGCTCTTCCAGCGTTTGATGGCAGGAAAAATTTGTACAGTTCTGTTGAATTCCAGGAGGATAAGCTCGAGTTCTTTGTTTATCTCCCAATACCCACATCCAAATCATTTTTACATTCGGAAGTGAACAATGAATTGGCGGAGGAGAAGCTACAGAAGTCTAAACTATTTCGGGTGAATATCAAACTTGTTTCGAAATTGGATGGAAATGAATTGGTTAGCTACTTGAGCAAAGACGGGGAAAGCTCAACTCCACTTCCTCAGGATTATCTCCATGCATTGGATGTTGTTCTTCGAGAGGATTCCGCGGAGAAATGTATACCAGTTGGGAGGTCTCTATATTCAAGTTCAATGGGAGGAGGAACTACAGATATTGGAGGAGGTGCTGTTGGATTGAGAGGGTTTTTTCAGAGTCTTAGACCAACCCAACAAGGCCTTGCTCTCAATGTGGATTTCTCTGTTACAGCTTTTCATGAGAGCATTGGTGTAATCCCTTATTTGCAAAAGAGGCTAGAGTTCCTTCACGATCTTTCGCAGAGGAAGACAGCAAGTTTAGTTGGGGAAGAGAAGAAAGAAGTGGAGAAAGCTTTAAAAAACATTAGAGTTTTTGTTTGCCACCGAGAAACCGATCAGAAATATCGAGTATTTGGCTTAACTGATGAAACTACCGAGGATCTTTGGTTTACAGAGAGAGATGGAACGACTCGTAGATTGGTGGATTACTTCAAGGATCACTACAATCATGATATACAGTTCAGGAACTTGCCATGTTTGCAGATTAGTAGGAGTAAACCATGTTATCTTCCTATGGAACTCTGCATGGTATGTGAAGGCCAGAGATTTCTTGGAAAGCTTTCAGATGATCAGACAATGAAGATTCTTAAAATGGGGTGCCAACGTCCCAAGGAGCGGAAAGCAATTATCGACGGAGTCATGGGGGGCAAATCAGTTGGACCAACAAGGTAAATGTATTAAACAAATTTATGACTAATGGTTTTGGAGCAGCTTAGTGGTTTTTTCGTGGTACATTTCACTAACTAACTTATAAATCCTATTTTATCTGACAGTGGTGGCAACGGGAAAGAGTTCAACCTTCAAATTTCTAGAGCAATGACACAATTGACAGGAAGAGTCCTTCAACCTCCTAAACTGAAGCTTGGTAATGGTGGCCAGGTAACAGAGTTAATTCCATTTCGCCAGGACCGGCAATGGAACCTTTTGGAGAGCCATGTCTTTGAAGGAACCAGAATACATAGATGGGCATTGATAAGTTTTGGTGGCACCCCAGATCAAAGATCCTGCATTCCAAGATTCATAAACCAGTTATCTCAAAGATGTGAGCAGTTGGGTATATATCTTAACAGGAATCCTATCCTTGGCTCACAATTTGAACCAATCCAAGTTCTTAACAACGTCTCGCTTTTGGAGTCCAAGCTTAAGAAAATTCACAGAGCAGCTGGTTCAAACAAGCTACAACTGTTAATATGTGTAATGGAAAAAAAACACAGAGGCTATGCAGATTTCAAACGAATTTCTGAGACAAGTACCGGTGTTGTTAGTCAATGCTGCTTGTATGGTAACCTTGCCAATAAGTTGAGTTCTCAGTTTCTTGCAAACTTAGCTCTCAAAATCAATGCCAAAGTCGGTGGGTCTACTGTAGCTTTGTATAACTCACTACCATCTCAATTACCGAGATTGTTCGGCGCAGATGATCCAGCAATCTTCTTTGGGGCTGATGTTACTCATCCACATCCCCTTGACGATTTTAGCCCTTCCGTTGCAGCTGTTGTCGCAAGCATGAATTGGCCAGCAGCTAACAAGTACATTTCAAGAATCAGGTCTCAAGCACATCGCCAAGAAATCATCCAAGATCTCAAGGAAATGGTTGGAGAACTGCTGGAAGATTTTTATCAAGCAGTACATATACTTCCCAAGAGAATAATCTTTTTCCGGGACGGAGTTAGTGAGACCCAGTTCAAGAAAGTTCTTCAAGAGGAATTACAAGCCATTAAAGCTGGTTGTCTAAGGTTCCCTGAATATAGACCTACAATCACGTTTGCAGTTGTTCAGAAGAGACACCACACAAGACTGTTCCCAAACGAGACTGATCGAGCCTTTAGACATTCTGATGAAAATATACCTCCAGGTACGGTTGTAGATTCAGTGGTTACTCATCCCAAGGAATTCGATTTCTATCTTTGTAGCCATTGGGGTACAAAGGGAACAAGCCGGCCTACACATTACCATGTTTTGTGGGATGAGAATGAGTTCAGTTCAGATGAACTACAGAAACTGGTATATAATCTGTGTTACACATTTGCAAAGTGTACAAAACCAGTTTCTTTGATTCCTCCAGCTTATTATGCTCACCTTGCAGCTTACAGAGGTCGACTCTATCTCGATAGGTCATCAGATTCAAGTGGTATAATCAGAACAACAACTTCCTCGATATCCCGGGCATCGCCTCTGCTGAAGACTACGCCATTACCTCAACTAAGTGAAAATGTAAAGAAAACCATGTTCTATTGCTGATATATGTTCCTGTCTTCATTTCTTGATAATCAATCCAACTAATCTAGCTAGCTAGCTGGTTAATGCCTAATACTAAGTACCTAGCTAGTTAAATCTTTAAAAATAAGTGTTTAGTCATTGTCATTGACTAGTCTTAATTTCTTAAAAGGCGTATGATAACTTATAAGTGACTCAATCACACTGACAGGAGCTAATCAACTTAAGGCAGATCTTAGATTAGGTTAGAAAGAGTAGATTAGACTGGATTTGTAGCCTACTAGTTGTTGAAAAGTTGAGCACATATTCCGGAATGGATTGGTTTGTTCAAGGGTCCTCCTCTAGTTAATCCACCTAAAAGAAAAAGAGTATAAACCATGAAGGGGTGTTCTCTGAACTTCTCCAAATCCAAAGTCTTTTCCAGTAGTAAGTACCCGGTTGATTAGAGAATATCTCATAAAAATATAACATAGTTTTTACGCCGGCCTATCAGAGCCTTGCACTACTGCAAGCAAATTTGAAAATTTAACATAAAAATATAACATAGTTCTCTCAACTTATCATCATCTTGAAAATTTGAAATCACAAGGTATAGCTAGACTATTTAGAGAATATATAGGGGCAATCTGGGAAGAATAAAATAAAGGGATATCTGATGTCAAGATAACATGATGCATATACATTTTTCTTGTCCATGCATGCAAATAAGACAAAGCTAAGGTGCATGGCAAAGGATGACAGTAAGGCCTGTAGTTTGAAGATAATTTTTCTTTTTTCTTTTGAAGGAATTTGAAGATAATAATAAACAGGTGAGACTGACTGACTAACAGGAGGAGGCAATGGGAAGTTTGCAGAAACCACAGCAGTGATAATAAAGAGAATATATCAAAAGAAAACAGCTTAAGATAAAGATATAACAATAACAGAGGATGGATGGATGACACATCACTACTGGATAGGGGTGAGCATAAAAACCGGAACCGCGGATTTCATCCGTATTCGTCCGCAAAATTGTGGATTTCATCCAAACTGCAAGACGTACGGACCAGACACGGATGGGATTCTCAAATCCGCACATTTTAGCGGTTTGGGTGCGGTTGGGTATTGAAAACCACGGATTCACCCGCACCGTGGACAGTAAGGGAATTTAATAGAATTATTGAGGATAATATGGGAAGTAAGAGGTTTTATATATAAACATCTTTATCTTCTGAAACCTAGTTCACGTCATTGCTATTGTTTTCTCTTTTCTCTCTAGTCTCTTCCAATCTCGTAACTCAGATCGAAGGAAGATTTCGTATACCAAAGTCAGGAACTTGTTTGTTCCTTTACATTCATCATAATCAAAAACTATATCAGATTTGTTTCCAAATTATGGAAAGACAAAAGAAAGCAAGTTAACTGAAACTGTCCTACGTTTGAGATTGAAGGTATGATTTCTACCTTAACTACTCTTGTTTCAGCTGATTGATTTGAGTATGATGGTTTATTGAACAATTCTACTACTTCTGTTTCCATCTAATTTTGTATCTGTAAAACCTAGGGTTCATTAGATATTGATTTCAATTCTTTGTAGCTTTGAATCACGGTAGGATTGGAACTTGAAATAAAGATAAAGGTGTTGATTCTACCAGTCTGTGAATCACCTTAGATTTCATAAGAAAGTTGTTGAATTGAAAACAAGCAATATTATTGTAGAACTCTTATCATGCTGTTAGGGACCTTCTATTCCTATTAACAATCCTGATGAGAGCATTGGTACAACTACCCCGGTAACTGTCGAGAGCATAGCTATAGCCATAGTGACAGCTACACCTGAGGTTGAAGTTTCAAAGCCTCCTAAAGCTTCTGGTAAGAAGCAATTAGATTGTTGGCAACATTTTGATAAGCGTCTTGATCTTAATCCACCTAAAGTTGAGTGCAAGCATTGCAAGTAGAGATTTTCATGGGGTAAAGACACTACAGGGGGTTCTAACTCTCATGGAACAACAAATATGAACAACCATATAAAGAAAAGAAAGTGTCCTCAATTCACTCTACCTGGACAGCAACAGTTAAACTTTCAAGTAAGTGATGATGGTGAGACTCATTCTGAAATACAACCCGATACTTCTCTTTCACAAGAACCTCAGAATCCGACCAACAGATTTGTTGAGTCTGAAAAACATCAAGAAACAGTAGAGGGCAAAACATAGCTGGATATCTATTTGTCAGAGAAAAGAGAGGATTTTAATGCACAATTTGATATTTTGAATTGGTGGAAGGTTAACTCTTCCAAGTATAAGATCTTGTCCATGATAGCTCGAGACGTGCTGGCTATGCAAGTATCAACAGTAGCTTCAGAATCAGCTTTCTCCACAGGTGGTCGTGTTCTTAATGAGTTTCGAAGTTCCATGCAACCAAAAACAGTGCAAGCACTGATCTGTGCTGAAAATTGGTTGAAAGACAAACCAATCAATATCGAGGAGATAATAGAAAGGATTGAAAAAATTGACTTAGGTAACTCTCAAACCTTGCTTTCTTTGTTTTTATTCATTTATGCTTGCATATACATTGTTCCTTTTACTTGATCACCCTTTTTTAGACGTCGATAGCAATTCTGAATGCGGAGAACTATTATCATTCATATCATACACTCATAATCATAAAGAACACTGTCATGACATGTGTGCTGCTAAATTCCTTGTTTTTGTTTGGGAATCTCAATATTAGACTATCCAACAGTTCTTTGTTGTCCTTTACATTGAATTTGAAAGAAGATGAGCATGCCTCCTTTTCTCCTATGAATTTGTTTTGACAGTTCTTTGTCATATACATTTGCCAAAAAATTATTTGCTCATGGAATCTCTTCCACAAAACTCATGGAATATCTATGTTATGTGTGATTTCAAGCTATGCTTTGTTACTTTGACATAAGTGATTTGTTGATTATAACAATATAGGCTAAATGGTGTGTCCTTTTCTAGGCACAATTTTGTTTGAACTGCTAGCTTCTCCAAGTCAAGTTGGGTTTCTGGCATATGATACAATGCATAAATGACACTATGTATGACAGAAACTTGCAACTGTTCACTGATTGCTCTATGACTCCTCATTTTACAGATGCGGCAGAAATCTTGAAGGAAATTCCAGACATATCCATTATGGATTGAATGAACTAGTACTCAAATCGAAGGACTCTTTTTTGGCAGCAGAAGTTCAATTGGCTTGGCACTAGACTTGTTGCATTTTGATAGTTTACCTTTGGTTGTCTGCAAGAATTAGTACTTTTTTTGTTTCCGTAAAAAAGAACACAATACTCTTTTGTGTCAAGTGTCAACTATCTTTTGTGTTAAAATTCTAGTTTATAAACTTGGTATATTTGCTTGTTTTACTTTTTTTTTTTTTTTTTTTTTTTTGACTAAATCCGCAGTTTATCCACATCCGGCCCGTATCAACCGCTGATCCACGGATGTGAAATCCACGGGTGATTGGACCGGTCATGGTTTGATTTTCCATTATCCGCAATTTTGACGGATTGGACACGGGTGATCCCTAATCGCAGCCGTCCGTCCGTTGCTCACCCCTAATACCGGAGGAAAGAGAGGAAGGCCTAATGGGTAACTAGTGATTCAGTTTAACTGTTCAACACTCTTCTCACAGCTGTGTTGCAGAAAGGGAAGTAGGAAGATTCAGGTTTTCTCGTACCCAGAGCCTGTGACCTCTCACTGTCCTCTCAAAACTTATTTTAGTACCACTCTTCAGTCTCCAGTGTCCTCAGGCCACAGAATAGACAAAACAAGAAGAGACAGAAAAGATGGGGAAAAGCGATGGAACAAAAACCAAAACAATACTGTACTGAAATTATTGCTGTATGTAGGACCAGCTAATTTAACTAACAGTATTGCAAGTACCAGAGATTTGGAATCATTGTGAATTTATTTACCTTTTTCTTCTGTTCTTTTATTTCTTAATTTTCATAGCTCAGAATCCATTACATAGAAAATATGGATGGAATGCAGAAAAAAGGTTTTTCCTGTTCGTTAGAAGAATCATAGATCAAACTGCCGAATCGGAAAAATTGGGTGTTCTTATATACCTTTGTATCCGCTAAGTTCACGAGCTGGAGATAAGCGGACTTGAACTGCTGACATCCGCCACAGGGTAAACCACCGGCTCTCAGGCCTCCCCGATCGATTCTACCATAGAGGAAAACGATAGACAATAACTCCCCCCGAACACATCTTACAACTTTCATCGTATTGTGCTCTCCAAAGAGCAACTCTTCTCAAAATCTCAAAAGGTGCTGAGTTGGAATCCCATTCTAAAGATTCTTGCGGTTCCGGAGAATCCAGCTACAGGAAAACCAGGAATGAAGAGCTTCCCCCCCCCCCCCCCCCCCCCCACCCCACCCCCCTCTGCCCGACTATTTGGTCTTAAGAATGCTGGTTTAAAGAATAAGTGATTGCCCTTCTCCGACCCTTACTGCCCAATCTGAGAGTGAACAGCTAATGCGTTCCACTTATTGAACAAGGTTCTATGGTCGGTTTGTGACCCCTGGATGCCGAAGGCTTCCTTGGGGTGATCTCGTAGTTCCTACGGGGTGGAGACGATGGGGTCGGTCCATGGATTTTGTTTCCTTTTTCCGCATTTCGCTCAAAGGGTTGAAGGGAGTGTAGTAGGGTAAAAACTGATTCAAATAAGAGTAACCAGAGTAGGATCTGGGCAGAGGAGAAGCGACTATGGCTACTACTACTATACTGATTGTTTAAACCAAAATCCATGAGAGTTTCAAATAAGAAACCCATGAGGCCATGAGAATAGATGATGATGGGCCACAAACGAAATATACAATGTCAGAAAAGGAGGTAATCATCATAACATAGCATTAATACAGGAAACTGAGGCTATTTAAGAGAAACAAGAAACATCTAAACCAAACCCCCGCACCCCAAGTGATCTTTAAGCTACCAGAAACACTAAAATTGCGCCAAAACTTTCTGTAACTTCAGCATCCCCATATGCCATATATCTTGGTGCCATATTGAGTTGCATATTCTATTTGAATCTAAAATACCTCACAACAAACCAGGAGCTGCAAGATGGCTACCAAGAAAAACCAACATCCACAAATAGCATGACATGTAGAATCTAAACACTACATCTAAAAGTTAGCACAGCAATGGATCTCCTTATACAGAGCTCATACAAAGACAATTAAGCTGACTGATAACCTGAGCCCGAAAATTATTGACTGGCGAAACAATTCAATGAGCTACATACCAAAGACATTCAGTACGCACTCATACTTATATTGAGAGATACAAAGGCAAGGATCATTCTCAACACAATGAAATATTCGATCATTAAATCAATATAAAACTACTAATACTACCTCTGGAGAAAACTGCAATACAAATAGTTACATGCCACTATGCTAGTTAATAAACCAGGACAAAGCCAATCCTGAAGAAGAGACCTCCCATACAACCTCAATAACCAGGGATAGATGCAAACCGATACCCTTGTGCACCCCTCCATGAGTAGTAAGCTATCCTGGTCTCGTAAAACCCTGCATATACGTATTTGGAAACTTATTAAGTTCATCAGAATTGTTTCCATGAGGTCAATTTATACAAAGTGCTGTTTATGACTTAATCAAACTTTGGAGTCTCACAATCTAAATTTCTCAAATTGTTAAATTTAGTTCAGTTGTATTTGTTTAGGGTGTGAAAGATAACTTTATGGAAATCTTTTGATGCAGGGGTATAATATGTCTCTTTAGAGAGTTTTTATAATTTGGAATATGTTTGCTAGTTTAACTCATAAGGAAGGGCGTTTCTGTCCTAGTCTTAGATTTCCTTGTTTAGGTTTTCTTTTCTAGTATAAATAGGCTGCTAGGTCTTCTAAAGAAGGCAGACTTTCATTATATTTTTCCTACGATTTATAATCTATTGATTATAGAAGAGAGTTGGGTATAACCTAAAACTCAATTTATCTGTGTTCTATTGTTTCAATTTATAGTTCTAACCGTTTATCTTTGTTCAATTACCCTAGTTTACTGTTTCTGATTTCTAGTAATGCATCAATTGGCGCTAGAAACAGGGACCAATTGAAGAAGTACTAGGAACCAAAACAGTAAACTAGGGTAGCAAACAAAGATAAAACGAATTGAACATAGGATTGAAACAAAAGAACTCAGATAAATTGAGTTTTAGGTTACCAGTAAAAACCAAATATGATATTCATTTTGAAACTATTAAATGGTTTCAGTACTTCTTTTTCCATCAATTGGCGCTAAATCATAAGACTATATATTCTCATACCAGTTGCGGTAAAATGCTGAGAAACTGTAATTTTTATACATACCACGAAGAAACGCAAGGACACCAAGTGTTAGTGAAGGGGCAATCCTAAAGTTCCTTAATAAGTATAGTGTTTCTTTGATAGAATGACAACTTCCTAAATAAAAACGGACCTAAAAAGCGAGGCACGTATTTACTATGTTCACATAGGATATAAAGCTATAGCATCTTAATTCTTAAGACTATATATTTGCAATGTTTGTGCATCATGTCCGATACTTACATAAAGACAGGTTTGGAAACTGGCAATTGAAAACCAGTGATCGTTCACAAATTACACTTGGACAGCACAGCAATGCCTTTTTTTTAATCTATACACGGATGTAATATCTATGTTCATCGCAATCTTAATCAACTTCAAATTGTAGAATCAAAACCTAAAGAGGCAATATACTACAAAAGGAAAAACAAAATAACAGGTCTAAATCATAGTTTCTACTACTGTTTCCCAACCGCGAAGTGCAAACATCATAACGAATAGCATACAGTTCAATCAACAAACCTCCAATTGCTATAATTCATCAAATTGCCACAAAATGCAAATAAACATAATACTGAGAAACTGTAATTTTGATACATACCAGGAAGAAATGCGAGGACACCAAGTGTAAAGAGACCATAAGCCTGAGATTTTTCTCCTCCCATATGACCAGATAAGATAAAGAAAGCCAGAAAGAGAAGCAACGATCCAAGCGAGAGAAGGAAAAGCGCCAACAAAATGGACT
This sequence comes from Papaver atlanticum, assembly GCA_023531105.1. NCBI lineage: Eukaryota > Viridiplantae > Streptophyta > Magnoliopsida > Ranunculales > Papaveraceae > Papaver > Papaver atlanticum. The sequence continues at coordinate 1,125,007 of JAJJMB010009231.1, read as the reverse complement.
TCCATGGGATCTTATCAAATGATTTTGGAGTATATGCAAACCGCGGATCATCTGAACTTCCATTATAATCATCATCGTCTACCACAGGTAGACGTGAATACTGCACGTTACGCCGTGTTGCCATGATTATCACTCAGAGATACTTAAAACCTCACAGAAGCAAACCAATCCAAGAAACCTCAATATATCCTGCAAAAAAAATAAAAAAAAATCAACAGAAATTCAATAAAAAAAATGAGACAAAACCCTGATTTGGACGAAATCAAAACCAATTGAAATCAGGGGTGAAGAATCTAGGAGAATACCAGATTTGATACTACAGAAATAAAAAATTGGAGATTGAATTGGAAGAAAACGTACCAAAGATTGCTAAGGGAAGATCGTAGTGGAATCGAATCTGATAGAGGACCAAAGACAAATACAACAACAAGCAACTAAAATCTCATATGGGCGACGGAGGTTTGGAATATAACTCAGTCGAGTGGGATGATCCAGCTGAGTTAGTGAGTCAAGTCAAACAAAGTTACTGCGGCCACTGCCGGTGCCACCAAAGGAGTGGGATAATTTTTTGATGTGGACCACTTTTGGAAGTGAGCATATGGGGAAAATTGGGGAGTAACATTTGTCTTCTAGATCAAATATGCTCCGGGACGATCTTTCCGATGAGAGCAATAAAAATATCAAATTTTGATTATACCCAAGCGATTTTAACCGTGGAGATCTCAACCTTGATTTTTTGGGGTTTCGATTTTCTTTTGGTTTTTCTGATCTGATCAATTCTCAAATGATTTTTCTCAATTCTTCGAAAGATTTTTCTCATTTTTATGGGGTCATTTTTATGGGGTGGACTGGTTATGGAAAGTCAAATGAGGTTTCTTTTAAAAACCCTAGAATAACCAAATGAATGTCACCTTTTGCGTGAGAGAAGAGTAGTAAAGTTGGTCCATTTGCTTGCAAAATTTCTTTTCGCAAACCTTAGTCTATCAATGGTAAGACAATCTCCATGTGATTGAATTTAGGGTTTGTGACAATTTTCTTTAAGTTTTTTATCGGAAGGAGATTATCTTTCACCATAGTGAAAGAAACTGCGGGTAATTCTTGGAATCTCAAGGGAGATTTTAGCATGTTCTTACATGAAGGCTCTATGTTCATCTTTGAGTTTGATTTAGATGAAGATAGGTTGTCTGCCATGAAACTTGAGTCTATTTCTGTATCAAATAGGTTATTTTAAATTCATCGTTTGGCACCTCCTCATTCAACATAACATATGAGAAATGAGGAGAGTTCACGTGTGGTTGAAGTTGAAGAACATTCGTACTCATTTATGGGATGCTAAAGGAATTATCATGATTGCTAGTATTGTAGTTTAGCAAGAAAACATATGAATTATGCTATGAATTGCGTCGGAATGGATGCAGGTACGTAGTGATTTCTCTTGTGTGTTTTCAGTCTCTTGTGAAGGGAAAGAATTTGTAGTTTCAGTTGAGTATGCTTGGAAACCTCCAAGATGTAAATCTTATGTCACGTTTGGGCCTTCAAATGCTAAATGCTTTAAGGTGGGCAACAAGGTGTGGATGCGTATAGTGAATAAGGAGGGAAAGGAAGGTGTAGAAGGTACTAAGTTAATGAAAGAGACTATTGATCTTCATAAAAGGTCTGTAGAATTGATTGAGAACAGTGACCTTGGACCAGATGCTACCGGTATGGATGAAAAATTGAATGTGCACGAGAATGAGGTAGTAGAGGTTGTTATTGCAAACTCTGGTATAGGGGAAGTTACAATTACGTATTCCTGCAAACTCTAGTTTGGAAGATCAAAACTATATCTTGATTTATAGTCTACTAGAGTCAATCTCATACAAGGAATGGAGCATGGTAGTTGAATATCATTATTCACCAATCAACCTTGAAGATTGAAAACTAAAGAACAACAACGTCTATGTAAACTTCATCAACAAAGATACGTGAAGATCGACTATCCTATTTACTGATATTATCTACCATTTTATCTACTGAGACATGTCATATGACTTGAGTATTATGATGAATATTGTAAAGAAAAATTCAAGCAATAAGGAGTAGTCAAGTTAGTTATTATGTTTACAAATTCTTTGGCTCAATTCGCGAACTTGAACTTATAAATTAATAATAATATTGCTGAATTAAATCTCAATTAACTCACGTACATGAATTGATTTTGTCAGTTTGCGAACTAGTCGATTTTGAGATGTTCGTGGATACTCTTTCTTTCAATATAACAAGAACTGATTTAAGCAGTTCACGAACTGGTCGGTTTTGAAAGGTTTCTAGATACTTTTTATATCCGAGTACACAAATTATTTTGTACAATTTGCGAATTTACCAAATACAAATGGTTATGAATTACAAGAAGACTAATTATTCACGAATTGTTTTGGAAAGTTCACGAACTGATTCTGGTCTTGTGATATAATACTTTACTTTATGCTTGTCGGTTCCGGAACTACCCAACCATTGTTTCTTGGAAAACCACTTGGTGCATAATGTGTATTTCGACTAATATATGATTGCACATTTCTTCTTTGTGATTCGATGAAAACTTCTCAAATACTTACACGAACAATTTACATGGAGGAACTAAGCTTGCTTGGTTACAAAGCAATTCTAACCATGGAAACTAGTTTACCAATATAGCTTTCTTTATAATCTACCAACTCCCTATTTATATTAATATAAATAGAGGACTCACTGCATGCTAGAATCTCAATCCTGTCAATTTTGTGTCCTAGTTGCAGCTAGATTTGTCCTCTAAAACCTAGGAAACTGTATTAGGTTACGGCTTTGAAAGAATTCACTAAGGGATTCGTGAAGCCCAGATAGACTATATTTTACCTGATAGTTCATTGTTATCCGGATCTTTTTCTTATTAATTATTGTAGTTTTTGAACTATAAATCAAGAAAAAAGATAGAAATTACAAAGTACTCTACGTCACACACTTTCTAATTCCACAAGATAGATATCAAAAACACTTTGGTTTTGATTTGTTTACAATTATTCTTGTGAGGTAGAATGATTAGGCATTTCTATAACTTTTGAAGATAGTAAGTTGTCTTCATTGTTGAGTTTGCTTGATATCTAATTTTCCTTAGAGATCCCTCATAAGCATATGGATTTCCATTACCTTGATTGAATATTTTTCTGAAGGAAAACAAATAGGTTTTTTGTTAGATGCAGAATAGTCAAAAGTCTTCACTTATGTTAAAGCAGACTCCTAGGCCTGTAAAGGACATCGTCAGTTTGGGGTATTGTGTTGCAAAGGGTCTTGTGGGATCCAAAACATGTAAGGAGCACAACTAAAGCTGAATTGCTCATAGGGTCGATTCTGTTTCAACTACATTCCAGTCTGAAGTCTGATAGCAGGCTAATGTCTGTGTAACGGATTAACGCAATATGGTGTTCTAGTTCTGGACTTGGTCCCGGGGTTTTTCTGCACATTGAAGTTTTCCTCATTAACAAATTTTATGGTGCCTTATGTTATTTATTTTCTGCATTATATTGTTTATCTTTATAGTTAAAATATCATAAGTAGTACATTAAACAACCTAGACAGTTTTCAAACGCAGAACTCTATAGATTTATTCTTGTGAATTCATATCAAAAATAGATTACAGGACCTACAAGATTTATTCTTGTGAATTCATATCTTCAAATATAGATTACAAGACTTGTTCTTGGTAAAATTTGGTCCGTATGCATTTCGGGTACATACTATGTTGATTGTTGGATATTGATTTTTGAAATCATCCGAGTAAACTTATTCTATATCTCAGGTGCAGAATCTCATCTATTGATGTGTACTACTGATTGTGACAAGTTTATCCACATAGGTTTCCAAACGAAAAGGTTGGTGGTGTACTTGGTACCCTTTCCATTTCACATTTATCTCCTTAAATTCCACAACCGCACTACCTAAAAAAAATGTAACAATTAAGCGCAAGTTCGAAACTGAACTGCTCTCATTTGATGTAATTCCCAAACAAAACAACATGAGCGACCTTTCTTTATTCAAGGGAAGGATTTTCCTTGGACGTAAATATGATATTTTTATGCTTCTCACTGGCTACGAACAAAGAAGGTTAGAAATATTGTTCTTAGATTTTAGAGGAATAAAAATCACCAACAAAAATTTGCTACTCTTAGCCAGTTACGGAAAAAATTTAAATAGTATAAATTTTGTGATATGATTCACATAGTATCTTCTTCTATCCTAGCCATGTACGAACGTAAAAATTAAAGTCACTATCCCTGCAATACATACAAAATTTATTCATGAAAAGATCAAGTATTATAATTATTCGTAGAAGTTTACTCCTTTATTAGGAAATTACGAACAAAAAGAGTAAAGAACTTAACTTAGAGAAAAACATGAGATCAAGTTCTAATTACAAGACAAGATAAAACAAAGAACAATCTCATGGAAGATAGATAATACTCACACTTAAACGGAAAAGGTTTGGATGATTTATACTAACAATAAGTTGGTTTCGTTTCTGATTAACATGAAGGCTAAACAAGCTAAGTCTCGAAATTTTATACTTTTGAGATTTATTATTATTGGTACTTATTTTTATCTTTTTATCTTGATGACCGGTACTAATTTTTACATGACATACTTTTTCACTATAAAGAGTTTTCTTATAAATGCAACTATAAATAGTGTTGCCCAATCAAACTGCCGGTTCTTTTTATTCTCAACTTTATCAGTTTTAACTTTTATTTCCAATCGTCCATGGATTAATTAGCTAGTGATTTTAATTGATCAATCTCATTTGTTTGTGAAACTTGATAAATGGATGATATTTTGTGTTTGATTCAATTTGGTTAGAAGTATTCTCGTAGGATTTATCTACTGAATACGGTTTTCAAATTTTTTATTCTAAATAAATAAAAATTAGCGGTTACACATATTTGAAATTAGAATTTAAAGTTTACAAATCATTTTTTATTTTTTTTTAAATGTATGTTTATCTATGTTTTCAGGTATTTTTTTTACCTATCACTAAATATTAGTATATGTTTTACAAACCAAACAAACTTCCACTTTTGTACTTCTATGAATATTTATCCATATGTAGTTTTTTATTTTTATTTTCAATACTCTTTTTCAAGTAGTTATTCTTATTATGTTTTTCAACACATATATATTTTCATAATTAGTGATTGTTTTTGAGGGTTGAAAACGGTATCAAAATTGAGATTCTTAAAGTGGAAATCCTTGGCATATCCGTTCCCTCCCTATAAAAACAAAAATTAGTGTCAGTGACACTACTAACACAATTAAAACCGAAAGTTCTTATGCTTTTGATACTTCATGGAGTCTCATGAACCTACATGATATGTCTTGATCCGTATTCCATTAGTAGTGTTACGGAAGTGGGAATTCGTAACACGGATGTCTTACACTTTTGCTTCTCCCCCATTTATACCCAAGCTTCCAATGTTGCAAAACATACCAAGTATTTTCCCCAACATATTAGTTAATCAAATCAATATTAATTAATCGTTTCTAATATGGCTATGTATCCCACCTTATCCCATAACCAGGTCCGCAATTAATGTTATCGATGTGAATATCATCAATGTTATCTCCAACAGATATGCAGTCATCACCTGTATTTGTTACAAAAGCGGCATTAGGCGCAGTAGATATTTCGGTAGACTACTTAAAAATGATTTTTCAGTCATGGAAATGTGCTTAGGAGATGAGATTTATGGAATTCGACGACGACTACTGTGAATAAAGATGTTAAAATGGAATATGTACCACAACCGATGATTGAATTGTGGATGAAGACATGCTCTGCTATGTGGACGTGAATGCCGTCGGTGTTGGGAGTATCGGCGGGGGAGTAAACATTGACGTTTTCCACAATGAATAGGTTGACACCCATAACAAGTACATGAGTTTGGGGACTGTACACTACATGAATGTCCTTCACAAGTGTGTTATTATATCGGAAAAATCTGAATACAGTTGGCCCGCGCCTTTTGGTGCATCCGGGTCCAGGATGGTATCGGCACAAGTGATCCCACCATCTCTTACCGCGGCCATCAATGGTACTACCACCAATTATGATAAGTCCGTTCACTTATGTGAATGATATCCATAAATGTACATCGAGTCCTTTCCATGTATCTGGAGATTTTTGAGCAACGATGTTCCCATCAACCTACAAAAATAACCATTACAAAAGTGATGAAGAAATAAAAGTCGGTACCACTGTAGTAAAAGTGGTGAAGTAATTGGGTGATGATACTAGTGATCTAAGTTGAGTTTGAAACCGTTCGCACCAAATTCTTCATTGTTTAAAAAAAAAAAAAAAAAAAATCTTAATGGAGGTAGTATCATACATTGACCAAAATATTTGCACTTATGCAATGCCCTTTAAATATTAAAGGAGTTACAAAATATTTCCTTCCTCCCGAAACGATCATTCTTGGATTCGCCTTTCGCGATGGACATGCTGCAGTCCACGCCTTTAAGAACGCCTAATAGGAAAATTACTCATATTTTTTTTGATTAACGATTTTTTTGAGAGTTAAGACACCAACTGAAGCTGAATTGCTCATAGGGTCGATTCGGTTTCAACTACATTCCAGTTCGAAGTATGATAGTAGGCTAGTGTCTGTGTAACAGATTGACGCAATATGGTGTTCTAGTTTTGACTTAGTCCCGGGGTATTTCTACACAATGCATTTTTCCTCGTTAACAAATTTTATGGTGCCTTGATATTGTTTATCTTTATAGTTGAAATATCATAAGTAGTACATTAAATAACCTAGATAGCTTTCAAGCGTGTAACTCTACAGAACCTACAATATTTATTCTTGTGAATTCATATCTTCAACTATAGATTACAAGACCTACAAGATTTATTCTTGTGAATTCATATCTTCAAATATAGATTACAAGACTTGTTCTTGGTAGAATTCGGTTCGTATGCATTTCGGGTACATACTATGTTGATTCTTGGATATTGATTTTTGAAATCATCCAAGTAAACTTGTTCTCTACATTTCAGATACAGGATCTCATCTATTGATATGTACTACTGATTGTGGCAAGTTTGTCCACACAGGTTTTCGAACGAAAAGGTTTGTGGTGTACTTGGTACCCTCTCCTTTTCATAATTTTCTCCTAAAATTCCATAACCGCACTCCCTAAAAAAATATAGCAATTAAGCGCAAGTTCAAAATTGAACTCCCCTCATTTGATGTGATTCACAAAGAAAACAACATGAGCGACCTTTCTTTATTCAAGGGTAGGATTTTCTTTTGACATAAATCTAATATTTTTATGATTCTTGCTGGCTATGAACAAAGAAAGTTAGAAATATTGTTCTTAGATTTTAGAGGAATAAAAATAATCATAAACAAAAATTTGCTCCTCTTAGCCAGTTACGGACAAAGAGTAAGTATAAATTTTGTGATATGATTCACATAATATCTTATTCTATTCTAGCCATGTACAAACGTAAAAATTAAAGTCACTATCCCTGCAATACATATAAAATTTAATCATGAAAGGATCAAGTATTATAATTATTTTTAGAAGTTCACTCCTTTATTAGCCAAATATGAACAAAAAGAGTAAAGAACTTAACTTAGAGAAAAACATGAGATCAAGTTCTAATTACAAGATAAGAAAAAACAAAGAACAATCTCATGAAAATAGATAATACATAAGAATAATCAATAAAAATCACACTTAGATGGAAAAGGTTTGGATGGTTTATACTAACATTAAGTTGATTTTGTTTCTTATTAACATGAAGGCTAAACGAGCTAAGTCTCGAAATTCTATACTTTTGAGATTTATTATTATTAGTACTTCTTTTTATCTTTTTCTCTTGATGACCGGTACTAATTTTTACATGACATACTTTTTCATTATAAAGATTTTTCTTATAAATGCAACTATAAATAGTGTTGTCCAATCAAACTACCGGTTCTTTTTATTCTCAACTTTATTAATTTTAATTTTAACTTTTATTTCCAATCGGCCATGGATTAATTAGCTAGTGATTTTATTTGATCAATCTCATTTGGTTGTGAAACTTGATAAATGGATGATATTTTGGGTTTGATTCAATTTGGTTAGACGTATTCTCGTAGGATTTATCTACTGAATACAGTTTTCTAATTTCTTATTCTAAATAAATAAAAAATTAGCAGTTACACATATTCGAAATTAGAATTTAAAGTTTACAAACAAAGTTTTAAAAAGAAGCCTATTATAAGGGCTCCAAACTTTGGTTTTTAGGGGCTCACAAAATGACAAAATAGAGAGTCATGAAATAGTAATCAACAAAACCCCTCAACCTATTAATTTTTGTAATGGTAATATCTTCCATTAGTTAGTGCTAATAATTAGATTAACTAAATTAAGTATGATTAGTAATTAAGTTAGACTAATTTATAGTTAAGAGTTTGAAAATCAAAATCAAAATCTAACCTTTTTTAAATAAATAAATAATTTAACATATGGTTGGGAGTCTTCAATTTTCCCAACCGTAACTACCATAGTCCCAACCGTATAAAAAAAAGGGTCAAAATACGGTTGGGAGTTTATATTTTCCCAACCGTAACTACCATATACGGTTGGAACTCCCAACCGTAAAAAAACCCAGGTTAAAATACGGTTGGGAGTTCATATTTTCCCAACCGTATAACTGTTTTACGGTTTGGAAAACCAATACTTCCCAACCGTAAGTAACTCTGAAACTATTTCAAAATCCTTAATTCGATCAAATCTAACCTATTTATGTGATCAAAAGCAACGAGGTGGGTTTTCGATTGTTACCTAATTGAAGTAATTACTTGCGTAGAATCGATGAATTAATTACCTAATTGAAATAATTACTTGCGGAGAATCGTGGTTGAAGAACCAAAAAAAAAAAAAAAAAAAGGAAGAAGAAGAAGAGATAATGGAGAAAAAAAGAGGATTAGGTTTAGGTTTAGTTATTGACTTTAGGTTAATTATTTAAGAATATCTTCCTTTTTTTTTAATTATGGATGAAATATCCCCTTATCCATATTTGGGGCACTTGAATCTATAGGAGCCCTCAAAACCAAAAGCTTGGAGCCCCTATAATTTTTTATTTTTTTGATGGTTTGGAAGAGTGGTCTTGGACTACATTCTTAACTTCTTATATGGAGTTATTTCTAGCAATTATGGGGTTCGAACCTCTAACTCCGCAATGGGAGGGAGCATACCAACCATCAGACCACTTGATGGTTGGCTGGAGCCCCTATAATAGGTTTCTTTAAAAAATGTATGTTTATCTATGTTTTCAGGTATTTCTTTACCTATCACTAAATATAAGTATATGTTTTACAAAACCAAACAAACTTCCACTTTTGTACTTGTATGAATATTTATCCATATCTAGTTTTTTTGTTTTTTTCAATGCTCTTTTTCAACTAGTTATTCTTATTATGTTTTTCAACACTTATATATTTTTATAATTAAGTTAATTAGAGTTTTTGTTGAGGTTGAAAAATTGTATAGCTAGACATGATGCTAAGTTAATTAATGTTTGTATACAAATTATATTTATTAAGATACAATATTACAAATGCATTATCAGATTTTGCCATGACTATTTTCAAAATACTTAAATAAATAGTAACATGTATATTAGTATCAAATAACTAGGGCTGTCAATAATAGTCCGAAATCCGAAATCCGTTTCCGAGAATTCATGATCCTATAGGATTTTATCCGTTATATCGGATGTCGGATCGGATTTCTTATCGGATTTTTCCCCATTAACGTAACGGAATCGGATTAGACCCCATCCGATTGTTAAGTTCCGACATCCGATAACACATAGGAATGTATTAATAATTTCCTACCTCTAGGATAAAGATGTTGACTATCGGAAATTGTATTCTTAGAAATTATCATACATTATCGGAAATTATCGGAATTTCTAACCGGATTAGTAATTTTTAATCCCTTTTACCCAATTTTTTCATATTTTTAGGAATTATCGGAAGTTATCGGAATTTATCGGATTTCCGATAAGTTAACCTATCGGAATCGGATTCGAATTTTAAAATTCCGTAGGATGTTATCGGATTTCGGAATTCCGATAACTACTAACCTATCGGAATCGGATTTCCTAAAATCCGTCGGATTTTCATCCGTTGCCAGCCTTACAAATAACTATAGGCAAAAAAGAAACTTCCCATTATTGAAGAAAACGTATCTTTAGAAGAAAAAAAGAAGTTATTTATAAATTATTATGTAAGAAAAACATTCAGTACACAAAATTAATATATGTATAAATTTGTAGCAAAATTCTTTTACGCAAAAAGTGAAACTGAAAAGGAAACAAATGAAATAGTAGATACCAAAAATAAAAATTCATACTCTTATATATTTTCAACTTCTTAGGACTTCTTTTTTCATTTGGGAAACTATTGAAATCGCATAGATTATTTATTACATTTCCTGACTGGCCATTTCCGTGTCAAACATCATTAATCATGAACTAATTTTTATACATTAGCCTTCAATCGTGGAACGAGTTTTTCGGCAAGAGGTGAACGCGTTGACTTTTCTGCTTCGGTACCCTTAGAACCAACAACTGTAGGGAACTCAATAATAGCATCCATAAGATCTTTCTCCATTTACGAGATAAGGATCCATATATGCATATTTTCAATCGTAAGGTTAATGTTATCCTTTTCTAGAAGTTCCAACTCTACAAATTTCTGCTTAAGACGGGTGAAAGAATATTTATAATTCTCCAACAATTTGGTATAATTCTTATTCGACCTGTATTTCTGTTAATTGTAATTGCACAAGGTGATGAACTAACTTCATATGAACAACCAAAGGATGAAGTTGTGGAATCACTTTTTTGTTTCACTTCATCAACTTATATCTTCATTTATAGAAACATCAAGGTCATGTGAATCTAGGTTTTGCTTAATAATAGCGAGTTTCAATAACATCAGACTCGATTTGGACAGTTGATCACAATCAGGTTTGATATTGATTTAATTAAAGAAACATAGGTTCCTAATTCACAAATTCATAGATTCTTCCCAAAACCGGAGAGGTTTTGTGTTAATTTTGAAATCCATTGAGTAAACAACACGAATCACTAAACCGATCAAAATCACCGTATATCACAAAAATATCTTGAAACTAACTTTGAAAACCAAATATTTCATTTCAATACAATTTAATCAGATATTTTGTCGTGAAAACAACAATAAACTAAAATGAAACGCAATTTCGATATAAATCCACAAATTGAAATTACATATGAAGATTAGACTTGAAATCTACCATGGAAACTCGTTGATTTTAATAATGAAAAAACAAACATGGAAATAGGAACTGAAAGTGTATAGATTGATATATATAGGGTGACTAATTTACCTTTGTGGACGAGGTATCGATCTTATTTCTTCTTCCCAAGTTTTTGTTTGCTGAGCTGAAACTGGTATGAAGAAAAACAAAAGGAGGGAAAGACGTTGGATATTTATTCACGCTTGAAATAAGGAGCGTTGAAGAGGTGAAAATGACATGTTTCCCCTCAAATAAACCGAAATACAAATGGGTGTATTTTATTATGATAAATATGATCGTAGGCAGGATCGATGGAGAGACAAAAACATGCCCTTAAGTTCTACTTTTCATAATGAAATTGTAAACTTGCAAAATCAATTTGTTAGAGCACTGCTCGGTCGAACTCGCAAGCGTTACTATCTCAAGCTTGTTTGTCAAGTTTAGTTGTCAAAACTATATGTCTTAATTTCTAGTCTACTTATAGCTAAGTCTCGGATTAGGATAGAATGTGTAGTTGAGATTTAGACTTCATGGCGTTCATCGATTGAAGACGAAGAACTACATCAACAAAAGGTATTTGGAGACTTGAACTCATCTATCACTCAAAAGTCTATTTATATTATATCTCCTATTTGAGGCAAAAGTCGTATAACTATATAGACTTCGATTATACACATTTGATATTTCGAGCTGAGTTTAACTCGCTCACATATTTCTATAAATATGTGTTGGTAAGCTTTCGCTTTAACCAAGTTCATGTTATATTCTTGACGAAAGTCAAAAGATGATCATGTGAAAATCACCAGGTAACATCTTATATGATTTGTGTGAGATAGTCATTTGGTGTAGACTCTGAATGTTTCGTATTGATCATTTGATCACTTGAAAATTGCTTTGAAGCTAATAGTTTGTGTGAGACAGCTATTGTCGTGTTTTAAGAATGTTTCAATGATTGAAATGGGAGTTTAGAACAATTAACCATGATTGGATATAGCACGGTATGCGTACTTGTATGCTAACTGTTGTAAGTTATTCCAAGTACGGAACCATAGTATGCATACCCGTATGCGTACTGGTTTGTTAGTTGAAGTCCGGGAACCTAGTATGCATACCCGTATGCGTACCGGCGTAAAGTTCATGTCCGAGAATTCAACTGAGTTTGGTGGTGTACGACAGTATGCGTACCCATTCACATACTGGCGAACCTAGACCAAGTCCGGCTATTAAGTATGCGTACCCGTTTGCATACTTGAGTGGGTTATGTTCTAAAATCGGTTTGTTCATGAACTAATACATTTATAAAATAAGGAATGCAATCTTTTGCAAACCGTGGCTATAATGTTCATGAATTGATTCAGTGAATCAAAATCGATTTTGCTTCAATTGTGTCTTGTATACTTCTATGAGAATATAAACAATTGAACAACCGTGGCTACTAGTTTCATTTGAACTAGTTGTGTTAAGATGAACAAGGTTGATATGAAAGTGTTCATATGGCTAACTTCGGTTAACTATTGTTGAGACAACAAGGTGTACACGTTTAGGTACGGTTACCCATATCTAAATGAAGTTACCTTTCATTTGTGTGTAACAAGCTAAGTTCGATCTAAGGGTTGAAAGATATTAGCTTGAGTCTAATCAGGTTTTCATCTAACGGTGAATATTGAATGCTTTGTTACCAAGGTAATATTGATTGCAAACCCTGATTTGAAGACTATATAAGGGAGAACTCTAGCAATTGGGAAACCTAATCCCCATACCTCCTGTGTGATACTAGTTGCGACTAGAGTCGATTATCCTTTAACCTAGGTTTTTCCTAAAACCATCATAGGTTAACGACTTAAAGACTTCATTGGGATTGTGAAGCCAGACCCAACTATTTTCTTGTAGTTGCGTGTTCTGATCTTACTTTATTCTATCATATTGAGTACCATCTTCTCTAAGATTTGCTCGAGATTTAATCTCTGATAGGCAAGATAAAAAGTAGTCACAAACATCTTCGTCTCATCGCTATTGATTCCACAATATCTTGTTTCGCTACCATATGATTAAGATTATTGTGAGGTGATTGATATTACTAGGCTGTTCTTAGAGAATATAAGTCTGGTGTATCAATTAGTTCTTGTTCACCGTGATTTATCAAAGGACGAAGCAAAAACTCGTAGGTATTTCTGTGGGAGACAGGTTTATCTATTCAATAGACTTTTCTGTGTGAGACAGATTTGTTTATCAAGTTTTCGACTTTGCGTCGTAGAAACTCTTAGTTGTGGGTGAGATCAGCTAAGGGAATCAAGTGCGTAGAGTCCTTTTAGGATTCAGAGGCGTAAGGAACACGACTATACCTTGATCAGTGTGAGATTTGTTAGGGCTCAACTACATTCCAGTACGAAGTTAACTTGTAGTAGGCTAGTGTCTGTAGCGGCTTAATACAGTGTGGTGTTCAAATCTGTACTAGGTCCCGGGTTTTCTTCATTTGCGGCTTCCTCGTTAACAAAATTTCTGGTGTCTGTGTTATTTCTTTTTCGCATTATATTTGTTTATATAATTGAAATATTACAGGTTGTGCGTAGTTCAATTAATTAGTTAATCCAACCTTTGGTTGTTGATATAAATTGATTGACACTTGAACATTGGTCTTTGGCACCGTTCAAGTTGTTTCTCATAATAATCAGGCTCACGGATTTTATCTGTTTGATTTGATGATTACATTTAGAAACAGAGATACAACTCTTGGATATATTTCCATTCATTGAGTCTGACTGTATAGTTGATTCTCTTGGAATTATATTGGAGTTTGTACATACAGATTGCCTAAACGAAATATTTGGTGTGGTTGTTAGACCCCTACTTTTTCAATTGGTAGCAGAGCAGGCAAACACGTTTAAGACTTCGTAAGTCTGTGTTTGTAAGAATCTGACTCTATGGACAGTTATGCTATCTCTGACAAACGGATCACCAGACACAAAAGTTCTGTTTCTATAAAGTCTATTAAAGAGAAAGACTTGTCTATCTCACATATAAATGAACATTCTGTTCCTATGAAACATACAAGTATTGATATATGTTACCTGATTATCTTACTGACGAATCTGATTCTGAAGTAGAAAGGGAAGCAGCCCGAGAGAGTACAGCGATTCTAAAACTTCTTAGAATCCAGGAAGTTGAAATCAGTAGGCTGAAACACAAGATCAATACAATGGTTGGTATGGGAAAAGTTCGTGATTCCCAACTAAGGGTTCTTCATGAGGAAATTGTTATAGGTTGTTCATCTCGAACCTTACTTGAGGCTAAACTCAAGGAAGATGCCTATGAAATTGAACGACTATTGAATAATCTCTCTATTCAAAATAAAAGTCGTCATGGGGAGTCTGTCATACCAACTACTTCTGACTCTGCTGTGAAATTGGAAAACGTGACTAATTCTAATCATGTTCCTCTAATGAAAACAGCTTCAAAAGCTAAACTGCAAACCCTTCCTATTACTAAAGGAGTGCTTGGTTCTTCCACTGATCATGGATTTGCCACGTCTCATGGAAGGAACAAAACCTTCTAACGATGTCTCTAATGCTACACACTTTAATCACTCCCGTGATCAGAAAGTATGTCTTTTTTGTCATTCAAAAGGACATGTTAAACGGAAGAGCAAACTGAAGATGAATGACAATTACTTTGGTCGACTCCAGCACACCTTAGATTTAATACTCAAAGGTGTAACTGATATTCAGATGTCTAAACCTATTGGTCTTAGTACTCACCCTGTGAATTCTTCCAGGAAAGTCAGTTCAATATGCTCTTCGAACGTTCGAACCAATTATAACATTAATACGAATCGTTCAAGAAGATTTCAGAAAGGTTCTTCTCAACCAAATGAAAAGAATGATATACAAGATTTGAAAAAGGTGCCAGTGGGTGGAAGCAACAGTGGAGATATAAAGGACAATCTTAATCTAATAATTGAAGGATACAAGGATCTTATCAACAGGTTGTCAAAATCCTCCATACAAACTTCTTCTGGTAAGGATTCAAACTTAGTCTCATACTTTGATGATAGTAAGTTTTATGATACTTTTTTCACATCACAAAGGGTTTCCTACAAAAATTAGAAGGAAAAAGAGGATCAACCATGAAGAATATTCATTTGATGAGCATAAAGCTCATACTCATGCTAATTAATCACAAGGGTTGACTGCTTACTCATAAAAATCCTGTTGAGTAAGAGTTGTTAATAATCAGGTATACTTATTGGTAAAATGTTTTCTTATTAGTCGAGCCATTTTCTTATCGTCCATAGCTTAACTATTGTCTACAGATAGCTTTTCCTAAGTATTATTTGTGTCTCGAGAATCTCTTCGTTTTGTATTTATTTTTAAAGAAGTTTTTGTTGCAACTATGTTTCCTGCTACTCTTGTGCTCTAAATTATTTTTCTGTGGAAATATAAAAATTTATTGAGCCAAAATTTTGTGAAATAAAATATTCATGTAGCAAAATTATACTGTTTTGTTTTACCTTGTAAAAGGGTACGTTACAGTGTTAGTTTAGTTTTTCTTTTGGGTTCGGGTTGTGTTCGTACGGGTACCCATGACTTACTTGTCACGAACTGTCTTTAGAAACCCTGAAAGTTATCATCCCTAAGAAACCATTTAAATACCATACCTATTGAGTCACTTACGCGTACTCTAGGATTTCTTTTGTTCAAGAATGTCTTCACCTTCTCGCACATGTGATTTTGCAAGAGGTTTTCTTGATAATGGTATTGGTTCTGACTCCAAAGGGAGGAAGAAAAGAACCTTAGTAGATGTTGATGGTCAAAATCTTGATGCCTCATGCTACTATATATGCCTATTCTCATCAAGATGTTGAGAATGAGGAGATGGTTTCAGCCGAAGTGGTTCATGATTTTCTTAAATACTTTGAGGAAGCAAAACCGCAACTCGTTGATACTATGAAGGGTCTCGATGTGTTGAGAACTGAGTTGAAAAAGGTTAACTTTGACCTTGTTCTCATGAAGACACATGTTAAAGATCTTCTCAATGAGGATATCTTCTCTGAAGAAGTAGTGAATGCTGTCAATCACAAGCTCAAAGGTCTCAAGACTCATGAGGGTTCCGGAAAAGCTCACTAATTTCAGTTCATGAACGGTTTTGCTGGTTTAGGAGTCTTTTTTGATATTAGCTTGTTGACTTTTCTTATTATCTAGGAAACTTCTTATGAGAATTTATTCTTGTGTTTTAAGAAGGATAACTAGGGTTTGGAATAACCTTTATTGTGATTTCACATTGCTATTGCCAACGATTTTCGTCTTGCAATGTTTTTAGTTTTATTTATTTAAATTCTAAAGTTTATTTGGAAGATGATTTTGCAGTATTAATCTTTATTGATTTTATATATTGCAAAAATTGTTATGGGATATGAGTGTTTGCGTCCGTGAACTATGATTGTCCCATATATGTCAAAAGTTAAGTTTATTATATGTCTTTATGCAAATATTGTTGGAAAATAGAATAAACTATTGATAACAAAGATTAAGTTTATGGTATCATTATGCAAATATATTGATGAAAATAGAATGAATCTTTGTATATTCCGCAGTATTGATCTTTCCCTGGTCCACTTCTATGTGAAAGTACTGTATGGCTCCGTAAGTTTTCTTATGTTGAACATTTCCGATTAAATTAATAATGGGTTCTCTTGTGGTTAATTTAATTGAGTTTGCCGGATACAAATTCATGTTTCATGTAATTTGTTAATGTCCAAAGAAATCCTTATTTTCTTGTAAAAGTAAGGTCGCTCTTGTTGTTCTTTCAGGAATGACATTTTATGGGGGAGAGTTCTTAATTGAACTTGTGCTTAATTGCCAAATCTTTGTGGGGAGTGCGGCCGTGGAATATTGTAGGAGTTATCTTGTATCTTTATAAACTCCTTGATGAATACACTAAGTTTCGACTATGTGAAATTATCGAAACAAAGTTGATATGTTCTATTTTAGTCATGAAGTATCTCTATGAGAATTTCATTATGATCCCGCTAATTTTCGTACCTTTGCCAATTTATATTGACAAAAAGGGGGAGAATTATTGTGTAGTTCACACTACAAATACATATGGTTTACGGATCATTATGTAAGGGGAGTGGTTTTCATTGTGAGATGAAGTATTGACTAAGGGGGAGTGATACATATCACCATAGAATTGTTGTCAAAGTTGTGATGCAATTGGACTTTGATGATGTGTAATAATACTATGCCACTATATAACAAAACGAAAACATGTTGTTTTTATATATTGTTATAGCTACGGATCTTCAACAACTATGATGCTGAGTTGAACACGTTCAGAATCACTGGAGTACTTGGAAGTGACGAAGATTTCAAGTAATGTTGAAGAGCCAAGGAAATCAAGCATTTGGATGAGAAGCTACAAAGTTTATTTATTTTGTAATCCATATATATTGATAGCTTTGTCACTAAAATTGACAAAGGGGGAGATTGTTAGAGCACTGCTTGGTCGAACTCACAAGCGTTGCTATCTCAAGCTTGTTTGTCAAGTTTAGTTGTCAAAACTATAAGTCTTGATTTATAGTCTACTTATAGCTAAGTCTCGGATTAGGATAGAATGTGTAGTTGAGCTTTAGACTTCACGGCGTTCATCGATTGAAGACGAAGAACTACTAAGGGGAGCTTGTGGAACTTCATCAACAAAAGGTATGTGGAGACTTGAACTCATCTATCACTCAAAAGTCTATTTCTACTCTATCTCCTATTTGAGACAAAAGTCGTATAGCTATATAGACTTCGATTATAAACATTTGATATTTTAAGCTGAGTTTAACTCGCTTACATATTTCTCGAAATATGTGTTGGTAAGCTTTCACTTTAACCAAGTTCATCTTATATTCTTAACGGAAGTCAAAAGATGATCATGTGAAAATCGCCTGGTAACATCTTATATGATTTGTGTGAGACAGTCATTTGGTGTAGACTCTGAATGTTTCGTATTGATCATTTGATCACTTACAAATTGCTTTGAAGCTAATAGTTTGTGTGAGACAGCTATTGTCGTGTTTTAAGAATGTTTCAATGATTGAAATGAGAGTTTAGAACATTAACCATGATTAGATATAGCACGGTATGCGTACTTGTATGCTAACTGTTGCAAGTTATTCCAAGTCCGGAACCATAGTATGCATACCCGTATGCGTACTGGTTTGTTAGTTGAAGTCCGGGAACCTAGTATGCATACCCGTATGCGTACCGGCGTAAAGTTCAAGTCCGGGAATTCAACTGAGTTTGGTGGTGTACGACAGTATGCGTACCCGTTCGCATACTGGCGAACCTAGACCAAGTCCGGCTACTTAAGTATGCGTACCCGTTTGCATACTTGAGTGGGTTATGTTCTAAAATCGATTTGTTCATGAACTAATACATTTATAAAATAAGGAATGCAATCTTTTGCAAACCGTGGCTATAATGTTCATGAATTGATTCAGTGAATCAAAATCGATTTTGCTTCAATTGTGTCTTTTATACTTCTATGAGAATATAAACAATTGAACAACCTTAGAACTAGTTTCATTTGAGTCATTTGAACTAGTTGTGTTAAGATGAACAAGGTATATATGAAAGTGTTCATATGGCTAACTTCGGTTAACTATTGTTGAGCCAACAAGGTTTACACGTTTAGGTTCGGTTACCCATATCTAAATGAAGTCAGTTTTCATTTGTGTGTAACAAGCTAAGTTCGATCTAAGGGTTGAAAGATATTAGCTTGAGTCTAATCAGGTTTTCATCTAACGGTGAATATTGAATGCTTTGTTACCAAGGTAACATTGATTGCAAACCCTGATTTGAAGACTATATAAGGGAGAACTCTAGCAACTGGAAAACCTAATCCCCACACCTCCTGTGTGATACTAGTTGCGGCTAGAGTCGATTATCCTTTAACCTAGGTTTTTCCTAAAACCATTATAGGTTAACGACTTAAAGACTTCATTGGGATTGTGAAGCCAGACCCAACTATTTTCTCTGTAGTTAAGTGTTCTGATCTTGCTTTATTCTATCGTATTGAGTACTATCTTCTCTAAGATTTGCTCGAGATTTAGTCTCTGATAAAAAGTAGTCACAAACATCTTCGTCTCATCGTTTGTGATTCCACAATATCTTGTTTCGCTACCATACGATTAAGATTATTGTGAGGTGATTGATATTACAAGGTTGTTCTTTGGGAATATAAGTCCGGTGTATCAATTGGTTCCCTGTTCACCTTGATTTATCAAAAGACGGAACAAAAACTCGTAGGTATTTCTGTGGGAAACAGATTTATCTATTCAATAGACTTTTCTGTGTGAGACATATTTGTTTATCAAGTCTTCGACTTTGGGTCGTAGCAACTCTTAGTTGTGGGTGAGATCAGCTAAGGGAATCAAGTGCGTAGAGTCCTGCTGGGATTTAGAGGCATAAGGAACGTGACTGTACCTTGATCAGTGTGAGATTGGTTAGGGCTAAACTACATTCTAGTCCGAAGTTAACTTGTAGTAGGCTAGTGTCTGTAGCGGCTTAATACAGTGTGGTGTTCAAATCTGGACTAGGTCCCAGGGTATTTCTGCATTTGCGGTTTTCTCGTTAACAAAATTTCTGGTGTCTGTGTTATTTCTTTTTTGCATTATATTTGTTTATATAATTGAAGTATCACAGGTTGTGCGTAGTTCAATCAATTAGATAATCCAACCTTTGGTCGTTGATATAAATTGATTGACACTTGAACATTGGTCTTTGGCACCGTTCAAGTTGTTTCTCATAATAATCAGGATCACGGATTTTATCTGTTTGATTTGCTGATTACATTGAGAAACAGAGATACAACTCTTGGATATATTTCCATTCATTGAGTCTGACTGTCTAGTTGATTCTCTTGGAATTATATTGGAGTTTTTCCATACAGATTGCCTAAACGAAATATTGAGTGTGGTTGTTAGACCCTCGCTTTTTCATAATTATTTAGTTTGTTATTTTTGTTTGAAGAGAGAAAGTTTAAATTTTATGTAAGGAAATCAAAAAAGTTTTTCAAAAAAACATGTTATTGACAAATGAAGAATTTCAAACTAAAGAATATAGCCAATGAAAACATTACAAAAATATCCAAGTTGGTGTTGCAAAGCATCATGATAGGTATAGTCACAAAAAAAAAATAAAAAAAAAATAAAAAAAAATCCTTCGACTTCGTTCTATCCAACACAAGACGTTAAGCTCCTTCCAAATAACCCATCAAAGGTCGAATAGTAACAAATTCCCAATGTCGATATTCTTTCCTTTTAAGTTTACTTAGGGATAAACATTCAAGCACAATGGGTTTCTATCTTTATCTGACTCATCATCAAATTGTCGCAATATCCGAATATACATTTGCCGTTGTGATTTAATTCTTATGAATTTGTTTCTGTTTATCAGAAAAATGGTCATATATGAAAACAAGAAAATTGAGGATTTTTTTTTACAAATAGTCAAATAGTGTGAAATTTATCCAAAAGTGGTGTGGGTAAGTTGAAATTAGTAGATGTATATGTATATGAGAGTAGTGGGAGATAGTTGGTTAAAAGTAGCTGCCGGAGAAGATTCTTTGTCAGATTTCTCCCGAGTTCTTTTCCCATAATGGCTTGACGGATTTGCCAGGCCTCTTGGGATGGAAAACCGAAAAATTTGATAACGTGCATAGGAACCAGACTGAAGAAGGGAATAGGCGATGGGGTTAACAAATACGATAGAGTGAATGTGCTCGATAGTCAATTTAGAAATAATGAGCCGGGAGTATTTTTCGAGACATCAGAATGAATTAGCCTGATAGTTAATTTTGAAATAATAAGCCGACTATACAGTAGAAACTCTATAAATTAATGTTGCTGGGACCATCAAAATTTATTAATTAAGCGAGATATTAATTAACCGAGCTCCAACACCTTTGGTTGATAGCCTAGCAACAAGCTGAGCTCCAACACCTTTTTGAATAGCTATACCCAATCTATAAAAAATAAAACTACATAAATCACTGCTGGCATCATTACTAACTAAATAATTTTTCAAACGCTTAAAAAAACACAAAGTATCCTCACTAAGCTCTCCCAAAGTTCGGTTGAACAGTTAAACGGTGATATCACCCAAGACTTGCAAAATTTGATCGAAAAGTTGGGTTATTGTAATTCAACGAATGTCAAAATGTCCTGAATATTTGGGAAAAAAAATGAAGTTACGTAATTGTTGACTGATGAAGAAATAATTGAGAGCGTTATGAGAACTGATAAAGATGGGAAAAAAGATGATGAAAGTTTTACAATAGATCCCCCCTCACGAAACAAGGTTGTTAAAGCGACAATCACATTAAATAATTTTTCGTTGGGATATGAGAAACAACACTAGAAATTCTTAAGATGATAAGAAAAATTAGTTCAATGTTATATTGATTTTAACAAAAAATAGAAGACAATTGATTCATTTTTCAAGAAATCTTCATAAAACATTAGTGTATTGGAGATATATAGTGGATTATTAATTTATATTTCATATGGGGTCTACATTGGTAATCAAAAATATATTAATTCTTAATTTTAGCGAATTATTAATTTGACATGTTGTCCCCGATTCGGGACCGGCTAAAAATATTATTTAAGAGTCTATTAAATAATCGAGTATTAATTAATGGAGTTACTACTGTATTTGGTGAATTGGGTTGCCAAATTATTTGCGCTCATGTTAATTGACATAATGCAGGGAGTCACCTTTCATACGAACGGGTAGTATATGCAAATCCGAATAATTCGAATTGATTTGCAAATTATATGCGAATGATACACGCATTCACTAACCAGTCTTTGCATTTCTAATCTCAAATTATACACGAATGATACCCGCATTTACTGACCAGTCTTTGCATTTTTAATCTCACATTTCATGCCAATTATTTTGGCTGAATCATCTCAAGAGACCTCAAATTTCCATGGGTCAATATCTTTTTAAAGATGATGTTAGTCGTAGAAATTATATACATTGTATTTTATTATGGGCGCACAACAATAATCACTCATTCTTTTTTAAAAATCAAACATCACGATGACTCCTAAAAATAAAAATAAAAAACTCTCTTTTGTAACTCCGTAAGAAACAACCTTAACTTCTAAAAATTATTTTTGCTTCTAGTAGTTAATACTTTTGATTCACCGATTAATTGAGGGGCCCAAAACACAATTAGGGGCCTCCCACTATAGGACAAAAAGGGTCATTGAAACCCAAATTTAGTTACCCCTTATCCATTTTTTTAATGACTAAAATGCCCTTTAATGATTAGTGTTAATAATTAAGTGAAGTGAATTAGTGTGGTTAATTAAAATCAGATTTTTGTATTAAAATTTGGGGAAATGTTAGAGTTTTTGTGTGTTGAGAAGAAGAAGAGGAGTTTTTAGAGGAAAAGCTAGGGTTTTGAGAAATGAGTGATTCAAGTGGAGGAAATGATGTTGGTGAAGCTTCAAATAACAAACATGATTGTGTTGATGGTGAGATTATCTTACATTCCCATTTGGATTGGATGTATGATGGAGACATGTTAGTAGAGGAAGCCTTGAATAATGGTGCAAATGAAGATCCTATTGCTCAAGATGAAGGAACCAACCCTCAAAATGAAGAACCCGAAGCTCAAAACAATCAGGTAAAACTTCTTACACTGATCGATTTGTCTGTTTGTTGCTCCGAGTGGTCGAATCATCCACACTATGGAACAACTCAATGTTAGGGTCGTTACTGTCGGGGGTGTATACCAAAACGACTCTATAGAGTCGTCATTTTATTAAAACCACCAGTGACGACGCAAACCTGCAACTTTTCCAGGTTATGAAAAATCGTCAAGATGGTTTGATAAAACTTGACGACTCTAACTAGTTAGGTCACCTTGGGTCGTTATTGTATTTTGTTTATACCCAAACGACTCTAAAACCAAAAACTCTGTGTTTTAAAAAATCGCTGGGTCGTCATTTGTGTATTCATATACAATAACGACCCTAACCAACCATTTTATAGATACTTGAGAGTCGTCATTCCCCTCATCTATAAATATTAACGACTCTATCACTGGTGTTTATAATATTTGATTTCGTAGAATCATTTCATTGAATCGTAAAAGGCATACATCTTGCATAGCGCTGCATTGAAGGAAATGAAAAACAATAGATAATAACGGTGCACTTAAACACTTAACCATAGATGTTGTAATTAAAGGTAGTGCCTTCCAAGATACGGTAGCATTCGTCGAACTCAAACTTTTTCCCACGAAGAGTCTCATATCGGACATATGTCTTCCTCAACTGAAAACACAACACAAAAATAATATAATCAGTTAGTATCATTCAAAACTTGGGATCAGTTTTACCTTTTGTTTAAATACTCACTCTTATAGCACCCAACATATTGGGTAAGGCTTCCCTTACGACTTTCAACTCTTTTTTTGAAAGCTTCACATTCTATGAATATCTTCTCGAACCGTTCCTTGACGAGTTTCAAAGACCTTGAGTTATAATTTCCGTCTAACGCCATAAAAACGATGAATACACGGTTCCACCAAGCATCGGATGTTTGATCAATGTCTTTTCCTAGATCTTCAAAGTGGTTTTTGAGTGTCAACCAAGCTCTCATAATGGCGCAATTCTCTTCGGAAGTGTATGGAGTAGCCATGTTGTCTTCTCTTCACTTTTTGGATTAGATATTGATGAGAATGAATGTGATAGTTGAGAAATGTGGTTTGGGTGAGGAAGAGGTGAGATATGGCTCTCTATTTATAGAAATTAACGGCCCAACGACCAATTTTTTTATTTTTTTTCCATTGTCGACTCAACCACATTGGTTGAATTCAAATTATGCATTAACTGCTGTAGAGTCGTTATGTGGCATATCTACAAAGTAACGACCCTTCAACACAAAGAAAGTCGTCACCCTTCATGTTTATTTCCTGACGACTCCGGTAACAAACTAACTTACGTAACTTTTAGGGTCGTTAATTGGTGGTTCTCAAAAAGTGACGACTCAACCTAAAATTCTAAAAAAAACTAAGAGTTTTCATTTATTTATTTATAAACCTGAAGACCCTTATTTGGAATATTGACTAAGAACATATTTGTGAACTGATTTTTATTGAATCGAAAAAAAACATACATGTACTACGAAATAAAATAGAAGGAAAAGACATAAAATAGTTCACTACATCAAACCTGACTTTTCAACAATCTCTCCCACTCTTGCACATTCACCTTCTAACGACCATTTTGACATTTTTACATATGAAGATTGGCGTCTAAAAAGACGTGTGGCATTCTTATTATCTACAAAAGAGAAACGAATAAAAATCATAAATAAGAAACTTAATATCAACAAATCACATGAAAAAAAAAGTTGCGATTGTTATGATTGTCTCTTGGATGGTACCAGCCCAGCTGCTCTTATATCCAAATAGAACTTTGCAGCCATCTTTAGGTTCTCCTCTGGCTTTCCCACCACGAAGACGTTCCAGCTGCAAATGTTGGGGGGGAATGTGTCTCGCACTGGGTGCATTTGGGGTAGTCTTCTTCTCCTTTACAGACGGTTGCGGCTTGGGCTGTGGCTGCTCCTGCTGCTGCTGCTCCTCCTCCTCCTCATCATCCTCCTCCTCATCCCCATCATCACCACCACAATCACCATCACCATTACCATTATTACCATCATCATCCTTTTCATCACCACTACCACCACCATTTCCATCCTCCTCCTCCTCCTCATCATTACCTTCTTCCTCCTCCTCCTCAATCTCCAAATCCTCCTTACCACCACCACCACCATCACCTTGACCAGAACCACCGTTACCATCATCATCATCAACATCATATTCACCTCCCATAGGAATTTCTTCTTGTTCTTCTTCCTCATCGCTTCCAGAAGCAGACACAACAGGAGAGGATCAAGTCGACGAATCCGACGACTCATTACTTTTATCTCTGGGTTCATGGATAGAGAAGGCTACCTCACTCGGCCTTTTTCCGCATAATGGACCGGGAATTAAGTATTTTCTGTGACGGAGAGGTTTGGAAAGAGGAGTTGGCATGGGATTCTTATCTTTCGTCTTGCTACAATAGTCCAAAGACAAAAAAAAGATAAACCAATAAGACCTCATTTTCATTGTCTTAGATAAAGGGTCGTCAATAAGAAAATGATAAACATAAATGACTCTTTAACACAAATGACGACTCCAAATTAGACCATAACGATTCTCAAATATATAATGACGACTCTACTGCTTTTCGATGATGACCCTTCCAATTTTTTGGACAGTAAGGAAGTTATTTATAATACAAAGTCGTTAGGGACTAAAATTTGGCCGTCACAACAAATCATTGATGGTTTAGATATTAAAATTAACGACCCTTTAATTATTTTGGACAGAGAGGTAGTTTTGTATAATATAGAGTCGTTTACCAACAAAATAGGTCGTCAACAAGAATCGTCATCAGGGTATTTACTAAATTGACGACTCCAATCAAGGGAAAATATATTGCAAACCTAGTTTTAGGGTCGTTATCTCCCTAAGCCTAAACATTAACGATTTTTTATTATATGAACATGCAGATGAAAAATCGTTAGGGAATAAAGACTTCGACATTGACGACCCTAGAGCTGTAACTGCAATTTTGCAGTTAAAAACCTAATTTTTCAATCAGCATATCAAATTAAAGGCAAACCCAAGTTAGATTAGGGGGTTTAGTTCACATACCTTCTGATTGGAGCCATACCTTGCTCCGATTCCGCCTCTTTTGATTTCTTCCTAGTTTTTACATAAACCCTAGTGTTTACTGCATCCACGAGATTAGGGATTTGAATAGCTTCTCTAGCAGTCTGCTTAGTACGTGCCATCTTTGTAGAAGAAGTTAATCATCGAGTAAAGTTTTGGCATCGACGATTACTACGATGAATCGTTTAATTTTTTTTTCTCCCTGAGTCGTTAATGGAGATGGAGAGAGCAGAGAGAGGAGGAGGGGAGGAGAAGAAGAGTTTTTGGTTTAGATTGGAAATGGAATTGGGGGCCTAGGGTTAATAGGATATTTAGATTAGTTATTGGAGAAGGGCAAAATAGTATTTTCACCACCTTTTGGAACCCCCTATAACTTCTAGTGTGGGTGTAAATTTGGTGAGGCCCCCAATTAATCGTTATACCCAAACACCCTATAAACTCAGGGACGGACTAGGGCTTAATTTAGCCCATTCAAAGACCCCTCTGCCTTGAATGCCAGGCACCTGAAATCAAGTCAAACAACCAATAAAATCCCAGACTATCTTATTATATCTCAACACAAGTCTTTTGAAAAGAATATCTTATTATATCTCTGTCTCTCTAGACTTTTCGGATCTCCTCTTTTGCAGAAACCTTCCACATAATTATTATATTCTCACGCCATGAACACACCACCTCCACCTTTAATATCTATTCTGCAGCAACAATTCCAATAAACGTGATAACCCTACAACACAGACATTTTCCTGAAGATCGCCCGGTGAATTTCACTTTTTAAGTTCCTACTGTCACAATTTCCATGCCTTGGGTAAGTTGCTTTACGTTATTTCTTCAGTAAATTTTAGATTTACAGAAATATGGAGGAAAATTTGCTGAGAATTTAGGTTTCTGAGATTAAAAGATGGATGAATCTAGTGAAATAAGAAGCCCCGAGATTGAATTACATTGTTTGGTTAATACCGAAGAAGAAGAAAATGAAGAAGAGGAAAAGGTGTTAGTGGAATTAGAGAGAAACGGAGGAAACCAAACACCAACTCCTCGAAGAAGAAAGAGTTTTTGTTCAGATCATGAGTTTCATTCATTGAATGCATTAGAAATTTTACAAGAAACAATACGGATTCTTAGATACAATTCGTCTGGATTTATGATAATTGCAGCTTTACTTATATGTCCCGTTTGTGCTGTTGTGTTGTCTAATGTTTTTGTTGATCAATCAGTTATGAAGAGATTAACTATACGGCTTCTATTGGTTGCAAGATCAAGTGGGATTCCGCTAAGGCCATTAGTTAAAGTATCTTGTCAACGTGTAGCCGAAATGACACTTTCTGCTATCTTTTGTTTCCCAATGTACATCACTTTGTCACTGTTATCCAAAGCAGCAATTGTTTACTGTGTAGATGCTACTTATCTCAGAAGGAAGTTTGATTTGTTTAATTTCTTTTCGATTATTCTCAAGATTTGGAAGCGTCTTGTTATCACATATATGTGGGTATGTATGGTGGTTGCTGGTGTTTTAGCTTTGTTTCTACTTCTGCTTGTGGCTGTTTGCAATGTGTTCACTATTTTCGGGTGCCCGTCTCATTTGATTATCTATCCTGCACTGGGGGTTGGATTGGTTTTCTCGGTTATGTTTGCAAATGCAATTATTATATGCAATCTCGCCATTGTGATATCGGTTCTGGAGGTTGTGTCAGGTCCAGAAGCTTTGTTAAGGTCTGGGGTTTTAATTCGAGGACAAACTCAAGTGGGTCTTTTAATATTTCTCGGATCAACAATAGGGATGGCATTTGTTGAGGGTTTGTTTGAGCATAGAGTTAAGACATTGAGTTATGGAGATGGGTCTTCTAGGATATGGGAAGGTCCTCTATTGGTGATTATGTATTCGTTCGTTGTGCTTATCGATTCTATGATGAGTGCAGTTTTCTATTTCACTTGTAGATTATCTAATATAGACACTTCAGAAGAAGATGGACATACATTGGTAGAGGCTGCAGCCAGTTCACCGGTATCATTGAGTGTTCAGTAACAATATCTTTTATACAAAACAGACATTACAGAATTATGGCAGGTTGGACATATATAGAGGGATCTCATTTGGTTCTTCAACTGTTCTTTGATGCTAGCTTGTTGAGTTCTTTGTTAATACTTCTACAAGCTCAAAGGGTTGAAAGAAATGACTGGGAAGAAGCTGTGTCGTTCACAGCCATGTTGAATTAATCACATTCAATTGGAGAAACTTCGGACATCGTGGTTCATATATATCAGGTTCATTATATGGTCTTATTAGAAAGTTAATAGAAACTGTTCAGAAAGTGGTTTTTCATTTTTTTTCTTTCTTTTCTTTTTCATTTGTTTTCCTATCTATACAGGAATTTCATAGTAGTCACTCATGTATCGAAATTTTTGGAAATAACAGAACAACGTTAACCTGTCAAACATAAGATGGATTGAATGATTCTTCTTTTTCTGCTATGACATAATATTGGAGTTCTATCGGCTATTCTAGATATAACAGTTCGAGTTTCATAATGTTATTTACTATTGCAATAAGTTCTCAAGTCTTATGTGGTTTAAGTTTTATTATGTGTGTCACAGCATAATTGTTCGAGATTCCTAATGTGTAGTACTATGTAACCTGCTATATGATGTTTGGTAATGCAAGATCATCTGTGCTGCTACAAACAGATACCAGCTTCTTAAAATGGAAAGGTACATTTTTTTTTTTGATATCAATCCTCCATAACAAATTGTACTTGCACTGATTCGGTGACTCTTTTCGAGGAGCAAATGAATTGCAATATATCATTTGGACACAAGGATATGAATGGGCATGCTACAACTCCGTTCTGTCTTTTTTCTGTTGATAAATGGTGGCTAACATTATATGACACCTTTTGGCTAACATTTTAGTGGATAAATGGTGGCTCATGTTTACGGATTGATGGGTTAATCTTTTCTAAATCTTCATCTCAGTACTGTGTATTTTTTGTGATCTACTTAACCTGTAGTTAAGACTTCGGACCAGCTTTTTATTTTATTTTTTTGTAGTTAAGACTTCGGACCAGCTGGAAACAACATTTTAAGCTCTGGTCATCTTCTTGTTACCTTTTGTGTCTTTACAATTTTCTATCTGAAGTTAGTTCCATCCTGTCATGATGTATGCAGAGGGACTCAAGAGAAGGTACTCTACGTCTACCTTTTAACTTTTAAGATATGTTGTTAAATGTCTTTGACTCTTTTTAGTTCTGATAAAACCTACTATGAAGTTACACACCATACTGGCAAAAAAGAACTTTATATCTTTGTTCATCTTAGTATGGTATGAACAGGATCGAGATCCAGGCATACTCGTTTATTACAAGTAACTAATCTCGGTCAGTCCGTATTTTAGTATAGTTGGTGTGGGTACAAAATACCGCACACTCATCTAATATGTGAAATAACTCCATTGGTAGCAAGCGAATAGGAACGCATACGACATATTCAAGATGACGAACCAGATGATATCACCTAATCACAAGTAAAGTGTGAATAACCGTGCGGCAATGAAGAAATCGTGCGTCAATGATAAATTCTACGCGACATTGACGCGTGTCAGATCCGAAATTATGGGCTTTATTAGTTGTCCTCCACTATGTAAACTCCTATATAAGGGGCCGAGCGTCTTTGTAAAGGGAGATCTCTCTTTTTGGGTAAGTTTAGAGAAGAATTTTAGGATAGAGAAAGTTATTTGCTCCCCAAGTTAGGGTTTCTTCATATCTTTGTACTTGTTCTAAGATTTTAATAAGAGTTCTTGTGTATTTCAATATGGTTTTTTAGATTGTTTCATAGATTCTACTGAGGGTGTGGTTGTGAGATTTCTCGCAACTACATTTTGGCGCTAGAAACAGCCCGGATGATATACCCTGTTGGTAAAATTCTTTCAAAAAAAGTTCAGATCTATAAAAACAAACCGAAAGTTTCTGTCTCAAAAAGTGATTTTCATTCATAACAGTTTAGATTCTTTAATTCGTCGAGAGAATAAATTGTTTTAAGAAAAATAACAAGCAATAGAAGAGGTGAAATTGTTGATTCCGCAAAGATGGGTGAAAGAAATATCAATTCCAGAAAAATCCAAGAACAGATCAAACAAACAAACACTTGCAGGAACCAAGCAGAAGCAATAAGGATCATCAGAGCAAAAGAAGGAAGCAGGAGTATAAAATGTAACTCAATAACAAAAACGGTTATCAATGATTTTCATGCAGGAATCACAGGAAAAATACAGAAGCGCGACTTTGAAGGAAGGAAAATCATGACGGTGGAAAAAATATCTCCCTTGAAGGAATGAGAAAAGCAGAAGATAACATTCACAGTAGATGAGATACCGTAAGAAAATTTAAGGCGAACAGATCTCCTGGTGGTTACAGTAACTGCAAAGCGAAAAGAAAGAAATGAAGGCGCGAAAGAATCAGAAGAATGGGCGATAAATAGAACCTTGGTAGACACAGGTAGTTCGGTGGATATTTTATTTTACCGCGCATTCAAGAGTATGGGATACAAAGACGCGGATATGACGCTCTCAACATACAACATTCATGGTTTTAATAAAACGACAACAAAACCAAAAGGCGAAATAACCATGCGAATATTATTGAGAGAAATAGAAACGCAAATAACCTTGTGCGTAGTGGACATAGAATCACCATACAATATGCTATTGGGACGACCATGGGTACATGCGATAAAAGGAGTAGCGTCAACTCTTCATCAGTGCGTGCGTTTCCCAATACCAAGTGGAGTGGGCGAAATCAAAGGAGATACCAGGGATGCGAAAGTCTGCAATCAAATAGATGTTAAGAGTTATGAAGGACCCGCAAAGAAGCGAAAAGATAGATGGAGGAAGGCAAGAGAATTGAAAAGGAACACCAAGCGAAATCCCAGAAAAGGAAGGTGAACCAGTACATAAAATAAAAGAACCATCACCAATAGGAGAACCAAAAACGAATTTCACCGCAGCAGAACCAACAAAAGAAATAAATGTTGGGACAGAAGAAGAACAAAAGATGTTGAAAATCGGAACTAAAATGGGCAAGGAAGAAGAAGAAAAGACGATCAACCTCCTGCGGGAATATAAAGACATATTCGCATGGAGCATGGACGAGATGCCAGGAATAGACTCTTCTGTCGCATGCCACAAGTTAGACATCAACAAGAACGCACGGCCATTTAAGCAGAGAATAAGAAAGATAGC
This sequence comes from Papaver atlanticum, assembly GCA_023531105.1. NCBI lineage: Eukaryota > Viridiplantae > Streptophyta > Magnoliopsida > Ranunculales > Papaveraceae > Papaver > Papaver atlanticum. Next base: position 1,093,635 of record JAJJMB010009231.1, on the reverse strand, counting down.
AACAACATATCATCCTCAAATAGAAGAAGAGCTACAAAAGATGCTAGACGCAGGAATAATAAGAACATCAAAGTACCCAGAATGGATAGCAAACATGGTAATTGTACCTAAGAAAAATAAAGGCATACGGATCTGCATCGACTTCAGCGACCTAAATAAAGCATGTCCAAAGGACAACTTCCCCCTACCAGATATACCACAAATGGTGGAAGCAGCATCAGGTAACGACAGGTTATCACTCATGGATGGATATTCAGGATACAATCAGATCCCTTTAGCTGAGGAAGATCAAGAACACACGGCTTTCTTCGCACCAAGAGGATTATACTGTTATACAAGAATGCCTTTTGGTTTAAAAAATGCAGGTGCAACATATCAAAGAATGGTAGAAAATATATTCGCGAAATGGGTGCATACAACATTAGAAGTCTACGTGGATGATATGCTAGTGAAAAGCAAAAAGGTAGTAGAACATGTTGAAGACTTGAGGGAAATATTTGAACGGATGCGGCAATTTAAAATGAAGATAAACCCGGCATAATGCATCTTTGGAGTAGCATCGGGAATTTTTTTAGGTTACATTGTATCAAAAGAAGGAATTGAGGTGGATCCAGAGAAGGTGCAAGCGGTTCGTGATATGCCATCACCCGCAACAATAAAAGACGTGCAAAAATTGAATGGGCTACTAGCTTCGTTATGGCGGTTTATTTTGCGCTCCTCAGATGAATTCAAGAACTTCTTCAACATCTTGAAGAAAGGAACAAAATTCGAATGGACAGAAGAATGTGAGAAAGTACTGCAAAGTATTAAGGATTACTTAATGAATTTATCTATTTTACAGAAAGCAGAGCCGGGAGAAGAACTATTAATATACTTAGCATCAACACCGCATGCGTTAAGTGCCGTACTGCTCCGACTAGATAAAGGAGTTGAAAATCCAATTTACTACATAAGTAAAACTTATAATTCCGCAGAGAAAAATTACACAAAGGTCAAAAAGCTGATCCTCGCATTAGTTTATGCAACACAAAAGATCCGCACGTATTTTCAGGCTCACAAAGTTAAAGTATTAACAAAAGTACCGGTTGAGTCCGTATTGAAGAATTCGAAAAGATCAGGAAGAATAGAAAGATTGAACGCACAAATAGGATAATTTGGAGTTAAGTACGAGATATTATCTTCACCAAAATCCCAAGTTATTGCGAACTTCTTAGCAGAATTTCCATTAGAAGAAGACGAAAGTGTAGAAGAAATGATGGATATAGATGAAGATCAAGGGAATCCTAAAGACTTGCTAACAGAATGTGACTCAAATAGATGGGAGATATTGGTATACGGATCATCAAATGGAGAAGGAAACGGAATCGAGATAGTATTCATTTCACCAAAAAGAGCACGGATGGCCTTCTCATTTAGATTGGAGTTCGCATCCACTAATAATGAAACCGAATATGAAGCAATGGTGCACGCATTAAAGCTGGCAATTGAAATGAAGTTAGAGGAGGTTAGAATAACTAGTGACTCACAATTGGTAATACGCCAAGTACAAGGGTTGTATATTACAAATGAAACATCTCTTCAAAAATACAAGAAACTCGTTGAAGAACTAATGCAGGAAAGATAATCGATTCGCAGACGCACTGGCATTCGTTTCTTCTATGTTAGTAGATCCTACCGCAAGGTACATAAAGATAAAGACGCTCTCTTTCCCCTCAATTAACAAAGAAGAGGAAGAAGACGCAGACGTAATGATAATAGAAGACGCAGAGGAAAGATAGGCGAATAAAGACGCAGAATGGAGAACTAAACTCCATTTATATTTGGAAAAAGGAGAAGTCCCACGAAACAGATTAGAGGCGCACAAGTTAAAGAGACGGGAGACAAATTATGAACTAAGAGAAGGCATACTCTACTGAAAATCCTTCCTTGGACCATCACTTAGATGTCTAACACGAAAAGAAGGAATGAAAATCTTGAAGGCACTACACTATGGTGACGCTGGGAACCACAGCGGAGGAAGGTCGTTGGCTTACAGAACAAAGATACAAGGGTACTACTGGCCCTACATGCATGAGGACGCAAAAGAGGTATCTATAAGATGTGAAGAATGCTAACGCCATGGAAAAAGGATACATGCACCTAGAGCGGCGCTAAACTCATCAACAAGTGTGTGGCCATTTGCAGAATAGGGCCTAGACATTGTAGGTCCATTTATACCAGGAACGGGACAGAGGAGATATTTAATAGTCGCAACAGACTACTTTACAAAATGGGCAGAGGTGAAAGCAGTCCAACATATTCGAGATCGAGATGTATTCACATTCATATTTTAAAATATCATTTGTAGATTTGGAATACCTGTGCAATTAGTCTTCGACAATGGAAAGCAATTTGAGGGAGAAAACATAGAGATGTTGCTTAACGCATTCAAGATCCAAAGCGGAAAATCAACTCCTTTATATCCGCAGAGCAATGGGCAGGCTGAGGCAACTAACAAAACAATTGTGGATATATTGAAGAAGAAATTGGAAGGATATAATAAAGGGTGGTGCGAACAAGTACAAAACGCAGTATGTTCATACAGAACGGCGTGAAGAGAAGCTACAGGAATGTCACCCTTCTATCTAACATATGGAGTTGAGGCAATGTTTCCAACTGAAGTCATTATTCCCACAACAAACAAAGAAGCATGGGAATAGAATCTAAACACATATTTGATCTTAACAAAACTCGATGATCTAGAAGAAAACAGAGAAATTGCTCTACAACATATGGAGAACTATCACAAAAGGTTGTCCCGAGAATATAATAAGCGCGTCATAGAAAGAGAATTTCATCCAGGAGAGCTAGTGCTGAGAGAAATACCGCCTTATTAGAAAGGAGGAGATGGAAAGCTGGAGAAAAGGTGGGATGGACCTTACATAATAAAGAGGATAGTTTGAAATGGAGCATATGAGTTGATGGATCCTGAGGGGAAGAGCACAGGTCGTAGACTTGAACATCCATGGAATAGACTATATTTGAAGAAGTACTATCCATAGGTCATGCGGTAGTATTCTCACACCTGAAGAAGGAAATATTTAGAGGCGAATCTAATAAAGCACAAGAAGTTTAAGAAAGTGGGAAAGATGCAAAGTTTTTCATACCCAACAGAGATGTACTTATCAAACATATGAATAAAAATGAAAGATTTCTCTTCTTCATACATGATAAAAGTCTCAAGAAAAAGGCAAAAATAAGACCTTAATAGAAGGCAACAGAAGTAAAACCTCTAACTAGGGAGGCTAGGCATCCAATTGTGGCGTGCACCCTAGTTCGTATAATAGCAAGAGGCAATGATAATACCTAACGCATGTCATAATTGGGGAAAACCTAGTAAGCATGACTCGGGGGAAAGCTACACCGACCCTGAAACCTGAGTCATGGAGATTTGGGGCGAAATAAAAGCCCATCCAGGAGAGGCGCCTTAGTCGAAAGACTAAGGTGAGAAGGTCTCTCCTAAGGAGTGCAGAAACTCGATCAGGGCGCCGAGGTACACGGTTGAGTCAAGAGTGCCTGGGGCGTCTGGAGCGTACCTGGCCGCTCTTGGCAAGTCCTGACTATGATGCACTCAGTCCTCAAGAAACCCTAATTAGGGTGCGGTTTCGTAACCACAAGCCATATCGGAAGAGGGATAAGAGGCCGCGAAAACAACTGATTGTTGCATCACTGGATGGGAAGATCCCACCCTAACCCGGTAGGGGTAAGCTTCCTTGAAGGGGCAGTCAGAGGGAATATAAGGATGACACCCACCATTAGGGAGCTGAATTATGTCGAAGACGTCAATATCATGAGGCTTTTTACTCACGGGAGTAATAAGACTTGTCGTATTGATGCATCAATACATCCTGTAGAGGCAATAATAAGAGAAGATGATAAGGCGAAATCAATGGGTCATTGCATGAAAATGTAAAGACCGCCTGCGATTTCGCCGCACAAAAGAAAATCATATCTTAAGCAAAATAAGACCTCTAATTAGGGAGGCTCAATAAGACCTCATGAGAAAAATAAAATCAAAACTAACATGGTTTTGCAGGAAACAACGAAAGAACAAATGACGCATGGATATAACCGCACAATGAGAAGACAGAGAATATTTCTAACAAGGCAAATAATAAGAGGCAAGTATGGGAATAACAAAGAAGGAGGTATTATTCTCCCTGTTAGAGACAATCTTACACAAAAGTAGCAGAAAAATAAGAAAGTAGATAAATAGAAGTGTGCTTCTCTAATACATAGTTCAAAGTTGGAATATATCTAGACGCACAAGAAAGTGAAAAAAGAAAAAAGATAAACATCACTCGAAGGCACGTTTTGAGTTGGTGCGGATTCTTCAATATCAGTCTCAGCGTTGGGATTTGCAAGAGAGCTTGGGTCCTTAGGAAGATCACCACCAGATCCATCTTTTTCAGGTGGATCCTTCTGAACAAGACTTTCTCCATCTTTATCCTCTCCACCTTCATCAGCATCGCTGTCATAATAATAGTCACTTTCAGGCTCGGGAAGCTTCTCATCTTCATCTACATCTACTAAATGAGGCGAGTTATTGAGTAAAACTTGGTATGCGAGAGTTTGAGCCTTAACATGAGCTTCCCATGCGGCACTCTTCTTACTGTTCTATACGGCAACCTCCATAAAACGTTCGAGATACAAACATCTCCTATTTTCTCTATCTCGAGAAGAAGAAAGCGCTACTGAAAGTCTCCCGCGTTCCTTATGAACCCTAGCCAGATCGGATCTCAACTTGGAGATGGTAGATTGATATGACTTCTCAGACACTGCAAAAAAGATATCAAATTATCATCAGGGCGACAATCTCGCAGCTATAAGATGAAAATAATTATCAACAAGCAAACTGAGGAAGTCAGCTCAATGTGACTACATTCCCTCTGCGAAATGAGGTATTGAGATAAAGCGAGACCACTACTTTCCATATCCTCCATAACCTTATCAAAATCATCACCAATTAAGCCTTGGAGGCGAGATCGAATCTTCTTTTCATCTTGGGAAAGAGAAGCGTTTTCCTTAACCAGGATGTCATGAGACCCCTTTAATTGTGTATATTTTTCTCGGAGTTTATTCATCTTCACGGTCAAATTTATCTTGCTTTGGATAATCTTTTCATTCTCCAAGGTTAATTTCTTTATAGATTCAGCATGCTGACTTCTCAGTATGCGAAGAGATTCCTCGCGATCATTACAATTCTTCTGAAGAATAAGATATTGGCGCGTAAACATCGCCTCTATCTTCAAAAAAGATTGCTTTTCTGCGGTCAGGACCCGATTTTCATTTGATAGAGTTTGATGTCTCAAATCAGCGCAATGCAACAATCCAGAAAGATGGGATACTTGAGAACCCAGAAATTTATTTTTATTAAATAAACGAAGATTCTCATTTTTTAGGTTCTCAATCTGATCAAGCGAATATGAGTGACTATTAACTAGTTGATCTATTTGATTCTGCAATCTCTCATTGTTCGTACGAGCATCTTCGGCAGAACATTGATAATTAAATCTCTCCATAACGCGCTTTTGATTTAAGTCTTAACATACGCATGAAGAAACTAAAAATGAAAACACAAGTACATATTTCTTTTAAGTGGATAACAAAAGAAAGATAAGCATACCTCTGAGTTCTTGATTCTTATTGCGGAGATTTTCGGACGCAAGAGATTCAGCTTGAAGAGCAGCCATCAACTTAGAATTTTGACGATGAAGTTCTTGGATAATATTGCTAGATTCAGAAAGTCCCTCAGCTTGGACTAAGCGGCGACGAGAATCCTAAAAGAGAAAATATTTCAGATGAAAATATGAAAGCGCGGTTAATTAAAACGAATAGAAAGGTATGAGCGAAAGAATAGTTACCAAGAGATCAAAATCAAGATTAACGCTTGGATCAAGCTGTGAGAAGATTTCGCTCCTAGCAGACTTATCTGGTGGAGAATCGCCTAGTAACTTAACAAGAGCATCACAAATGCGAACTTGGCAAGGATCATTAACGGTTTAGCGAGCGACATTAATGATTTTTAGAAGGGGCTTGGTATTGGAAGGAGAAGAAGAGATCACAGAATGAGGAGCAGCGGTCAATACAATATCTACAGGGGAGTTGGTAGTAATACCCTCCGAAACAGGATTGGTTGTATCCCCTACCGATACGGGAATATATGCTGAGGCAGGGATATTCACAAAGGTAGAAAGGGTGGTATCCACTACTTGTGCGGTCACATTCTCAAAAGAAAAGATAGCAACGGCTTCTTTAGGGGCGGTGGTTTCCTTTAAAGACGCAGAAACATCCAAAAAAGCTGAGGCAACAAAGCCATGTGAGGGAGCGTCAACAATGACATTAGAAGAGGCCTGCTGTTCAGGACGGGGTTTATAGTTAAGCTTTGGGATAAGAAGAGAGGTATTGATCGCGGGGGCTTTGCGAACTCTCTTAACCTTCTTCTTCTTCTTACCATCGATTTCGCTCTAAGCATCCTTCAAAGAACAACTCAGATAAGAAACAGAGGCAACAATATTGTTTTAAATAAAAGAAAGTATTTCTTACTACCTTGTTATGCGAAGACTTCCTTTTGCGAAATTCATCATCTTTGGGGTTCGAAGAAGATTTCGGATTTGGAACTGTGACACGAAGATTACCAGAAGAGGGACTTTTGCTGAAACAAAACCAGTATGGGAATATAAAGAACAGTAGCAGAACAGTAGCAAATAGCAAACATAAAGAACAACAGCAGATCGATAATGGTAATTGGAAATTCAAGACACCAGCAATAACAGAATACACTAACCTTGAATCCATAAGGTTCAGAGAAGAATAACACCAGGAAACTTCTGAAGATGAAGATGATAAAGATTTGCAGAAAACTTCTGAAGATGAAGATGATGAAGATTTGCAGAAGATTTACAGAGAAAAAGAAGGAAAGTAAAGTAAAGAAAAGAAAAATTATCTCTCCTCACTTCAGTCAATAAATAGGGAAAAGAGATAAGCCGGTTAAATTAAGACGTGCCGGTTATAAAGGGAAGAAGTCAACACGTGTAGACGGTTAAGACGGAATCATGGAAGAATATCGGTCGATAAGAACATGAAAAGATAAACTGGTGCGGCATAATAACAAACTAGGATTTCTCATATCGCTCCTTCTTAAGAAGGAAAGATATGAGAAGAGGCAAAATGTATGTACAAAATACCGCACACTCATCTAATATGCGAAATAACTCCATTGGTAGCAAGTGAATAGGAACGCATACGACATATTCAAGATGACGAACCAGATGATGTCACCTAATCACAAGTAAAGTGTGAATAACCGTGCGACAATGAAGAAATCGTGCGTCAATGATAAATTCTACGCGACATTGACGCACGTCAGATCCGAAATTAGGGGCTTTATTAGCTGTCATCCACTATGTAAACTCCTATATAAGGGGACGAGTGTCTTTGTAAAGGGAGATCTCTCTTTTTGGGTAAGTTTAGAGAAGAATTTTAGGAGAGAGAAAGTTATTTTCTCTCCAAGTTAGGGTTTCTTCATATCTTTGTATTTGTTCAAAGATTTTAATAAGAGTTCTTGAGTATTTCAATATGGTTTCTTAAATTGTTTCATAGATTCTACTAAGGGTGTGGTTGTAAGATTTCTCGCAACTACTGGCTACACAGATAGTTGGTTTAGTGCACAAGAGCCTGCTATTTCCAATAGCCAAATTACTAAATCCTAGAATGATAATGAACTTCAGATTTAGTTCTCTCAGGCTCAGATTCTAGGAAAACTAGGATTAATCCTTATAATGGCAAGGACACTTGGAATTTTTCAATTTACTCTCACAAGGAAGATAACTTTTACTGTTAATTTAACTTATAAGAAGCTTATTCTTAGTTACTCCAAACCGATCAAAAGTCTGGCTTAGGTTGCGGACATCAGAAATTTCCTCATGAAATGTTAGCGATGTATCCTTGGACTACTTGAAAGGAACAACAGATATACTGCACTGTCAGCTATCTCTACAAGATTTAGTAAGTTGGTTTTAAGTTCAGTAACATCAACTTGACACTTGGAAGCCTGGAACAAAGCTTAGTTGCAAATTCCTATAGAACCATAATACATGGAAAAGTTGAACCTCCACGATTTGATTAAATCAGCAACAATATATAATACAGTACTAACCTGTACCATCTTAGTCGACAATCATTCACTCCAGACTACTTTATCTTCGATGCTTGTTAATGTGGATGCTTCATTTCATAAAGCTTATTTTCTAGATGGTATTGCTAGAACGATTTTTTTGGGACTACTCAAAAAAGGTGGGGGACTACTCTTCCATTTTTGATAGGATATTTGAAGTAATTTTGGGTCACCCCTTATCTAAATTCTTTTTTAATACCAAATTTACTCTTGGTAATTAAATTAATTAGTTTATTGATTAGTTAGTGTAATGATTAATTACTGATTAGTTAGTGATTAGTGAGTTATTAATAGGATAGTTTTGTTAGAATCAGAATTATTGAGAGAGAAGAAGAAGAAGAAGAAAAAAAGATGAAGAAAAAGAGGGAAGAACCCAAAAAATCTTATTTTGAGTTTAGTAAATATGATATGAGTGATTCATGTGATGATACCTTCTCCTCAGAATCAAAACCTTCTTCATCTCCTAATATATTTGTCAATATTTTTAATGATCTGGATATGAGTTATTTGTTAGATGATGAAAGCTATTTACCCCAAACTCAACCTAACGACCCAAATGATGAATTTTATCAGTCACAACCAGAAGATGAAGTTATGGGTACTCAGGTATGACTCAAATTTAGTTAATGTAGCTTGAATTGTGCAAAAAATTGGCCAAATCGAAAATTTCAGGAAGAAATTTCTGCTATGTCAAATTAGTTCGGTTAGCAATTCTGCAGAACAGGTAGCCGAACTCTCCTGTATGTTCAGTTCGTTTACTCATTTCAGCATTCTCAAGTAACCGAACTCTGTTTTAATGGAGGTTTTTGAGAGTTCGGTTATCTTTTTCCAGAAAACGTTGCCGAACTATTTTTATAGAGTATACAGTTAATAGTTCGGTTTAGTCGAGTTTAGTCCCTTTGTTACCGAACTTTTTGTTCGGCAAGATCGCAAATCACGTTCATTGAATAGCTAACCGAACTTTGTAGTTCGGTTTAGTCGAGTGTAGTAATTATGTTGCCGAACTATACCATAGAAAATTCCAAAGAACAAGTTCGGCAAGATCGCAATTTTTTTTTCATAACGGAACTTTTTGTTCGGCAGGATCGTATATTATTTTTACATTGCCGAAAATTTAAGTATTTCTTATTTTTGGTTGGTATTGACGTTGTGCTATTACTCGTAGGTTGCATCTGATCCAATAGAACCAATGGAAAATCAACCTACCCCTGTTGATATTTTGTATGATGACACATCCCATCACTACATGAATGAATTGGTATTCAAAAGTCCTTTAGAGGCAAAGAGTTTGGCTAGACAACATGCACTAAAAGACATGTGCGTATTAGTATTGAATGGAAGAGAAAGCAAAACCCGCTTTGAAATGGTTTGTGAGAGAAGCGATGATCCCGATAAAAGCCACAAGAGGAAGGGTTATGTTTATAAAGGAAAGACAAATAGGAAGAACAAAACTTTCTCAAAGAAGATTAAATGCCTATTCAAGTTTGCATTTAATTACAACGAAGAATTGGATGGATGGGTTCTCTACAAGGTTATGGAAGGTTGTCATAACCACCCTCGTCCAGAGCATCTTGAAGGACATTTCATGGCGGCCAAGATAACTCCTCAAGCGATGGACAAGGTAGCTAAAATGAGGAAAATGGGTCTTTCACCGATTCAAATGCTCCAAATACTAAAGGAGGATAACAAGGATAATCACTCATCTTTGTCCACCATTTACAATGCAATTGAGACAATTAGAAAGAAGGAATGGAGAGATATACAAGTGATGCAACAATTGTTTTTTTTTGGCCAAAGAGAAAGACTACGCGATTCAAAAGGATGTGGATTCGGACGGAGAGATAACACAACTATTCATTGCGCATCCAACGAGTGTTCAATTGGCTCAATGCTTTCATGAAGTTCTAATAATGGATTGTACTTATAAGACGAACAAGTACGAGATGCCATTGTTGAATATTGTTGGCCGTACTTCGACGAAGTCACTGTTTACCGTGGCGTTTTGTTTCTTAAGGGACGAGCAAGAACCTAGTTACATTTGGGCACTACAACAAGTTAAGGCAATCTTCCGAGGTGATGATATTCCCGGGGTTATAGTGACCGACAATGAAGTCACATTGATGAATGCAATAGAGGTAGTGTTTCCATTAGCACACAATATGCTTTGCACGTTCCATATATGGTGTAATTTGATAAATAGGTGCAAGCCAATAATTTGTCCACCCAAGAAAAAAGGATATGAAGAGATTAAGATGCTACCGGAACATGAATGAGCGGATGCAAAAGAGGAAGTTGAAAAACAATACGATATAAATTACGCTAAATGGGTTGCTTTCAACGGTGAATGGGAATCATTTTGTTTGTTTCTTACCGAGGAAGAGTATCATCTAAATCTTGCGGAGTTTATCGCCCATTGGGATACTCCTGATTACCGCAGTGTTGTATCATATATTCTTCGCCAATGCTTGGAACCACACAAAGAGAGGTTTGTTTATGCCTATACCAACCAATATAAACACTTGGGAAATCAAGCGACAAGTTTAGTAGAGTCGGCTCACCATCGGTTGAAGAAGAATCTCTTTGGATGTATTGATAATTTCGTAACCGTGTGGAATGCTATGGAAAATTACTTCAAGCGCGACATTGATAGAATTAAAAAGAAGTTCCAAAAAAGTTGTATATTCAAAATGACCGGAAAATATTCCGACCACCCATTTTTCAAGGGAATCCATTACAACGTATCTCAGCAATGTATGAAGTTGTTGATTATAGAAGTCGAGTTGATTGATAAGTGGGAAACCAAGGCGGATGAGGTGTGTGTATGTAACATGAAGAAGTCAATGGGACTCCCTTATCTCCATATGATATTCAACTACGAGCATGGCGTAATCCCTTTAAGCGACATTGATCCATTTTGGAAGCATCTAAGTTTCATCCCTCCTCCAAAGGGAGAAGAAGACGGAGAAGAGTTTGGTGATAACGAAATGGGTAGAACCGTACTAGAGATGTATCGTGGCATGAACAAGCTCCAAAAACAAATATTTTGGGATGACATGAGGAAAATCATATATCCACAAACTTTAGAGAATGTTTATGAACCGGCAAAAGGCAAACGCAAAGGTAGACCAAGCAAAAAAGAAACTAAAAAGCAACTAAGAGAATATGCAAAGGTGTTACGTAAGAAGAAAAGTGAGCAAACCCCATTTACTAGAGATCCTTCGGCCCATGAGTATACCGCGGAAATGTACTTGGAGCAAACCAAGAAATGGGGTAGGAGTATTGAGGAGAAAGGCGAAACAAGTGAGCAAGATTTGAATAAAAAAGGTCCGATGTGTCCATCACAACCAAGCCAACCATCTTCCGGTGACGTGAAGCTTAAGTCTCCAATGTGCCCCATCCAACTATCTTCCCTAGACATGAAGCTTGAGGCTCCAAATAAAGACTATTTGAATGAACTACCTCTATACATTAGAGAATACGTTATATCCACCGTCGACGTTCCTCCGGATAGTAATTGTGGTTTTCATGTTGTCAATCAACAAGTTGGGCCTTTCATCGAAGGTGCCAAGCTAAATGGCGGGTGTGCAATCACTCATTAAGGCAAAGGTTGTTGTCCAAACTAAAGGAGAATCCGGCCGTTTACAAGACAATGTGTTGCAATGGGGAGGGTAGTCTCAATGAGAATTTTTTTAGGTATCAACGTCGTCTTCATGGGGTCCATCCGATCACAACGGATTATTGGATGAGCATGCCGATATGTGGACACTTAATCGCCGAGGCATTCAATTGCGTGGTTCATTATTTCTCAAAATATGCTAGTTTCACCTTCACCTCGAAAACAACCGTATGTGTCGAGCAACTCAAACAAAGGAGATGTGTGATGGCATTGATTAACAACAACCACTTTATAGGCCTCCGGTTAAAATACGATTGTCCATTTCCTCCAATATCCGAAAACTCTTATTGATCTGCATTTAACCCCGATATAATGTTGGGTTGGTGTATTATGTATGAGCATAACATGGAGATGTGGAAAGCTTTGAAGCAGTTGGACGAAATTGTACATGAAGGTCAAATTTCACTTGAGGATGATTAAATGACACATGTAATGGAACTAAGTATGCTTATCAATTAAATACTATGTTTTTTGAAGTGTGGTATTAATTATTGAGTTAATGTTTATCTTTTATCGAGTTGACAGAGAATAGTTCGGTTAGAACGTATTCTTACATAGCATGCCGAACAACGTGTTCGGTTACCTGCGCAAATATTTCAGGTTGCCGAACTTCAATTTTTGTGGCCACTTATGTTTTTGCAGTACAGTTCGGCAACCTGAAAAATTCACCAGGTAACTGAACACAGTGTTCGGTTATGGCGATTTTTTTTTATGGTTGCCGAAGTTTTTGATTGAAAACCCTAACATCATTAACTGCTGATTACAGGACATTGATGAACTATTACAGGATATAGGTTCGGTTAGGAACTTAAATTACAGGACATTGACGAACTATTACAGGACATTGCCGAAATAAAATTACATAACATTTAATATCCGAAACGCGTTATGAAAAAGTCTTTAAGGATGCGGAAATGATCTTCATATTTGAAATTCTTTCTCTTCCATCTTAGCCATTCATTTTTTGATGTTAAAATGATTTCATCGAATGTTTCACCCCTAAGTCGATATCGCCTTACAATCCGAAATAAAGCCATAAATTCCACAACTCTATCTCTAATATTTCCAAATCGAATGAACAAAGCTATATGGTTACGGTTATGAGGGTTTGTTGTGTCGGAGCAGAATTTCTCATGAATTTTCCCCCAATAACTTTGACTCATAATACCATTCATTCTTCGTTCTTCACCCCTCTTTGGATAGTATAGTATGTAGTTTCTGCAAAGAGAAAGATCTCCATCTAGAGTAAATTTAGGACTAGTAGCTACCATTTTTAGGAGATTGTGAAACAAAATGTAAACTATGAGACACATATATATACCACTAAGGTGTATAACGGCTATATTTTCAAAAGAAATAGCCGTTACTTGATATTTCTGTCAGATAAAGTACATATTAATTTCAAAATTACAAGTTCGGTTACCAAAAAATATATGCGACCAAACCGAACTCCTATGTTCGATTACGAGTAAAAATATATAGGTAACCGAACTTTGCTTTGAAGGCCGAAACACAAACTGAACATATATACGATACACAAACCACTCTAAAACAAACCTAAGAGTGCAGTTCTGTGAT
>JAJJMB010009231.1:1003930-1080156 GCA_023531105.1 Papaver atlanticum | reverse complement strand
TGGAAAAACAAAATTTTGAGTCTCCAGAGAATAGTTCGGCAACCTAATAAATTATAGCTAGATAACCGAACTCTTATGTTCGGTTACGAGGTAAAATAAGGAGGTAGACGAACTTTTATGTTCGGTTACGATGTAAAATAAGGAGGTAACCGAACTTTGCTTTGAAGGCCGAAACACAAACTGAACATATATATGATACACAAACCACTCTAAAACAAACCTAAGAGTGCAGTTATGTGATTTCTGCATCAAGAGAATGAATTTTCCAACTTGTGGAAAAACGAAATTTTGAGTCTCCAGATAATAGTTCGGCAACCTCACAAAATATACCTTGCTAACCGAACTAATATCTTTAGCCTTTATGGTTGAAGGCATTGTGTTTCATCCTACAGACAAGTTCAGCAACCTGTGAAAATGTTGCGAGGTAACCGAAACCTAACTTCGGCAATCTGGTAGGATTTAATAGGTCGCCGAAAACATAGTTCGGTGACCTGCCATTTGTCACGGGTTGCCGAACTTGAAGTTTGGTTATCTGACTACAAATTTCAGGTTGCCGAAATAAATCCTGTAGCCAAAATTTCAGCCTTATAAAACAAGGTTCTAAAACAAACATAAAATTGAAAACACAAACAAGGTTCTAAAACAAATATAAAAGTGTTATACATACCAAACTACCAAATCCTTTAACTAATTGTTTAAAACACACGAACATATGAAATGAAACAATATGAAATCCATAACTAAGATGTTTTTTGAAAATAGAACCATACGAAATCACTAACGACCATTACGACGAACCCTTTTACTTCCTTGTTTACCACGAGTTTTAGGTTGAACTTCCTCATCACTTGGGGTTTTATCTCCTCGACCGGTTTCTTCCACCGTGGTAATAGCGTCGCGACTTGAACCTTCTCCTTGTTGTCGACCCCTCTTCATTTGCTTAGACCGACTTGGCTCCACCATTCTTTGAGATATAAGCTGCCCCCACTGGCTGTAGTAGTCGGTTTGTTCCTTTGTCAACATCGACTCTCCACTACGTATTTTAGTCATCCATTTCTTCAACAATTTCTTACCCTTGGTAACCTGATTCCAATTTTAACCACAAGTAAATATATTTTCAACACTTTGTAACAACTTAAAGTATAAAGAGAAGAAGGGTACTTACCACATTATCCCATAACTTAAGAGCTTATTCTCCACAAATAGGCATTTCCTTCTGAGCTCTCTTAGCCTCCATCTCCTTTGCCTTCGCCTTCGCCTTATCAGTCTTAGCTTGTTGTTCTCTATTTATCACAATAGAATGACTAATTTCGTGATAAAACTCCATATAATCTTCTTCACATGCATTTACATCTCCACCACAAGGTACACAATCACCTAAAGGTAAGCAGTAGTTACAAAGTGCATTCCAATGTCCTACCGTAGAAGTTGGTTCGTGTTTTGGAGCAAAATATTTCTCGGTGTTCTTTGTTCCTTGAACCAGCAAAATTGAAATTTTCATTCTCCACGTCGGGATCCATTTGGACATAACAAAGTTGTCTTAGTACTCTCATTGGATTATATATTGCGTAGCCGTTAGGATACCAAATCGGTCCATAGTAAGCCGTTACGGTAGAGTAACCATTCAGATCTTCTTCATCTACAAGGACATCAACGGGTACGGCGTATGGGTGAAATACCCCATCGTTCACCGTCAGTTTATCCAATTTCTCCCTCAACGAAGTCAACTGCTCTTCTTTAGACTTCTTTTGTGTGTCCAAAAACACCCATTTTCCTGCTGTAGGTTCGCCATAGGGATAAGGTGTCTTTTCCTTAGCCAATCCCAATGAAGGGAAGTGGTCGTAAATCCAAACCTATACGAAAATATTAACCACATACATGAAAATTGAATTGGAAGCAGAAAATTTTAGCGAATAATTTGCTAATTAACAATGTAGAAGGCCACCTGAATAAGAGTTAAGTAACCTCCAATTTGAGTTGTCTTAATCCTCGACCCTTTGCTCATCTCTCCTAGAACAAAAGAAAGCACCCCAGTGGCCCAAGAGTATTTGTTCATCTCATCGAGATTCTACAAAAGCTGTAGATAATGTGCATCCACACTATTTCCAGAAGTGTCGGGGAAAATGACAGTTCCTAGATGATATAACCAATAAGTGGTGACATGATTCCTAAGGGTCTCCTTGTCCATCACCAACTTTCCATTCTTCACCTTCTTTCTTGTCCCTCCAAATGCTGCCTTTAACTTTACCAACTTGTCTTCACCATCTTCTTCAATGCTCCATTTTCGTGTTTTGGATTATACTCATCGCCACGTTTAGGGGACCTCACAGAACGTCTAAACTCACATTGAGGCTTTCTTGCATCCCATCCTAGACATTTTAGAGCCAATTCTTCAAGAGATTCATAACACATCGAGGGGTTGTAGCCTTCTCGAAGACATTTACCTTCCACTGGTAAGCCGGTGATTCTCTTGCAATCATCGGGAGTAATTCCAATCTCGCAAAATGGAAGATGCATTGTATATGTCTCGGGATAATGGCTCTCGAGAAATGCGGATACGGCAACAACGTCAAAATCCACATGTGCGTACTCAATAGCTCTCCATAACACACACTCTTTAACCTTTGCTTGAAACTCGTCACACTCCAAAGAAATATCCCATTTGGACGCCTTTTGACGACGAATAAGACGAACTGCATCATTATGATCCTACGAAAAGAACATAACACTATTAATACTTGACGAAACATGTCCCAATAAAAATAAAATCGTTTTGTTAGTTAAGAATGAACTAAAAGAATACCTTTGTCGCATAGATCTTCGCAGCCCATGAGTGTTTGTAGCCAAACAATGTTTCCCCTCTATCATTTGGAGTACCATAAGTTGGGTTCACTGGTGGCAAACACAAATTATCAGGGGGAATGTGTGAGTATCTATCACAAGGCGGCTTCAACTTCTTTTTCTCTTTAATAGGAACAATTTCTTGCTCTTCTTCCTATCCCTCCTCTTCATCCTCTCCCTCCTCTTCTTCCTCTTCATCCTCTCCCTCCCCTTCCTCCTCTTCTTCCTCTCCTTCCTCATCCTTCTCTTCCTCTTGTCCTTCTCATTCTTTGCCCTTTCCTTGTTATTCTTCCTCTACATTTTCAACGTGTTCTCTTTGTTGTTCAACCTATTCATTTCCTTGGTCTTCATTTCCTTGCTCTTCTTCATCATCATTCTCTTCTTCAATAACATTATCAATTGTATTCTCCATCACCTCTTGATTGACATCTTGGATTACATTACGAACATTCTCTTGGTTCACTTCCTGTAACGACCCCCCTCCATGTTTAGCATTTTTAGTACCACGGTTTCGGAAATCCAAATGTATTCTACCACGAGGGGTGAGAGTTCTCAAATCTTCATCTAGGTGGGGATTATATTTTTTTTCTTTGTTCCTAATGAATGAAAACCACATTATTAGCTAAACAGAATATTGTCTTATCAAATAAAATTGAACATGGGATTACATCAAACACAAAATGTTAACAGACTAAAGTTCGGTTATCTCGTATAAGTTGCGAAGTCACCGAACTACAAGTTTGGTGTTGACAGATCAAAGTTCGGTTACCCATAGAAATTGCGAAGTAACCGAACTATATTTTATCAAAGTTCGGTTACCTATATAAATTTATCAACTACACCGAACTTAAATTTCTCATATAAAGAAGGAGTTCGGTTACGAATTTTTTTTTGCGAGCTTACCGAACTACATAGTTTGGTTACCTAAAAATTCCTATTTTGCCGAACTGTTCTTCATATTGAAAGTTCGGTTACCAAAATCTAGGGTTTTCAAAATTTATGCTAGCCAAAATCTATACTGTAACTATCATTTTCTATGATTTTTGATGATTTCTAATCGATTTCTTCAACAAAAAACGAATTAAAAGGAATGGGTATGAAGGAAATTACATGCATATTTTCATTTTACTCGAATCGGAATTCTTGGTTGTTGTTGGATGTTTGATTTGGTCTCCCAACTTTGCTTGAAGTTGTTTATCAATTTGAAATTGATTTGGGAGATTCGCTATATGTGCCAGTCCCGGACTCAATCCTGGAATTCTTGGTGTCTGCTTAGAACGCATTATTTAAAAAGATTGATTAATCGACGATGAATTTTTTTCGAATCGACATTAAACGAAGAAGAAGAGAAGAAGACGAAGAAGAAAAGAAAAGAAGGGTTTTGAAACTGATTTTAGGTTTTAATTTAGTGGGTTAGATTAGTGGGTAGTGGTTAAATTTGTGGGTTATTAGGATTAGTTATATCCTTAATTAGGATAAGGGCAGATTAGTCTTCCCTAATCTTTTAGGACACCCCTTAAAATGTAGGGTGGACATTCCTATCACAAAGTAGTCCCCCACTTTTTTTGAGTAGTCCCAAAAAAATCGTTCGTATTGCTATGTTAACTCGAGATTCTGCAGGACACTATGTGGCATAAAACGCGTGGTCCATGCCCACCGGGATGAAACTTGGGCTCATTTTGAAGCCATGCAGTGGGCACACAACCAAGTTCTCTCTGAGTCTGACTGACAACAGGTGTATCCTTTTGTTCATAAATAATCAAGTCCCTCTTCCCCTCTGGGAAAGTTCCCCTCTTTTGTATTGTTAAGTTTTGTAAGATACATCTCCGGAAGTAATTTTTGGACATCTAAAACCTAAAAAGGAAGAAGTTAATTGGGATATAAAATTTTTGTACGACTTCTGGAAACAAAAAAATCGATTTCTTGTGAACTATAAAAATTAACTTTTTGTGACTTTTGATTTTAACTTTAACTTTTAGTATCCAGACGTGTAATTCACTAATCCAGTTTCTAATCACTTTTTGATACACCGCTTTTCATAGTCGCCAAAAAAAAATCTTTATTTTCCTCCCAGTTGAGGAAGCCACTTAGCCAAGTCTGTTGGCAAGTGTAATACTGGCAAACAGAATGGTGGTAAAAGAAAAACAATTTTATATCCACTTACTTTTTACCTTTCTCCGCACCCAGCAAACCGACAGATGTCTCCCTAGTGACACGACACATATCAAGGAACTAGTTTCAAAAATGAACGACGCAGAACCCGAGATTTCTCCTCTCCTTTCTTCTTCCTCTGAAAATCAGACCGTTCTTGTTTCTATCGTCATCATCTCTGGTTAATCTCATTCATCTCCTTGTTACTCCAGTCACTGTGATTCATTTCTGATTTTTTTTTTTTTTTTTGTAATCAAGAAATGAAAGAAGACAATATCACCATTCCAATCAGTAATACCAAAATCAGATCATCAACTAGTCCTTCTGCTTCATCTTCTTCTTCTTCCAGAAGACGTCCATGGAGATACAGCCAAACAGGAATCGCTGTAATAGCGGTATTATCACTCGTCTTCTCTACAACCGCTTGGTTATCTCTTGTTTTCTCAGATACAACTACACGTTGCTGGCATCGTTTTAAAGATTGGGAACGAAATCCGTATAAATCATTTCCATGGCACCATCATAAACCACCACCACCACCACCGCCTCCGTTGATTTCTTCTTCCGAATTCATCAATAACACTAATCAGATACAAGAAGAAGAAGGCGACAAAGAAGAATTATCATTGAAACACATTGTATTCGGAATTGCTGGTTCATCGCAGCTTTGGAATAAACGGAAAGAATTTGTTAAATTATGGTGGCGTCCTAATGACATGCGCGGTCATGTCTGGTTAGACGAGAAACTAGTACACATTTCCGATGATAATGATGATCGGTTGTTGTTGCCGGAGATTATGGTATCTGAGGACATTTCTAGGTTTCGTTATACGAATCCGATCGGACATCCATCTGGTCTAAGAATCTCGAGAATTGTTGCGGAATGTTTCCGGCTTGGACTGCCAAATGTAAGATGGTTTGTAATGGGAGATGATGATACGATTTTTAATCCTGATAATCTTGTTTCTGTTTTAAGCAAATATGATTCGAATGAATTGGTTTATATTGGTAGTAATTCTGAGAGTCATTCTGCTAATACTTATTTTAGTCATTCTATGGCTTTTGGGGGTGCTGGTATTGCTATTAGCTATCCACTTGCTCACTCCCTTTCTAAAATTCAAGATGATTGTCTCGAACGGTATCCGAAGCTATACGGGAGCGACGATCGTCTTCATGCTTGTGTGTCCGAACTCGGTGTTCCTTTAACTAGAGAACATGGATTCCATCAGGTAATTCATCTTATCTCCTAAATGTTGTTGTTAATTTACAGTGAATCGAATAACTCGTTGTTCTAGTAATGTACTCATAATTACTTACCCTTAGAAGGAAATGACAGCAAACTACATATGTAACATTAGTTAAAACTTATTGTCTTGGTGTTCCGTATGGCAGTGGGATATTAGGGGGAATGCTCATGGACTTTTATCAGCACATCCAATTGCTCCATTTGTGTCAATTCACCATGTTGAGGCTGTTGATCCGTTTTTCCCTGGTTTGGGCTCTTTAGATGGTTTGAGACTTTTTACTAAATCAATGAAAACCGATCCGCTGAGCTTTTTACAACGTTCTATCTGCTATGACCATAAGAGGCGGTTAACATTTTCTGTCTCGCTGGGTTATGTTGTTCAAGTGTTCCCTAACATTGTGCTTCCTCGAGAACTAGAGCGGTCTGAGCAAACGTATTCAGCTTGGAATAGACTTAGGCACAGGAGTGAGTTTGATTTCGACACAAGAGAATCTCATAAAACGGTGTGTAAGAGAAGAGCTCTCTTCTTTTTGAAGGATGTATCGAAACATGGAAATGTTACTGTGGGTTCATACGGTCGGGCAAAAGAGAGAGACGGTCTCAAAAGGAAAATATATTGTTTTCCAAGACAGCTTCCGTTGCGACATGTGCAAAATATCAGCGTGGTGGGTTATCCACTGAGCAAAAACTGGCATCTGGTGTGTAGTTTTTTCACTTGCATTTCAAGAATCCTATTTTATATGTGAACTGTGTTTCTTTTTTACTTTGGTTTTTCCAGTTTTGGAACCTTACATTCTTAACATCAGTTGCCTGTTAATTCTCAGGTGCCGCGTCGGCTGTGCTGCAGAGTAAATCAAACAAATGATGATCATCTTAGATTATTAGTCGGACAGTGTCGTAAGAGAGGTCTTGGCTCTTTTGTTGATTCAGTGTGAGTGGTGATCCAGGGAGGCTTCTTTGCGCTCACGTTCTCTGGCAGGGAGTTCCTTGTGTGGATGATCCTTTTCTATCATGTGTGGCGATTGTGCATGTTCAGCTGAACTTGAGCTTCATATTTTTGTTGAGGGCATATCAACTGGCATTCAATCTTAAAGTGAATCGTAATGATTGTGCATATTTGAAGCAGCTTCAATGTACACAAGTGAGTTGAACAAAAATTCAACATGCAGACAGCTAACCCTCAAGCTTGGAAATTGTAGTCTTTGCCTTCACAGTTTTCTTCAGAAGGTATTTAATCATACACTTAGATCTGATGTTTAGAATGTTAATCACATTAAATATAGACATGTAGTGGTAGTTGTACATACTATTCATGATTATAATATTATTGCTGATATTTTCACATATTTATCCATTCTATTTCCGAGTTCCAATTATTTCTTGAGTTTCTTATGACAATACTTATTTCGATGCTTGCATGACAACAGCTTAAAATTCAATTACAATGAAACTATTCAATAACTTTTAAAGTGGTAATAATTTGAAACTTAAAAAGATGTAGTAGAATATGCCGCTAAAATTATTCAGCCTATGGCAATTTGCTTCTTTATCCTTTTGAGGACTAAATGCTGCAATATAGCAACTGCACATGGAGCACCCAATTGGTGAATGTGTCATTCTTACATCCGAGTTTCTAGTTATGAATTTATTGAAGTATAATTTTTCTGGCTACAGAAAAAAATCATAGTAGGTGAAAACGTATAAAGAATACCAGATCTATGAATTTGTGATACTTTAACACTGCTGAGTTCTATTTACGAAATTTGCAGTTCAATATCTAGGTTCCATCGTGGTTGTGGTTTTAGTAGTTAGAGTTGGGTGTATGCTGAACGGCATGGTGAAAATTTTGCAGAAGAATTAGAAACTTGGAGGTTCATGGAAATATCTGGCTTTACGCGTACACATGGTTCTGTATAGAAACTTATTGCAGGGTAGATTTTTCTGTTTATGAGCATCTCATTTTGCATCAAGGGGTCGTATCTTAGGATTTTTGTTAATCGGGAAGTGGGGGTTAAATGATGAGTAGATGGAAGCAATCTGCATGTTCAATGGAAGAAACTTTTTGATGATTGGGCGGGTGGGTGGGGACAAACCTAGAAACAGGTGGTGCGTGAAAGCTTGTTTGACTGATAAATTCATGGCTATGCCTTTACACATCTTCTTACCCAACATTTTGTGATTCTTACTGTAGAATAGTCCTTTCAGAGATTCCAGTTCGGGATAGTCTTTCTTTCGATCATAAGTTTGATGACAGGGATAGTCTTTCTTTCTATCTTAAGTTTGATGCCAGTGACTACTTGGGTAACCAAAGGGCATTGCAAGTTCGTTGCAAGTTAGATGGCGCTGGCCTGACCAGTTACTGGTAAGATAACACTTTATTCGCTTAATATCTAATTTCCTGAGCACTTATTCTTTCAAGTTAGTCCAGTCTTATGTTCAATTTGAAGAAAAAAGAAATGAGGTACACAATTAACAGAGAATGTCAATCAATTATCTAGATCGACTATCTTATTACAAGTAGTACATTTGTATGGAGCCAGAATATGAAGTCTGGCGTGATCAAGCAGAGTATTACTGGGAGCCAGCTTACTCAAATTCCTAGAACTAAGTAAATTTTTGTATTTCAGTTGAACAATTATGTTCCTAGGTGCTGCATTCCGCACCCAGTAGCTATCTCTCAATTAAGCAGACGTGGCATCTTAGGCTGAAGCAATCCGGCTCTTTCTCCATGAGCGTTAATACAAACCGACTTAACAGTTTCTCCCCGTATTGCAGGCGAAAATTGTATAGTTTTAAACGTTAGGTCAGTGCAAGGAACAGCTTGACTGCAGTTTAGAACCACTGCAGCTTGCGTAGCTGATGTTCCGGTGAAGTAGTGCTCTTATGTCACATTCTTAATTTGAACAGCGGTTTTCTGAAGAAGGGAGAATCAGATAAGAACGGTTAGTTTTTTATGTGGTAAACATTCTGCTGTGGTTATTGCGCCTAATAGATGAACTGGGCGACTTTCAATAGACAGGAAGAAACTTTTCATTACCTGAGGCGGGTAGGCACCTGCCACTGTGCAGTAATATTGATCGATGATCATAGGGTTGGAAACAGTATCAAAATTGAGATTCTTGAAGTAGAAATCCTTTTTGCATATCCATTGCCGCCCTATAAAACAAAAACTAGTGTCAGTGGCATTACTTCACGATTACAACTGGAAGTTCTTATGGTTTTGATAGTTCATAGAGTCCTATAAACCTTCTTGATCCGTATTCCGTTATCAGTGTAATGAGCTGCAAAACAAATCATTAGTTAATCAATCAATTCTGAACCTGCAAAATAAAATAATTGGTTCAAGAAACTACTCAAAGGCGATTTTTCTGAGAACGTTGACTAAAGTCAAGAAATTTTTTATTCGAAGATTTGATCGATTCTCTCTTCTCTGTGTTTGTAATTCTTACTTCCCATCGATGATTGGTGTTTCCAATTCTGTTCAATCTACATATTTTCAATGGGTTCAAGTCATTTGACTACTCCAGTAGATCTAGGTTCTAAAATTGAGAAAAGTGTTCCTTCTGTTTATCTTCCTGATGATTTACTTGAGGAAGGATTGGATCCATGGAGATTTTCGTTAATTGGGAGATTGGAGTTACAGAAGATTAGATTTGTTGATGCAGCCGTTATTTTGAGGAATCAATGGAAGTTGGTTGGGGATTGTAAGCTAACTCCTCTTGGAAGGGTTTTTTTCTCTATCCGATTAAATAATTTGTGTTTCCTCCTCAAAATAAATAGCTATTTTGCATTACCCCTTTTTAAATAGCTAATTTGCAAAACCTCCTTTCGGTTATAACTGCCGTTACAATCCACTTAGTTGTGCACGTGCAACTCACGGTGTGTAAATTAAAACAAGTTCATCGTCATCCTTTCTTCTTCTCTATATATCTCTTGTTCTCTGTTGCTCCAACACCGATACCTTCAGCAGCTCCCAACACCAGACTCCTTCGGTTACCATTCACTGTAATCCAAATAATCCGAAACAAAATCCTCTTTGATTATTGTTCACTCTTTTTCTCTCACATACATCAGTCAATCACCATCTATAAAAACCCTAAATTTCATTTCACTAAATCATAATTTCCACCTGATTTGAAATTTCTCGCAGGTCTTCGAAAATGAATACATGGGTTTTAGTAATTTTTTGTTTTAGATTAAGAATTTGAAAAAAGAAGAAAAATCGGACAAATGGTTAAAGAATCGAAATTGAATTCATGGTGACGATGACTGCAACTACTACAAATCCAGTGAGATCTTGGAGAATGACATTTGTAACCTTAAGAGACGAAACCCTAACTTCTAGCTAGTACTCTAACTGTCATACCTTAATTGAAGTTTCAAAAGATATTTCATCTAATTCATGGTCCAACAAACATATTTTCAATTGATTTCTTGGGTGAAAAATTGTGACTAACAGCATCGAAAGGAATTGAAATTGCTGATGTTTGATGAATATAGGAATGTTTATTCTTTGACTAATTAATTTCAGCACGACGGTGTTGTCAATGGCGGCAACGGTGGTCTTCATGTAGATTAACCAGCGGCGGGTGCAACACAAGAGACGCCATGGAAGTGAAGAACACCTAGGTTGTGTTTCAGTGAAGAAGGTGCCTTGAGTAGAACACGCACGTTGCACGTGCTAGCTTAACTGATGGGTCACCGCCGTTATAACAGAAAGGGGGTTTTACCAATTATGGATTTAAAAAGGGGGTAATGCAAATTAGGTATCTTTTTTTTGGGGAAACACAAAATCCCCCTAGATAAAAATTACCTCATGGGAAGTAAAAGATCAGTTCTTGAGGGTTAGAAATTGGGAGTACAATTTTCGACCTAGTTTACAAAGAACTTCCAAAGCCATTGTCTGGGTTCGTTTTCCAGGATTAGGTCTTGAGTTCTGGAAGAAGAATATTCTATTTGCAATCAGCAGAGAAATTGGTACCCCAATCAAGATGGATGAAGCAACTTTTAAGGTATGAATATGGTTATTATGCTAGTGTACTAATTGAAATAGATTTTGCTGAACAAATTCCTAATAAAATTTGGATTGATACTAAGTACGGAGGCTTGACAAGCCGTAGTGCAAGTTGTGCAAGGCTTGACAAGCCGGCGTAAAAACTATGTTATATTTTTTATGAGATTTTCGCTAGTCGACCCGATACTTGCTACTGAAAAAGACTTTGGATTTGGATTTGGACTAAGTATGGAGGCTTCTTTCAGCAAATCATAATTCCTAAGTGTCCTAAATTTTGTGATCATTGTCATATCATTGGTCATCTGGGCTCTGAATGTCATTTGAAGAAAAAAGATCATGTTACAAATTCTCCTGTTGTTAAAACAGTTCCATCCAAGAATAAGCATATTGATAATTCTGCAAGTTCTTCTGGTGTTAAAACAGTTCCAAAGCCTATTGTTCCTTTTGATATCTGTGGCCTCGAGTCAGATTCAATTGTGAATACAATTAACATTGCATCTATAGCTCCTAAATCTACTAATGTGAGTACTCCAGTGGGAAGTAGATTTAACTATTTGGAGAAGGAAATAGAAGATGGAGAAATAGATTCTGCAATTATTCATGAAGAAATAATAATGGAAGAGAATACTTCAAAGCTTATACAAATTGCTGAATCAACTGAGTTGGAACATAGTGTTATTAAATTTGTTGATGGAGGAACAGGTAATGTGTTAGATCAATCAGTACCTGTTACTTCTTGAACGACTAACCTACCCTTAACCTAATTAAAATTAAAACTAATCTAATAAATATACATATACCTAATCTAAATCATTAACAAAATCAAAATCAAAATCATAACAAATCCATTACTTAATTTTTCACAAATCTGTTACAATTAGAGGGTTCATTTTCTTCTCTTCTTTCCGCTTCATCGTCTCGATTCAAAGAATTTTCCATAAACCCATTACTTTTGGTTGAAAAAATGAGTAGTAATCATCAAAATGAGTTGAAAATTGAAGTTGCAGAGAGAAGTTCGGCTAGGAATTATGTGAAACAGTTTGTCGAACTAGCCGAACTCAGCTTTAATGGAGTTTTTTCTTTTAGAAAAAAGTTCGGTTACCTCGTAAAATAAAATTCCCAGTCGAACTTTTAGTTCGGTTACGTCGCAACTTTTTTCTCCTAACCGAACTTTTCTCTGAAAACATACATATTGAGTTCGGTTACGTCGATTTTTTTTTCCCAGCCGAACTTTCAGTTCGGTTACGTCGCAACTTTTATTCATTTTTTTCCCAGCCGAAATGTTAGTTCGGTTACGTCGCAATTTTTTTCTCCTAACCGAACTTTTCTCTGAAAGAAAAAACTCCATTAAAGATGAGTTTGACTACCTGTGTTTTCAGAAACATTAGCCGAACTACACTTGCAGATGAGTTCGGCTACCTGTTCTCCAGATGTCGTAACCGAACTTTGTTTCCATGGTCGAAATCAGTTTATAATATTTTCATTTTTTCGAAAGTTTTGGCCAATTCAAGCAACATTAACTAAATTGTATACTAAAGTACCCGAAACCCTCATTTCGAAATCAACCATCTAAAAAAAAAAAAAAAAAAAAACCCTCTTCTTCTTCTCAAAAATTAATCTTCTAAAAACACCCCACTAATTAATCTAACCTCACTAATCACTAATTAATTTAACTTAATTATTTAACTAATCCTTACACTAACTAATCATTACCCTAACTAATTTAACTAAGAAGGGTAAGTTTGGTATTAACATAAATACTTAGATAAGGGGTGACCCAAAATTACTCCAAATATCCACCAAAAAAATGAAGAGTAGTCCCCCTCCATTTTTGAGTAGTGCTCAAAAAATCGTTCTACTTCTTGGTCTTCTGTGGTTAAGCTGTCAAAGCCACCTTCATCTGATGTCAGTGCAATTATTCACAATTTATCTCCTAAACAGATCCCAGTAATGAAAGAAGGTAAGCAGTTTAGCCCTATTGTGAAGAATTACAATTTTAGAAAAAATATTGGAAAAGGAGGTGGAAAAAATCTCCAATCCAAGAAATGAAAGTATTATTTTGGAATATTAGGGGCCTTAGAAGAACTAGGGCCCAATAAAAGTTGAGATCTTTAGTTAATTTTTTTAATCCTACTTTAGTTTGGGTAGCTGAACCAAAAGTTTATTGTTCTTCTTCTTTTTGTAATAAACTGAATCTGCCTGGTATGCAAACAATGGTGATTCATAATTCATCTTCAAATAAGAAGGGTAATATTTGGCTTTTTTGGAATAATACAATTACAACTCCTTCAGTTATTTCTATTTCAAGTCAAATGATCACAGTAGAGGTTGGTGGAGTCTTGATATCTGGTATTCATGCTCATGTCAATATGATACACAGGAGATACTCATGGTCAAAAATGCAGATTATTAGTGATTTAGGTAAACCTTGGCTTGCATTAGGGGATTTCAATGCTGTTATTTCATCTGATGAAAAGTTTGCTGGTAGAATGCCTGCAACAAGAGCTATGTTAGATTCCAGTGAATGTTTAAACAATTGTGAACTACTTCATTCTCCAAAAATTGGCTTGGAATACTCTTGGTCTTATTGTCAGCATGGTAGCACCAGAATTTTATGCAACTTTGATAGGGATGTCTTCAATAAGGAGTGGTTAAATTTGTATGCAGATTGGGGCTATAAGGTGGGTATTAGAAATGCTTCTGATCACTCCCCCTTTCAGGTGGTCATGCAAACATTCCGATACCAAAGAACATTCCACATAGGTTTCAAAAAATGTGGTTAGAACATCCTGATTTCTTCAATGTTGTTGTAGATAGTTGGAAGAATTATATTACTGGTGACCCAGCTTTTGTATTTTTACAAAAACTCAAAAAATTGAAGGCAAATATGAAAGATTGAAATTGGAGAGTGTTTGGTAATATTCAAATACAGATTAAAGAAGCTGAAGCAAAAGTCAAATCATTGATGTTTTTATTTGATAGTGATCCACATAATGAGAATATTTTAGCAGAACTTGTTTCAGCTCAGAATGATTTCAACAGTAGGGAAGTGCAATACACCACATGTTGAGGCAGAAGTCTAGAATTAAATGGGCAACAGATGGTTCAACAAATACTAACTTCTTCCATACAAATTTGAAAGTGAGACAAGCAAAAAGTTTGATTTATGAATTAGAAAAAGACAATGGAGCTATCATTACTGATCAAGACAAGATTGCTGATTCTCTAGTGATTTTTTTTGAGAAGAAATTTCAGCATCAGGAAGTTGATATTGTACCATCTTTACTTGAAGTTATACCAAATGAAATTACAAGTGCAAATCAACAGATGCTGGATTGTATTCCTGATGAAGAGGAGATAAAAAAAACCATTTTTAATATGGACCCAGAGAGTGCTCCTAGTCCTGACAGTTTTTTTGGTATTTTTTATAGGGCCTGCTGGGATATAATAAAAGTAGATTTGGTAAATGCTATTCAATTCTGCTGGAGGAGAAATTTTATACCAAAGGGGATGAACTCCAACTTCATTACTCTACTTCCAAAAGTTCAAGGAGCTAAAAAGACAACTCACTTCAGACTTATAGGACTTAGCAATGTTTGCTTTAAGATTTTTACAAAAATTATTACTTCCGGAATGGGGGGCTTAATAGGCAAGTTAATATCTACACAGCAGGTTGCTTACATTAAAAGTAGAAGTATTCATGAACAAATCCTCCTTGCTTCTGAAATGGTTAATGAAATGAAGACAAAAAGAAGAGGTGGAAATGTTGGACTTAAATTAGACATATCTCAGGCATATGACTCAGTAAGTTGGAAATTTTTATTCATGGTGCTACAGAAATTTGGTTTTTCTGCAGCTTGGTGTGATTGGATAAAAGTTCTTCTTGAATCTGCTAGACTCTCAGTAATGCTAAATGGTGGGCCTAATGGCTTCTTTTCAATGGGTAGAGGTCTAAAACAAGGTGATCCACTGTCACCTATTTTGTTTGTTCTTATGGAGGAGGTTCTAAGAAGAGGCATACTTCATTTAGTTCACAATAATAAGCTTCAGCCAATGGTCAACAGAAATGGTATTTGTCCTACTCATTTACTATTTGCTGATGACATATTTATATTTTGTAATGGAGCTAAAAACTGTTTGAAGCATCTGCAAATGCTCTTAAATGATTATCAACAGAGCTCAGGTCAAATGATTAACAAGACAAAAAGTAAATGCTTTGTTGTAGGTACATCTCCAATAAGAAAAGCACAAATTTCTACTCCGTTACAAATAGAATTAACTTCTTTTCCAGACAAATATCTTGGGGTAATTCTAATACCAGGAAGAGTTAAAAGTTTATCTGTTTGGGCTATGGTTGAAATGCTTCAAAGGAAATTATCTGTCTGGAAAGGTAAGTTACTCTCTTTTCATGACAAGCTTATCTTAATCAAATCAGTACTATACAGTCTACCCATTTATATTATGTCTATCTACAAGTGGCCAAAGACAATAATCAAAGAGTGTGAAAAAATAATTAGAAATTTCCTTTGGTCTTGAGATGGTGAAGTTAGAAACTTTAGCACCTTAGCTTGGAAAAAAGTATGTTCTCCTCTTAAAAAGGTGGATTGGGTCTTAGAAGATTGGAGGTCCTAAATAGAGCGTTGCTCATGAAAATGATGTGGAGAATCATTAATTCAAAGGAAGATTGGGCAAGTTTTTTTGCTGCTAAATATAAGGATAAGCTTGGACAATGGAGCACTAAATGGAAACTTTCTTCTATTTGGCCTGGTCTAAGGTGGGCTTGGGTAGAGCGAAAAAAAGATGTAAGATGGTGTATTGGCAATGGAGAACCCATATCTGTCTGGTTTGATACTTTGTCTGGAGTAGCTCCTTTGATAGATGATTTGGGATTCACTAATACAATCAAATCAAATATGCATTTAAAATTCAAGGATCTTACACATAATGGTGAATGGATAATTCCTGATGAGCTAAGACATTTACTGCCACTCATCTTTCCCCAAATTGGTGGTGGCCAAGACCTGCTTATTTGGAGTGGTGACTTAAAAGGAAAGTTTACAATAGCAAGTGTTGTAGAGAAGATTAGATTAAAAGAGCCAGTACTTCAATGGCCTATTCATGTTTGGAAATATTTTATTCACCCTGGGATCACAAGTAACATATGGAAACTTATACAAAGGATCTATGTAGATGATACTGTGATGGTTCATAGAGGTTATGAAATAGTTTCAAAATGTTGCATTTGTAAATAGGAACAAGACAATATGGATCATCTTTCGGGGTCCTGCAAATTCAGTGTAGAAGTTTGGAGTTGGCTGATCAACATCTTTCACTTTACAAAACAAAAATCTTTTGAAGATGTTTTCAAGGCTGCCAGTCATAAAAGTCCAATCATCAAAGAAATATGGTTAACTGTTGTCTTTGCCACTCTAAGAGAATTATGGTTCCAGAAAAACAAGCTTCTATTTGAAAATGTTCAACCATGTGTATCCAAATTCAAAACCAGGGTTTTATATCTTGTACATTTTGGTGGTTATAGAATGAAGGGTACCAGATGGAACCAATCATATGATTCTTACATTCTTAATTTCTTTTCCCTTGGTCAGAGAAGCACTAAATTCTGTGCCATTAAAGAGATTTTTTGGATTCCTCCTCAGGAAGGATATGTACTCTTTTGTTGTGATGGATCATCCATTGGAAATCCTGGAAATGCAGGTTTTGGAGTCATTGCTAGAGATCATCTTTGTCAGGTGCCTTTTTTGTCAGGTGATAGGCATTATTTCTGGTGGCTTGGGAGTAATAACTAATTACATTGCTGAGGTCATGGCTGTAATCTGGGAAATTGAATGGGATGTTTCTTTGAATTGTAGAAAGGTAATTATAAACTATGACTCCAAATCAGTTGTAAGTGATTTCAAAACAGGACAGATCCCCTGGTTTGTTTACACAAGGTGGATCAAGGCTTGCAGAATGTTGGCAGATATTCAATATGTACAATGTTACAGGAAAATTAACTTCTCTGCTGACCTACTGGCAAAGAAAGGATCAAATTTAAATTTGGGTGAAGTAGTGAAGCATTTGGGAAGGCCTTCATTCATGCCCAAAATTGAAATGCCAGGCGGAAGATACATGAGATTTGTGTAGTTAGAGTACATTGAATTTGTTTTTCAGTATTTTTTGTTTTGTTTCTCTTCCTTGTTTGGTTTTATTAAACATTCATGTAATTGTTGATTTTTTCTCTTTTCATCAATAAAATTATGTGATTCAGAAAATAAAATAAAAATCAATCAATTCTAATTAGTCATTTGTAATTTGGCCATCTATCGCACCTTATACCATGACCAGGTTCGCAGTTAATGTCGTCGATGTGAATATCATCAATGTTATCTCCAATAGATATGAAGTTATCAAATGTGAATGTCATCAATGTTATCTCCAATAGATATGCAGTTATCACCTGTATTTGTTACGAAAGCAAACATCCATACTTCATGTGTATATGCACAGTGAAGCAACAAATGTTTATCATTTTCTTTCTCCACATTATAGATCGCACATTACAAATGTCATTAGGAACATAGTCCAAATGTCATCAGGAACATAGTCCAAACCAAAAGACTGACCATAGGGGTATCTCCTTCTTCCAAAGATGCTTGGAGAATGTGCATTCTGTAGGTTCTTCCACCAGCAGCTCATAGCAACGTTTAGTTGTAAAATTGTCCATTACTACAACTTCATCTCCGTCTCCATTTAGAGCAGGTGGGAGTGCCTAAATCTCTCATAAGGGATCCCATTCAAGTTGCTCATTAGCACTGAGAAGTCTGCGAAAAGTACATCTTCCATTATGAATCATGTATGCTATGGTAATAACATATCTTACAGTGGTGAAGGTTAACAGAAGATTGCAGTATAGGATAAGATTTAAATCACATGTTCCCTCTCTCTGTCACACGTGCAGGACAGCTGTGTATGTCCTGTATCTCACACTCTCATCTCACACGCATGACAGTTAACTTTTCTCTTTCTGTATTAATACTCTGTCTGAACCTTTCTTTAATCTGTAATGAATCAAATCTCTCTCTGAGAGTTTCTATAATTGATACACTGCCATTATGGTATCAGAGAGAAGGTTAGGTTAGAGTTCATCTTCAACCTACATTTCTTCGATCCAAATTCTTTACTAAGAAGATCTTCACTAAGTGTATCATCATTTGTAATCTGAGAGGTATTGATTCAATTTTTCCGTTTCTAGTTATCAAGAATCTGTTTTCTTGATAAACTTTTTCAAATCTACTTTTCTTTGCAATATTTTTTTTGGGAATATTCATTTTTCTTGATTATCTTCTTCAATCCTGTAATCAATTCAAGCTTTTCATATCATTCACAAATGGAAAATCCAACTGCAGTAGCTTCTTTCTCTAAAATTCCATTAAATCAACTCACTGGATTTGTTCATCTTAAACTCAAAGAAGAAAATTTCATCACCTGGAAGAATCTGATGAATCCGGTTATTCAAAAATACAAATTACGACACTATTTAGATGGATCTTTCCCATGTCCACCTCAATATACCTCAGCTCGTAATCAAACTAATGGAATTGAGAATCCTTTACAACCTGACATCATCTTTGGTCCAGTATTGAAGAACGATTTTCCAGAGCATCATCGACTCATTTGATCCAACTACGCACCAAGTTGTTATCACTTACTCAAGGTAACAAATCTATTCCATCTCTGATTAATGAAATCAAGTCATTATCTGATCAGTTAGCTGCGGCTGGAAAGAAAATTTCAGACACGGAATTAGTTGTTGTTACTCTAAAAGCATTAAATTCAGATTACATTCCCTTTGCTACTGCAATGCGTCATAGAAATCCACCAGTAACATGTGTAGAATTACATAACAACTTGCTAAGTGAAGAAACAGTCATCAGTGAAAGGCACAAAACTACATTTGACACTTCAGATGTAAAAGCATTTGTTGTTCATAGAGGAAATTTTAGAGGAGGTTACAAACACTACAGAGGAAATTCCTTTAGAGGCAGAGGCTGTACTAGTGGCAGATATCCAAATCCCAACATATTCATCAGATATACTTCTGGTAGAGGTTATTCATCAGCTCCTGAACAAGAACCTTGTCAACTATGCAAACATGATGGCCATCTTGCACCTAATTGTACACAAAGATTGAACTTCTCTTATCAAGGCAGACCTCCACCATCTAATCTCAGTGCAATGCTTGTAGCAGCTGATATTTTTGACACATAGGAATGGATTGCAGATAGTAGAGCTAATAATCACATTGCATCCTATTCTACTAAGTTGTAAGAAGTGACTCCTTATGATGGTGCTGAGGCTATTCAAACAGCCAATGGTGAAGGTATGTCCATTTCTTACATAAGTAACTCTAATAGACTTGCTAATGATCATTCATTTGTTCTCAATAATGTCTTAGTTGTTCCACAATCATCACATAATCTCCTATCCATTTATAAATTCACATCTGACAACAACTGCTCATTAACACTTGATTCTCATGGATTTTCTGTGAAGGACCTCAATTCTGGGAACACTCTCTTCCAAGGACCACAAAAAATGGTCTTTATCCTATATCATTCAACAAATTACCTCATGCTCATCATGTTTCCATCATCACAGATAATGCCTTGCTCCACAGAAGATTTGGTCATCTAACATTTCAAACTCTCCAAAGACTATGTCATATACTACAATTGTCAAATGTCACAAATAAACCATTTTTATGTACTGAATGCAAAATTTGTAAGTCTCATAAACTTCCTTTTCAGTTATCCTGCAATGTAGCTACAAAACCACTTAAATTGTTACATATGGATTTATGGGGTCCTTGTCATACCTCATCTACTTGTGGTGCTTTGTACTATGCCAATGTTATTGATGATTTCACTAAATATTGCTGGATTCTTCCCATATCTACAAAATCTGATTTTAAACATTCATTCATTGCCTTGGTCACTAGAATTAAAAATATGTTCTCTACTAAAGTCATCACTATTAGAACTGATAATGAAGGTGAATTTCTCAATCTCTTTCTTACACAATTTTTCTCTTCTATAGGCGTTACTCATGAAATGACATGTCCTCATACACCAGAACAAAATGGTGTTGCTGAGGTGAAGCATAAGCATCTGATTGAAGTCACTAGGACTTTTCTCTTTTAATCTGGACTACCTCCATCTTTCCGGGTTGAGGCTTTGCAAACAAT
This sequence comes from Papaver atlanticum, assembly GCA_023531105.1. Classification (NCBI taxonomy): domain Eukaryota; kingdom Viridiplantae; phylum Streptophyta; class Magnoliopsida; order Ranunculales; family Papaveraceae; genus Papaver; species Papaver atlanticum. Next base: position 1,059,660 of record JAJJMB010009231.1, on the reverse strand, counting down.
AAATTACCTCATTAATAGGATTCTAACTAGAGCCATTGCTTTTCAAACTCCTTTTGAAATGCTTTTTCACAAAGCACCTGATTACATTTTTTTAAAGGTTTTTGGTTGTGCTTTCTTTCCCTGGCTTCCCTATACAACAAACAAACTATAACCCAGAAGCAAACACTGTATCTTTATTGGCTATAGCTTGACACAAAAAGACTACAGATGCTATGATCCAGTTTCTGACAGTATATACATTTCTAGGCATGTTTCCTTCAATGAGTCCAGTTTTCCTTATACAGCTATTCTCACTCAATCATCTTATGCTTCTGTTGCCACTGCATCTGACTGTCCTATGATGTGATTTTATGTTGTTGTAAAAAGTGATAAGTAGAGTTCGTTCAACTCGAACTTGTGAAGGATTTTTTTAGACTTAAATTAAACTCAACAACTCAAATAAAGTTGTATCAAAATTATAAAAAAGACACCGAGACTTGGATTCCACCATTAACCGATTAAGTGATACAATCTAATCAATATTCATGCAATTCTTTCTTTTAAAGTGATTCTAATTTATTGCCTCTAATAGATTTTTGAAGTAACAATTGTAAACATAAAGCATGAAACATCAAAAGTTTTAAAACCTAGCATGTTCCATCAAAACAATTCACAACTACTCAATAAAAATCAATTTTCAAATATTAGTTTTATGCAAATAATCATGTAAATGATTGCAAAAATAATTAAAATGGAAATATACCAGTTTTCATGGAACATTGGCTTCCTCCGTTGCCTCGGCTAAGGGGTTTATCTCCTCATATTAGAAATATGCTCAAAAGTTGATTTCATTGATCAAATAAGGTGTTTTTATTAAAAAGGACGAGCTGTAGTTACAGAAAGCTTTTTGTAAGGAAAGTAATGGTAGCTGAAAGTTTTAGGCGATTACAGTCAGAAATGATAGAAGCGTTTGTAGTTGAATATAAGACTGCTTCTGCGACGGTTCGGTGTGGGTCTAAGTTCTTCATGTTCTTCAGCAGCAACAGCAGCAGTCGGTTTCCTGCAACTTTGATTTTTCGGCTCTATGGTGTTCTAAAACTTCCCCTAACTTTCGACACCCCTTCTATATGACCCAACCAATCTATTTATATCAAAAATACCGATTAAATCTCTCCAAAATCTCATCCTTTCTCTTCACGGCAAAGTTACAGCAATTTATTGTTTTAGAATTTCCACTCGTTTTTGAGCTTTCCTTTTGATTCTAAACTCTTCCTTAGATAGATACCAATCTTTGGGAAAGTTTATAGCACTTTAATCTCTCTAAAATTTCCTAAAATCGGTCATACACGTTACTTTCCTTTTTTTTGCTGTTGTGATGAAAATCCATCGATTGAGCCAAGTTTAATCAATTCCAACACCCATATTAGATTCCTAGACCCATAAGGAGTCTATCCTATGAAAATCAGAGGTTTAATCGTCTTCAAACTCCTCCAAATTGCGACCACCAAAGTTGCCGGAAACATGCTATTATTTTCCCGCCCAAATTCTGTTTTTGAACATGAACGGGAAAGGTTACCCCTTATCCGTTGCTGGAGTCCGCATAACACTCGTCCCTTGGGTTGCATTTATCAACTTTTCGAGCCAATTTTGCCGCAAAAGCTGATTTCTCCAAAAACACCTACAAAGAGATAAAATACCAAAATAAGTACAGAAATGGGTACTAACAATATACACAATAGAGATGAAAATAGACACATAAATGCGTCTATCAAATACCCCCAAACTTATTATTTGCTAGTCCCGAGCAAATCAAAAACAGAAAATAAAATCCTAACTCACTGTCGCAGGCATCGTCGATTGCACTTAGCATGTGCAACAAGCCTTTAAACCCCTAGGTGGTCCTAGTGGCCGAGTTATAGTCTTGGGAGGGTTTACTAGAGATATACCCACAAAATCTTTACTCCAGACCCTAGTTATCTATGCAGAACCTTGGAATGCACTAAAGAATCTCCTTGGTTGGCATACTTATTGATTACGGGAGGAAGTACCCTGATGCAAAATTCCAATTGATGTACACGAGTTTGCACTCAAGCATACTAAAATTCATATATAAGTGACAAAGCTCTACTCAGATAGTGGCACTATGGACATCAATATCCGGAATCAAACAAATCACATGAATAGATTAAGAAGATGAATATAGAAATAGATGGTTACGAATGGACTTCAATGCCAAGATGAACCTATGACCTAGTGGATTGAGATACTGGTCTGGACTAATATCAACACAACTGGCATATACAAGGGAACCAGTGGTCGATAATCCTAAATCTACATCAACTCAGCTGGCATATACAATGGAACCAGTGGTCGACTTTATAATAAACCTTTATTTATTTTTATTTTTATTTTTTTAACGACATGATTAGATCTTTTGGATCCAAACGCATGCTTCTTTTCAGCAGATTACATGGTAATTCCCGTGGATCCTGCGTTCCACGCTTGTTTAGGTGATGGAGACAGGGAGAACACACACATATTGCTATCCAAGTGTTAATATTTATTCCGATTGGTCTAATTGGTCTGGTCTTTTTTTTTTTTTTTTTTTTTTAAGTAACTCAATCACTCTATTTCAACCCAGCAGACATCAACATAAAATTTTGCAAAAACAGAAGTAATAAGATGATTCCGAGATACGGTGAAACTATCATGTTATTTCTAACACCTGAGTTCTGTGCTTTTATGAATAGACTCTTTAGATGTTTCCATCTAGTCAGATTGGTCCCTCAACTCCTAAAACCAAAATGCTTCCATCCACTTAGATTGGTTAGTGTCATCCTTAATAGGCATAAATTTCTAGGCTCTGGAGTTTATTATGCAACTAAAAAGTTTCTCCCATACCCCCAAACTTAAATCTAACATTGTCCTCAATGTTCTAAAGATAAAATTAAAACCATGAACAAGGAGAAACTGTTACCATTTGAAGAAAAAGAGTTAAGGAAAGATATTACCATGTTGCATGAGAATGTGTTACCTCCCAAGAAGTGCTAAGTTTAAGGTCTTCAGCCAGACATCAAGTAAGGATTAGTCACCTCGAATCATATAGCAATAGCCGAAATAATTGTGGGTTATCAAAACCAAATAAAGCTATCACAAATAAAAGGAACCTGCAACAAGCCAAGAAAATGAACATGTAATGCATACCCTTATCTAGTTTCCTGATTAGAATATCTATATCTAATTGTGGTTCAGGTTCAGGCTCTATGAAAGGGTCTAAATAAAATATTTTCATTGGATACATTCCCTCATAAGTGAGATCCAAATTATTAGGTCCTAGAGTCTGTAGAAACTCAAATAAGAACTTAGAAGCACATAATAATAACCTAAATAATTGAGGATTCCTAAAGTCAATCAGATTTGACTTACAAAGTTGACCACAATGAAAGTGATGGTCATTCTTAATCAAATGTGTCAGTTCTAATCTCCTAAAGTACTTAGGCGTAGTCTCAAAACTAAATAACTGACACATTTTAAACTCATACGTTCCCACAATTGGTAGAAATTTTTTTGGTGGGAAAACAAAATCGATCTGGGTATCATAGCCTGGGTAAACCACATCAACCAGAGAATGGGTTTCTATCAACTGAACTTCCTTATGGACATCACTAGGTTCAGGAAAACGTGTTTGAAGATAATCTTTTAAAATGGTTGAGGAACATATGTCAAGTCCCAAGTGAGGGACCTTTTTAAGAGTTAAAGCACATGGAGAATGATAATCACTCCCAAACTTAGAGTTTTCAGTGTCTCTAGATAGACTAGTCACAATCTCCCTAATTTCTAGGTCATCATATTCCTGAAAATGGTCAATTGATTCTTCTAAGTCAGGTTCATCCTCACTCATCTCTACGAGTTCATGTTCTTTGTCTAAGTCTATTGTTTCTAAATCCTTGGACTCTAAAACTGTATTCTCAGAATAAACTCGTTCCTCTAAACCATTATTGGCTTCGTAATCAAAAGGAAATACTACATCGTCTAAAACGGGGATATCTCTAGACAAATCCTCGTCCTTTTGAATAGGTGAATAATTATTAAAATTATTTGGATTTGAACTAGAAATAACATTATCATTATATAGCTCAATTGGAGTAACAAATTCCTGATCACTATGCCCACATATTTCAGATTCTTCATCAACACTATCCTCATCATAATCATCATTGTAATAACATGAAAATGGTCGAACCTCATCCAAACTAGTGTTTCCAATGCTAACCTCGTCATCTTGATTATGCAAATAACTATCCTCAATTTCAAGGGTACTATTAGAAACACTGTATTGGAAATCAAGATTATTTCGAGCAAGTCTTTCGTTCGTCTCAGCCATTTGCTTGAGGGATTCCTCTATAGAAAATTCACTCAATGGTGCAGTTCGTCTATTCATTTCCGACACAAACCTATTTGTTTGCTCAGTTAACTGCTTAAGAGACTCTTCTAAAGATATGGAAGGATCATATATAGGAACAGAAGGATCATAATAAGGACTATTTTCAACAGTTTGATTGTATTGTCCAAAGACGAGGTACTAGCACTACAATAATCCTTATTTTCTTGCTTGTATGACCGGTGTGTGTGTGGATAGTAATTGGGCTCACCATGGTATGAACCATAACCTTCAAAAGGTTGGTGTTCCCAACCACTATTTACACTATGGTCGTAATATGAATAATGTCCATTTTGAAACTCAGTCGGATATTCATTGTATTGGCTATTGTAATACCAGTTCGACATTCTAACTGCAAGGGAATTCTAAACAATCACAAACAAGGCTGACTCGACCAAATCAAACCTATAAAATCTAGTAAACAACAAGCATGATGGCTCCCTTAGATTGTTTCTAGACCATCTTCTAATCTTCCAAGAGGCAACTGGGTACAATTTTAGCAAACCTCGTAGGGCGATCCGAATAAAGTAAGTCGAAGAGAAGTAGGAGAAGCTCAGAGGAGCTTTGATACCCCCACCTCTTTGGCAACGCTTCCCTGGGTTACAAGGCGGCTCTAATCGACTTCCAGTAATCTTCCTGAACTTTGAGCTAGGCTAACAAAATACCCAATACGATCCTTTTGAACAATTTTCCTATAAGCTCGTTACCTTATCGGTCTTGTTCTAGTCAAAATTTTAAGCTTGGGTTCGAGTTCGGTATTGTTTTCCTAAAGCGGGCAAGAAGAGAACGGTGATGAAATCCGAACCCTTATCTTGTATGGCCTGGCCTTTCCCTTTACTAGGAAATTAAAATCCGTATTCAAAGCCTTAACATATATGCACCTTAAGGAAGAAAGTAAACCCGCTGACAGGGGATTCGCGGGTGTTTAAAAGTTTACCTCCCGTACCAGACGGGCGAAGAACTGCTGAAGTTGACTCGGGTCACCAACTCCTATGTCAGTATGCGAACCCGAGGGGCCGAGACAGTAACGTAACCGTCGTCCTTCCCTGCAAACAGTTTATATTTAATGGTACCCTTCCGTAGGGTTTAAAAAATAATAATGTCCCAAAGTCCAAAAAAAAAGTCCAAAAATAAATAAAAAATTACAAAAAAAATAAAAATAAAATAAAACCCTATTTAAAATTTCTAAAAATAAAAAGAAATAAAATCTATAAAAAATAAAAAAATAAAAAAAATAACTATATACAAAAATCTTCTTCTTCACTCCTTTGGACTCCTGTTTTCTTTCCTTCTTTGGCGATGCTTTCCTCTTATAATACTTTTTCCTTCCTTTTAGCTCCGCTCCAAATCTGAAAAAGAATCGAAAAATACCAAACGCGTAAAGAAGAACAAAAATAATAAAAAAAATAAAAATAAATCTAAAACCCTAAAAACAAGTCCGCGTTGGCGGTGCCAAAAATTGATGTGATTTTATGTTGTTGTAAAAAGTGATAAGTAGAGTTCGTTCAACTCGAACTTGTGAAGGATTTTTTTAGACTTAAATTAAACTCAACAACTCAAATAAAGTTGTATCAAAATTATAAAAAAGACACCGAGACTTGGATTCCACCATTAACCAATTAAGTGATACAATCTAATCAATATTCATGCAATTCTTTCTTTTAAAATGTTTCTAATTTATTGCCTCTAATAGATTTTTGAAGTAACAATTGTAAACATAAAGCATGAAACATCAAAAGTTTTAAAACCTAGCATGTTCCATCAAAACAATTCACAACTACTCAATAAAAAACAATTTTCCAATATTAAATCTATGCAAATAATCATGTGAAAGATTGCAAAAATAATTAAAATAGAAATATACCACTTTTCATGGAACAATGGCTTCCTCCGTTGCCTCGGCTAAGGGGTTTATCTCCTCATATTAGAAATATGCTCAAAAGTTGATTTAATGAATCAAATAAGGTTTTTTTTATTAAAAAGGACGAGCTGTAGTTACAGAAAGCTTTTTGTAAGGAAAGTAATGGTCGCTGAAAGTTTTAGGCGATTACATTCAGAAACGATAGAAGCATTCTGTAGTTGAATATAAGACTGCTTCTGCGACGGTTCGGTGTGGGTCGAAGTTCTTCGTGTTCTTTAGTAGCAGCCGGTTTCCTTCAACTTTGATTTTTCGGCTCTGTGTTGTTCTAAAACTTCTCCTAACTTTCAACTCCTCTTCTATATGACCCAACCAATCTATTTATATCAAAAATACCGTTTAAATTTCTCCAAAATCTTCCAAAATCTCATCCTTTCTCTTCACGGCAAAGTTGCGGCAATTTATTGTTTTAGAATTTCCACGCGTTTTTGAGCTTTCCTTTTGATTCTAAACTCTTCCTTAGATAGATACCAATCTTTGGGAAGGTTTATAGCACTTTAATCTCTCTAAAATTTCCTAAAATCGGTCACACACGTGATTTTCCTTTTTTTGCTGTTGTGATGAAAATCCATCGATTGAGCCCAGTTTAATCAATTCCAACACCAATATTAGATTCCTAGACCCATAAGGAGTCTATCATATGAAAATCAGAGGTTTAATCGTCTTCAAACTCCTCCAAATTGCGACCACCGAATTTGCCAGAAACATGCTCTTATTTTCCCGCCCAAATTCTGTTTTTGAACGTGAAGGGGAAAGGTTACCCCTTATCCGTTGTTGGAGTCCGCATAACACTCGTCCCTTGGGTTGCATTGATCAACTTTTCGAGCCAATTTTTCCGCAAAAACTTATTTCTCCAAAAACACCTACAAAGAGATAAAATACCAAAATAAGTACAAAAATGGGTACTAACAATATACACAATATAGATGAAAATAGACACATAAATGCGTCTATCATCCTACACCTTCCATTTCTCCTTTCATTCCACCATCTGATATAACTCTAAAATTAACAATGAATGATCATAGTATAACTACTAGAGGTAAGAATGGCATTTATACACCTAAGTCCTATATTGCTACTAAACACCCTCTACCTGTTTCTTATTTGTCAAGAGTTCCTACTTGTATTACTGATGCTAAGAAAGAAGAAGTATGGAGAATTTCTTCAGTAAATGAGCACACAGCTTTGCAGAATGCTGGTACTTGGTCCCTAGTTCCACCAGTTGAAGGACAAAATGTGGTCGGTTTCAAAACGGTGTTTAGGATAAAACGTAATCTAGATGGAAGTATTGAAAGACACAAAGAAATACGTGTTGCTAAGGGCTAACATCAACAACATAGGATGAATTTTGATAAGACTTTTAGCCCTGTAGCTAAGCCAACTACAATAAGGGTTATCATATCTTTTGCAGTGTAGTATAACTGGTCTATACATCAGCTTGATGTCAGCAATGCTTTCCTTCATGGAGAGCTTAATGAAACTGTATACATGTATCAGCCTCCTGGATTTGTAGATAAAGACAAGCCCAATCATGTATGTCTCTCCACAAGGCTATCTATGGCCTCAAGCAAGCTCCAAGGGCCTGGTATGATAAACTCAGTTCATCTCTTATTTCTCGTAATTTCAAGAACTCTACAGCTGATTCTTCATTGTTTGTTCATCAAGATGGTACTCAACTTATCGTCTAGTCTATGTGGATGACATTATGTTAACAGGTTCTTCTGATTCATTCCTGAAGTTTGTTATCACTCATCTTCAACAACAGTTTCCCATCAAAGACTTAGGACCACTGCATTATTTTTTGGGACTTGAAATTACAAGAAATGAAGACTCGTTATTCCTTTCACAGACTAAATATGTTGTTGACTTGTTACTTAAGTATCATATGGAGGGAACACAACCATGCAACACACCTATTTCTACCTCAACCAAACTCTCAAAGGATGATGATGTACTTCTTGAGAATCCTACAGAATACCGGTCCCTTGTAGGTGCTCTACAATATCTAACTTGGACAAGACCTGAACTGTCCTTTGCAATTAACTTGGTCTGTCAACATATGCAACATCCTAGAAACACCCACATAGCTGCAGCAAAGAGGATTCTCAGATATGTTAAAGTAACTTTGGGGTTTAGTCTGCATTTTACTAAAGGCAGTAACTATCTACTGGGATTTTCAGATGTAGATCGGGATGGCTGTGTGGATGATAGAAGATCCACAGGTGGATACTGCATTTTTATTGGCTCTAATATTATATCTTGGTCTTCTAAGAAGCAAACAACCATTGCCAGATCCAGCACAGAGGCTGAATACAAAACTTTGGCTCATAGTACAGCTGAAGTTGTCTGGATCTGCTATATTCTACAGGATCTTCATGTCACTTTGCCTGGTATACACAAATCAGGGTGTGACAACATCATCTCAATTTCTATGGCTTCCAACCCTGTTATGCATTCAAGAATGAAGCATGTTCATCTAGATTATCACTTCATCAGAGAATTGGTTCAGTTAAAAGCTTTAGATGTTTTCTAGGCCAATACTATTGACCAAATTGCTGATATCTTCACAAAGGGCTTACCAGCACCCAGATTTTCCCTGCTCATAGACAAGCTTCATGTGGTTGCATCACCCATCAGCTTGAGGGGGGATAATAACATATCTTGCAGTGGTGAAGGTTAACATAAGATTGCAGTGTAGGATAAGATTTAAATCACATGTTCCCTCTCTCTGTCACACGTGCAGGATAGCTGTGTATGTCATGTATCTCACACTCTCATCTCACACGCGTGACAGTTAGCTTTCCTCTTTCTGTATTAATACTCTGTCTGAACCTTTCTTTAATCTGTAATGAATCAAATCTCTCTCTGAGAGTTTCTGTAATTGATACACTGCCATTATATGGTAGAATTTTTGTTCCTTGCATCTTTGTAAACCAGCGGAAATATCTCTTTTAAAATGCCTCTGTCCACCCATTTATCGTTCCAAAAATTGATCGCAGCTCCGTTGTTTACCTTGAAACTCGAGTGTTTCTGCACATCAGGTACGAATCTAAGAATATTATGCCATAAGGTACGACTCTAAGAATATTATGCCATAGGCTCCTGCATTGTGACGAACCATCTCTAAGAATATTATGCCAAAGGCTCTTGCATTGTGACGAACCATCATCTGTAGGAATGAGAAGATTAGCATTGGACTTAGACTTTTGCTGAATTATTCGCCCCCACAAAGCACTCTTCCTCTTTGAATAACGAAAACCCATTTATAAGAAGAGCTTTGTTAGTTAATCTCAAATTCTTCGCCCCTAATCCTCCGTATTGTTTAGATATGGAAACCTTAGTCCATGATACCAATGCCACTTCTCTATGATTTTTGTTATATGGAAAAATAATATTACATGAGAAAAGCTGACTTTAGATCGAACAGGGTTTACTATGGGTCAATTGGGGTAGAAATATCAAATTTATGGAGAGAAAAAATTCTGATTAGTCAATCATTACTGATAGACGCATTATTGTGTCTAATATATCTCAATTGTATATATTGTTAGTGTTCGATTTTGTATTTATTTTGTTATTTTATGTCTTTGTAAGTATTTTTAGAGAAATAAGCTCTTGCGGCGAAATTGGCTCGAAAAATGGTGTTTTACACCTCATGATAGAGTACTAAGGGAACCCCAGAAATGCACCGGAAGCACTCCAAAAATGTGTCGGAGGAACCCCGGAAAAATTACTATCTACGCCCAAAAATTACTATTTGCACCCCATAAGACAAGTGCTAAAGGGACACCCGTGCAGGATTAGGGGGAGGACACCTTCTTTTCAAATTCAAAAAATAAATTTTGGCGGAAAAACCACTTCTTCTCTGGCAGAATTTCCATCGGATGTTTGGACGTGATTTAGCTAGATTCAATCCCTGAAACTTAATGGGTAGACGTGATATGACTATAGAAAGCTGGTATGGGTGTTCGTTTTGATCAGAATTGGCTGAATCGTGTCATGGAGGAAAACAGGGCAGCACATGCATGAAAGAAATATTTCACGGGATTGCATGAGTTTTGGAGAATTTGAACGTGTTCTGAATGTTTATGATGACTAGAGAACCAGTTTTGAGCGTAAATAAGTTATATTTGGAGATTAATCCAGCTGCAAACGCGTGGAGAAGCTAAAACCGGAAAATTATTGCCATGAGAATAAAAATAATAAAAAGAAGATTTTTTGAAGTTATGGACGAGATTCGATGCATCTTTCGGGTATAAACATATTACCCAGGTCATATTGAAGGGGTGTGGAGAGCTGAGGAGAGCTCAGGAGCGAGAAATCACGAGTTGCAGAAATTCGGGTTCTGCTGCTGCTGATGATGATGAACATCAAGAACACGAAGAACAACACATGTTGAAGACAGTCGCTGAAAACTGTCGAAAATTTACGGCAGTGGATAGCACTTTTCTAGCGACTTCGGAATAGTGACTACATCACTTTTATTATATCGTTCATTTTATGACGCTTTTCATGCGTCACAAAATCCTATTTTTCACTATTTTCTCCATTTTCACTATTGTAAACACTTTTTGAGAAAATAAAAAATATTTTGAGAGTGTCTATAATATGAGGAGCTAAACCCCAACACTGGGAAGACGGAGGAGGCCGAACTTCATACATGGGTAAATTTATTTTATTCTTTTTTATGACTTTTGCACTAATATTAATTGAAATATGATTTGATTTAATTGGTTGTCATTTAATTTGATGATGTATGCTTAGCTTAGGTGTTTTGATGCATCATGCTTAGGATTTACAATCAATGTTTTAAGAATCTACCTTGGAAAAAATATAGTCCATGTTTATATATCTTGAGCTAAAATTGTTGAGAATAAATAAGTGAACCTTATGTTATGAAGATTGGCTAAATCCTTAGTCCCAGTACCTCTCGCCCATTGTTTAATATTTTTGTATATATTTTTATTAAATTTAAAAACTCGAATCTTCACAAGTCTTAGAGTTCGAATCCTATTTACCACTACTACAACAAAGTTGAAAACACTTTTACCACTACTACAACAAAGTTAAAAACCCAGGTTATGATACCCAGATTGACTTTGTTTTCCCACCAAACAGTTTTACTCCAAATGTGGGAACGTATAGATTTCAAATATGTCACTTATTAAGTTCTGAGACTAAGCCTAAGTACTTCAGGTTAATAGAATCGACACATTTACTTAAGAATGACCATTACTCTCACTGTGGTCAACTGTGTAAGTCAAACCTGATTGACTTAGAGGATCCTCAATTATTTAGGTTATTATTTTGTGATTCTAAATTCTTATTTGAGTTTTTACAGACTCTAGGACCTAATGATTCGGATCCCACCTATGAGGAAATGTAGCCAATGAAAATAATTTATCTAGACCCTTTCATAGAACCTGAACCTGAACCACAGTTAGCGATAGTTATCAGGAAACTAGGTAAGGGCATGCATTACTTGTTCACTTTCTTGGTTTATTGCAGTTTCCTTTGGTCAGCTCTATTTGGTTTTGAAAACCCACAGTTATTTCGACTGTTACTTTATGATTCGAGTGACTAATCCTTTCCTAGTCTGGCTAAAGACTTTAAACTTAGCACTTGGTGGGAGGTAACCCATGTTTTCGGTACTCTGGTAATATCCTTCCTTACTTCCTTTAAATAGTAACATTTTCTCCTTGCTCGTGTTTTTAATTTCATCTTTAGAAACATTGAGGACAATGTTAGATTTAAGTTTGGGGGTGGGGTAGAAACTTTTTGTTGCAATAAATAAATTCCAGAGCCTAGAAATTTATGCTTATTAAGGATGACACTAACCAATCTAAGTGGATGGAAGCATTTTGGTTTTAGGAGTTGAGGGACCAATCTGACTAGATGGAAACATCTAAAGAGTCTATTCATAAAAGCACAAAGCTTAGGTGTTAGAAATAACATGATAGTTTCGCCATATCTCGTTGAGTCCTTTTCACTTATGTTTTTATTTTATTTTATTTTTAAAATATGTTTCTCTAAGTGATTAGGTGGGGCTCACGATTCAAGTTGTTACCACTGCTAGGGTAAAATAGAGTGATTGAGATTAAAAAAAAAAAAAAAAAGACCAGACCAGACCAATCAAACCAATCCGAATAAATATTAACACTTGGATAACAATATGTGTGTGTTCTCCCTGTCTCCGTCGCCTAAATAAGCGTGGAATGCAAGATTCACGGGAATTACCATGTAATCTGCTGAGAAGAAGCATGCGCTTGGATCCACAAGATCTAATCATGTTGTTAGTTCTAAATAAATAAATAAATAATAAATGTGTGTTCAATAAATCGACCGCTGGTTCCCTTGTAAATGCCAGACGAGTTGATATAGAATTATGATTATCGACCACTGGTCCCCTTGTATATGCCAGTTGTGTTGATATTAGCCAGACCGGTATCTCAGTCCATTAGGATAGGTTCATCTTGGCAGAGGCCTTCAGACAGATATGAGAAACACCGTTCACCTTAAAACCTTCTATGTTTTTCTCTATATCCATCTTCTTGATCTTTTCATGTGATTGGTTTGACTCCGGATATGATGTCCATAGTGCGACTATCTGAGTAGAGCTCTGTCACTTATATATGAATTTAGTATGCTTGAGTGCAAACTCGTGTACAACAATTGAAATTTCGCATCAGGGTACTTCCTCTCGCAATCAATAAGTATGCCAACCAAGGAGGTTCTTTAGTGCCATTCCAAGGTTCTGCGTAGATAACTAGGGTCTAGAGTAAAGGTTTTGTGGGTACACCTATGGTAAACCCTCCCAAGACTATAACTCGGCCACTAGGGCCAATAGGGCCACCTAGGGGTTCAAAGGCTTGTTGCACACGCTAAGTGCAATCGCGATGCCTGCGACAGTGAGTTAGGATTTTATTTTGTAGATTAAATTTGCTCGGGACTAGCAAATAATAAGTTTGGGGGTATTTGATAGACGTATTATTGTGTCTAATATATCTCAATTGTATATATTGTTAGTGTTCGGTTTTGTACTTATTTTTTTATTTTATGTCTTTGTATGTATTTTTAGAGAAATATGCTCTTGCGGCGAAATTGGCTCGAAAAGTGGTGTTTTACACCCCAGGATAGAGTACTAAAGGCACCCCATAAATGCACCGGAAGCACCCCAAAAATGTGTCGGAGGAACCCCGGAAAAATTACTATTTGCACCCCATAAGACAAGTGCTAAAGGGACACCTGTGCAGGATTAGAGGGAGGACATCTTCTTCTCAAATTCAAAAAATAAATTTTGGCGGGAAAACCATTTCTTCTTCGGCAGAATTTCGATCGGATGTTTGGACGTGATTTAGTGAGATTCAATCCCTGAAACTTAATGGGTAGACATGATATGACTATAGAAAGCTGGTATGGGTGTTCGTTTGGATCAGAATTGGCTGAATCGTGTCATGGAGCAAAATAGGGCAGCACGTGCATGAGAGAAATATATCACGGGATTGCATGAGTTTTGGGGAATTTGAACGTGTTTTGAATGTGTATGATGACTAGAGCAAAAGTTTGGAGCGTAAATAAGTTATATTTGGAGATTAATCCAGCTGCAAACGCGTGGAGAAGCTACAATAGGAAATTATTGCCATGAGAATAAAAATAATAAAGAGAAGATTTTTTGAAGTTATGGAGGAGATTCGATGCATCTTTCGGGTATAAATAGATTACCCAGGTCATATAAAAGGGGTGTGGAGAGTTTTGGGAGCTGAGGAGAGCTCAGGAGCGAGAAATCACGAGTTGCAGAAACTCAGGTTCTGCTGCTGCTGATGATGATGAACATCAAGAACACGAAGAACAACACCTGTTGAAGACAGTCGCTGAAAATGTCGAAAATTTACGGCAGTGGGTAGCACTTTTCCAGCGACTTCGGAATAGTGTCTACAACACTTTTATTATATCGTTCATTTTGTGACGCTTTTCATGCGTCACAAAATCCTGTTTTTCACTATTTTCTCCATTTTCACCATTGTAAACATTTTTTGAGCAAATAAAAAATATTTTGAGAGTGTCTATAATATTAGGAGCTAAACCCCACCACTAGGACGACGGAGGAGGCCGAACTTCATACATGGGTAAATTTATTTTATTCTTTTTTATGACTTTTGCACTAGTATTAATTGAAATATGATTTGATTTAATTAGTTGTCATTTAATTTGATGATGTATGCTTAGCTTAGGTGTTTTGATGCATCATGCTTAGGATTTACAATCAATGTTTTAAGAATCTACCTTGGAAAAAATATAGTCCATGTTTATATATCTTGAGCTAAAATTGTTGAGAATAAATAAGTGAACCTTATGTTATGAAGATTGGCTAAATCCTTAGTCCCAGTACCTCTCGCCCATTGTTTAATATTTTTGTATATATTTTTATTAATTTAAAAACTCGAATCTTCACAAGTCTTAGAGTTCGAATCCTATTTACCACTACTACAACAAAGTTGAAAACACATAAATTACCGGAAACCTAATTTGCAGCAATTGATCCAGATTAAATCTATTTGAGCAACCTCACAGAAATCCAAAGATTTCTAGTTTGGATGGCAGAAAGACAAGGTTTGGTTTTTTCTAAAGAAACGGATAGAGTCAAATTAGTATAGTTGGTATGAACATAATCGGTGTAAAATGACCTTATAATCCCTTGAGTTTTTAACTTAACCAAACCTGTTGTGGTTGAAAGTTAATAAACCTATATTCATAAACTGAACCCGCACCCAACTTCCCTGACCCCATTTTATACCTTTCTTCTTCGTTCACCATTATTTTTCTTCGTCTTCTTCTTTTGATTCAATCTTCTGCAATGGAAGAAAATCGAATTTTGGTAACCTAGATATAATTAACGTTCAAAATCTATGATGTCATTATGCTAATATGAAGTGTGTTCGACATTTCAAAGTATTTTTTATTAAACCCTAATTTAAGGTTTTTATTTGAGATATAAGTAAGTTGAAACATGTAGTATCTCCTAGTCTTCTATACTCTATAGTCAATATTCTACCTCTCCGGTTCCATCTAGATTTTTCAGCTCCATTGGACCAGTATTTTTGTGGGTTTTTCATAACTAGGTATTCATGTGAGAAAGAACTAACTAATCTTTACAGGATTTATGAACATATACTACATGTATATATGTTTCTTCATTTACACTTTTTTTTTCCCAATTCCGATTTATTCTCTCAAAGTTTTAATTTTAAATAGAGCCCTACTTATACTTCTTGTTGTTATGATTAAGACCTTAGAATTAACCTCTTCACAAGACACTAGTTCTTTGGATCAGGTAGAACTAAAGAAAACAGAAAATAAGATGCACTAAACGAAACAAGAAAGACACAAGATTTAACGTGGTTCGACAATGTGTCTACATCCACAAACGGCTACGATAAACTCTTATTATAGAACAAATTACAGAGAATTACACCACAACTATGACCAGCAGGATGCTGTTCAAAAACCCCAAACAATTCTCTATGAGCAAAACGTTCTAAACCCTAAAATTCTCTAGTTATGAGAACTCTTCTCTAAATTATGTTGTGTTTTTTTCCCTAAGACTTGTAAACCTATTTATATAGGTTACAAAATTGAGTTCCAGGTATAAAATTTATATTAAGAAACCTAAATATAGCTAAGAGAGGAAACCTTGAGTTTAAAATCATGAAACCTCTAGCTAGTCAAAAATAATGAACACCTAGATGATTCTAGAAAATTCTGGAACCTTCTTAAAACATCGACAACTTCTATCAATTCTCCACCTTGCCGATGTTTCCACCAACCTGAGTTAATCTTCAAAATAGTTTACCGTAGCCTCTTATGCCCCTTGGGCCTTAATAACGAGCAGTATTAATCAAGATGAGACACTTCTCAAACTTGATCTTCGGAATGACTTTCGTCAACATATCTGCTGGATTATCTTCGGTATCAACCTTAAATAGTTGTTCTAATCCGTGATAAACCACTTCTCGAACCTTATGATAACGAACATCAATATGCTTGGTGCGTGCATGAAAAACTTTATTCTTAGATAAATAAATACACTTTGACTATCACAGTTCACAACAACACTCCGTTGTATAATCCCCAAGTCTTCAACCAAACCACGAAGCCACATTGCTTCCTTAACAGCCTCCGTCACAGCAATATACTCTGCCTCCATAGTAGACAAAGCTACAATTGATTGTAACATAGACCTCCAACTGATAGGTCCTCCACTCAATGTAAAACAATACCTCGAAGTAGAACGACACTTATCTTTATCACCCGCATAATCAGAATCAAAAAATCCACAGACCTTCAAATTCTTCTCCTTCTCAAACACTAAACAAAGATCTTAGGTCCAATTAAGATATCTCAAAATTCCCTTCACCGCGTACCAATGTGCTCTCCCAAGATTATCCATATAACGACTAACTAAACCAACTTCTTGTGCAATATCCGGACGAGTACATACCATAGCATACATCAAAGAACCTACCGCATTAGGAACCTTTGATATAAACTCCTTCTCCTCAGTTGTAGTAGGACGCAACTGTTTTGATAACTTAACTGTAGACGGTACTGGAACACTAATAGCTTTGGAGTTATGCATTCCAAAACGACAAAAAACCTTGTCAAGATAGGATTTCTGAGTAAGACATAACTTCCCCTTAGATCTATCTCGAGTAATCTCCATACCCAAAATCTTCTTAGCTGGACCCAAATCTTTCATCTCAAACTCTAGACTTTATTATTTCTTCAAAACATCAATTTCTGACTTGCTCTTGGAAGCTATGAGCATATCATCCACATAGAGTAAAAGATAAGCAAAACTTCCATCTGGAAACTTCTTTAAATATACACACTGATCGTATTCACTACGAGTATACTTTTGCTTCATCATAAACGTATCAAAACTCTTGTACCATTGTCTTGGCATTTGCTTCAAACCATACAATGATTTCTCAAGTCGACACACATAATCTTCCTTACCAGCAACTTCATAACCAATGGGCTGTGACATATAAATGTCTTCCTCCAAATCTCTATGCGAGAAAGCTGTCCTGACATCTAATTGGTCGAGCTTTAAGTCAAACTGCACCACAAATGCTAAAAGGACTCGAATAGAAGTGTGTTTAACAACCGGAGAGAAAACTTCATTATAATCTACACCTTCCCTTTGTGCATATCCCTTAGCAACTAACCTTACTTTGTATCGTACACCACTAACAATACCCTTGGAATCTGGAATTCCATCCTTTACCGTATAGACCCACTTGTACCCAATCTTCTGTAGACCCTTAGGACACTTAACAAATTCCCAATTGCGATTCTTGTAAAGAGACTTCATCTCCTCCTCCATGGATATTTTCCACTCAACGACATGAGTATTACTCATTGCCTCCTCAAAGGTAAACGACTCATCCTCAAAAACAGATAATGCGAAAGATGCATACTCATAAAAACCATAACAGACTGGTGCACGTCTCTCACGTTGAAACGCCAAGGATGGAATATTCTCAACTTGTTGCTGAGTAGATTCCTCACTAGGAATATCAAACTCAACTTCATATTCTACAAGAGTTTCTTTTTCTTCTCCTATAATAGATAAACTAGGAACTCTTTGCACCACCTGCATCGAATCATCTTCAACACTGCTACTACTCTTAGTTTCAATTCGAGAGTCCCAACCTGTTAACTTCTTTGAATCAAGCATCGCTTTCTCATTATAGGTCACATCATGACTAATTAAGAACTTATTTAATTATGGACACCATAGACGGTATCCTTTCACACCGAATGGATAACCTAATAAAATTGCTTTCTTGGCCCTAACACCCAACTTATTTTCTTTTACATGAAAATAGGCTGGAAAACCAAACACCCTTAAATTAAAATAGTTCAAGGGATTACCAGTCCATGCCCATAGGTAACTTACACTTAATAGCTGTTCATGGTGATCGATTGACTAAATACCACGCCGTATTCACTGCTTCAGCCCACCAAATCTTGTCAAAACTTGCATTTGACAACATGCACCATGCTCTCTCAAGTAATGTTCGATTCATTCTCTCCGCTATTCCATTTTTCTATGGTGTACCCTTGACTGTGAAGTGCCTAACGATACCTTGTTCCTCACAAAACTCCTTTAGTGGGTCTTCGATGTATTAACCTCCATTATCGGAACGTATCTTCATAACCGCACGACCAAGTTGTTTCTCTACCATGGTCTTCCACTTTTTAAACACCTCAGTGACTTCATTCTTATGCTTCATGGTGTTAAGCCAAACTCACCTCGAAAAGTCATTGATAAAGGTCACAAACCAACTAGCATGTCCCATAGAAACTATACAAGAGGGACCCCAAACATCCGAATGGATGTAATCTAACATACCCTGCGTGTGGTGTACAACGGTACAAAAACTACTCCTACATTGCTTACCGAAGATACAATGCTCACAGAAATCAAGCTTGCAATTCATCTCACCTCCAAGCAAGCTTTTACTACTCAACACAGACATACCTTTCTCACTCATATGCCCAAGACGCATATGCCATAAACGTGTTGACTCCACCTGTTTCACATCAATTGATTGAGAAACCATAGCCCCATCACAAACTATATCTCCTTGTAAGAAATATAAATTACCATGTCTTTCATCGGTAATCTTCAAACTACCATTGTAGAATACCTTAAAGAATCCATATTCAGTAACATACTTGTATTTAAAAGATTAAAGTACTCCTAATGAAATCAAACTCTTACTCAAATATGGAACATGTCTAACCTCTGAAAGTTATGATAACACCATGCGAACGATCCTGTATCATACCAACTCCAACATTTTTGCAGGCATTAGAATTTCCTATCATAACAATACCACCATTCACCTCATTATAAGTAGTGAAACAATCCTTTGAAGGACACATATGATACGAAGCACCGAAATAAAGCATCCAACCATCATTGAGATAACTCTTTAATATAACGGTTAATACTTCCTCATCAAAAACACACATTGGGTCTTCTAAAACTTCACTTCCTTCAGAAACCGAAGCAACAATATTCTTCGAATCTGATTTCTCACGTTTCTCATCTCTTGCCTTAAGCTTGAGACAATCAGCCCTAATATAACCATTTTTTCGACAATAATAACACTCAATATCGCTCTTTTTAGAATGATTCTTTGACTTCAACTTCTTATTACCATTCTATCCTCTATCAACAAATAAGCCCTCGACTTGTGCTTCATCGCTGAACTCTTGTTTCCTTAACGCGTTAGCTTGTAAAGCAGAGACCACATCATCGAAAACTAACTTATTGTCTTCTTCAATTTTCACACTCAACATATAGTCAACGAAAGCATCATATGTTGGAGGCAAAGAACATAATAATATCATAGATTTGGCCATATCAAAAATAGTAACACTGATATTAGACAAATAAGAATAGATCTTATTAAACTCATTAATATGATCAACCATAGACTTACCTGAAGACATCAAAAAGGCATGGAGTCTACGCTTCAAGTTTTCGAAGTCAAATCTTTTTTCAAGATGGGATTTTCTAACTTATCCCACAACGCCTTTGTAGAGGTTTTACTCGAAAAGTTATGAGTGATCTCCCTTGACAAAGATAAACGAATAGTTGAACACTCCTCCAAGGTAAACCCACTTCTCCTCACTCCAATCCCTTGGAAACATAGCTGGATTCTCCTTGATTGCTTTGATTTGTTTCATACTAACAAGAATATCTTTTACATCATTTTTCCATGATGTGAAATTGTTCTTCACACTGAACTTGATAATATAATATCCATGCACCTTCGAAAAACCACTTGATGTAGAACCAGTCATCTTCACTTTTAAATATGATCCTTGATGTCGTTTTATAGTTGTAGTGGTAAAAAGGTTCGTTGCTCGAACTTGTGAAGGATTTTCGAAAATTAAATAGATTTGTTTTGACAATAATAAGAAAATACCGAGACTATGGATTCCACCATTGACCAATTAATTGATAAACTCTAATCAATATTCATGCAATATTCTTCTTTAAAGTGATTCTAGTATTTGCCTTTAATAGATTTTTGAAGTAATAATTGTAAGCACGAAGCATGAAACATCAAAAGTATTAAAACCAAGCATGTCCCATCAAAACACTTCACAACTACTCAATAAAAACCAATTTTTCTTTTAAGTTCTATGCAAAAAATCATGTAAAATAATTGCAATAAATAATTAAAATAGAACTATACCACTTTTCATGGAACAATGGCTTCCTACGTCGCCTCGGCTAAGGGGTTTAGCTCCTCATATTAATCACTTGCTCAAAATACATATTTGGTGTTCAAAAGTTGATTAAAAGAGTGAAAAGTGCTAAGCAGCGGATTCTGTAGTTGCTGAAGGTCTAAAACAGAAGTCCGAGTCGTTGCTGAAGAGCTTCGGTGACTGAAGAAAGATGCGACCGTACCTCGTTGTCACTGAAAATAAGTCTGCCTCTGCGACTGATTCTGAGAGTCTAATGTTCTTCGTCTTCTTCTTCTTCTCAGCAGCAGCAGGAAAGTTCTGAACTCGACTCTGTTGATTTTTTTCTCGCTTCTCTATAGCTCTAAACTTCTCCAAACTCCCCCAAATTGTTCGTACCCCTAAATATGACTCGAATCAACCAATATATATCCACCAAACCCCAAAATCACTCGAGTTAATCCAAATATTTTCGTTCTTTTTCAACAGCAAGTTACGGGATTTTAATCTTCTTTTTACGCGTCAACTTGGTTTCCAAACTCTCTTAAACTCTCCCAGGACTGAATAAGGACTCCATACACTCCTATCTTGCCGTAAACTCTTCACAAATTCTTTTGTAAACCGAAAATAACTCAAATTGTGAATTCTCCCTGTTTTGCTCCAACACGGATTTCTATCCCTGTTTAATCGATTCTACAGCTCATACCATACTTGTTTATCCTTAACAGAGTTAACCCAACGAAAATCAGCCATTGAATCGCCTTAAAAATCATCCAAAATTCGAAACAGAAATTCTGTTTTTCTGACAAAATTTTCCCGCCAAAATCTGTTTTGAAAATTTGAGAAGAAATGTGACCTCCCTCTATCCAGTGCCGGTCTGTGCTTAGCAGCTGCTTGGAAATGGGTTACCCCTTATCCAAAATGAGAGCCCGAATAGCAAGTGTCCTCCCAGGAGCCTTTAACAACTTTTCGAGCCAATTTTCCCAAAAATGTTTATTCCCCAAAAATACCTAAAAAGGGATAAAATACCAACATTAGTACAAAAATGGGTACTAAAAATATACACAATAGAGATGAAAATAGACACATAAATGCGTCTATCAATCCTCTCCATGCTCACCGCATCACTTGTTAGGATTAAAACCTAAGAATTAACCTCTTCACAAGGCACTAGTTCTTTGGATCACGTAGAACTAAAAGAAATAGAAAACAAGATGCACTAAACGAAACAAGAAAGACACAAGATTTAATGTGGTTCGGCAATGTGCCTACATCCATAAATGACTACGATCAACTCTTATTATAGAACAAATTACAGAGAATTAAACCACAATACTATGACCAGCAGGATGCTGTTCACAAACCCCAAACAATTCTTAATGAGAAAAACGTTCTAAACCCTAAAATTCTCTAGTTATGAGAACTCTACTCTAAATTGTATTGTGATTTTTTACCTAATACTTGTACACCTATTTATATAGGTTACAAACTTGAATTCCAAGTATAAGAGTTATACTAGGAACCCTAAACATAACTAAGAGAGGAAACCTTGAGTTTAAAATCAGGAAACCTCTAGCTAGTCTAAAATAAGGAAACACCTAGATGATTCTAGAAAAGTTTGGAACCTTCTTAAAACATCGACAACTTCTAACAATTCTCCACCTTGCCGATGTTTCCACCAAACTGAGTTTCAAAAAAGTTAACCGTAGACTCTTATGCCCCTAGGGCCTTAACAACGAGTAGCATTGATCAAGCTTAGACACTTCTCAAACTTGATCTTCGGGACGACTTTCGTCAACATATTTGCTAGATTATCTTCGATATTAACCTTCAATAGTTGTACTAATCCGTTATCAACCACTTCTCGAACCTTATGATAACGAACATCAATATGCTTGGTGCGTGCATCAAAAACTTGGTTCTTAGCCAAATGAATAGCACTTTGACTATCGTAGTTCATAACAATACTCCGTTGTATAATCCCCAAGTCTTCAACTAAATCACGAAGCCACAATGCTTCCTTAACAGCCTCCATCACAGCAATATACTCTGCCTCCGTAATAGACAAAGCTACAATTGATTGTAACATAGGCCTCCAACTGATAGGTCCTCCACTCAATGTAAAACAATACCCCAAAGTAGAACAACACTTATCTTTATCAACCGCATAATAAGAATCAACAAATCCTTAGACCTTTCTTCTCCTTCTAAAACACTAAACCAATATCCAGGATCCCATTAAGATATCTCAAAATTCCCATCACCGCGTACCAATGTTCTCTCCCAGGGTTAGCAGTAAAACGACTAACTAAACCAACTGCTTGTGAAAAATCCGGACGAGAACATACCATAAAATACATCAAAGACACCACCACATTAACATAGGGAACCTTTGACATAAATTCCTTCTCCTCAGTTGTAGTAGAACATAACTGTTTTGATAACTTAGCTGTATGCGGTACTGGAACACTAATAGCTTTGGAATTATGTATTCCGAAACGACGAAGAACCTTCTCAAGATAGGATTTCTGAGTAAGAAATAACTTCCCCTTAGATCTATCTCGAGTAATCTCCATACACAAAATCTTATTAGCTGGACCCAAATCCTTCATTTCAAACTCTAGACTCAATTATTTCTTCAAAACATCAATTTCTGACTTGCTCTTGGCAGCTATGAGCATATCATCCACATAGAGTAAAAGATAAACAAAACTTCCATGTGGAAACTTCTTAAAATATACACACTGATCGTATTCACCACGAGTATATTTTTGCTTCATCATAAACGTATCAAAACTCTTGTACCATTGTCTTGGTATTTGCTTCAAACCATACAATGATTTCTCAAGTCGACACACATAATCTTCCTTACCAGCAACTTCATAACCAATGGGCTGTGACATATAAATGTCTTCCTCAAAATCTCAATGCGAGAAAGCTGTCTTGACATCTAATTGGTCGAGCTTTAAGTTAAACTTCACCAAAAATGCTAAAAGGACTCGGATAGAAGTGTGTTTAACAACCGGAGATAAAACTTCATTATAATCCACACCTTCCCTTTGTGCATATCCCTTAGCCACTAACCTTGATTTGTATCGTACTCCACTAACAATACCCTTGGAATATGGAATTCCATCCTTTACCATATAGACGCACTTGTACCCAACCTGTGAAATTCTTTAAATCAAGCATCGCTTTCTCATTAAAGGTCACATCACGACTAATTATGAATTTTCAATTCTGGACACCATAGACGGTATCCTTTCACACCTAATGGATAACCTAAGACATTTGCTTATGTTTCCCTAACACTCAACTTATATTCTTTTACATGAAAATAGGCTGGACAACCAAACACCCTTAAATTAGAATAGTTCAAGGGATTACCAGTCTATACCCATATGTGACTTACACTTAATAGCTTTGGATGGTGATCGATTCACTAAATAACACGCCGTATTCACTGCTTCAGCCCACCAAATCTTGTCTAAACTTGAATTTTACAACATGCACCGTGCTCTCTCAAGTAATGTTCGATTCATTCTCCCCGCTACTCCATTTTGCTTTGGTTTAACCTTGACTGTGAAGTGCCTAACGATACCTTGTTCCTCACAAAACTCCTTTAGTGGGTCTTCGATGTATTCACCGCCATTATGGGAACATATATTTTTAACCGCATGACCAAGTTGTTTCTTTACCATGGTCTTCAACTTCTTAAACACCTTGGTCACTTCATTCTTATTTTTCATGGTGTAAAGCCAAAATCTCCTCGAAAATTCATCGATAAAGGTCACAAACCAGCACCTCCCTTAGAAACTGTACGAGAGGGACCCCAAACATCCAAATGGATGTAATCTAACATACCCTGCGTGTGGTGTGCAGCGGTACCAAAACTGCTCCTACGTTGCTTACCGAAGATACAATGCTCACAGAAATAAAGCTTGCAAGTCTTCTCACCACCAAGCAAGCTTTTACTACTCAACACAGACATACCTTTCTCACTCATATGCCCAAAACGCATATGCCAAAAACGTGTTGACTCCACCTGTTTCACATCAATTGATTGAGAAACCATAGCCCCATCACAAACTATATCTCCTTGTAAGAAATATAAATTACCATGTCTTTCATCGGTCATCTTCAAACTACCATTGTAGAATACCTTAAAGAATCCATATTCAGTAACATATTGTATCCAAGAGATTAAAGTACTCCTAATAAAATCAAACTCTTACTCAAATCTGGAACATGTCTAACCTCTTAAAGTTATGATAACACCATGCGAACGAACCTGTACCATACCAACTCCAACTGTTTTGCAGGCATTAGAATTTCCTATCATAACAATACCACCATTCACCTCATTATAAGTAGTGAAACAATCCTTTGAAAGAAACATATGATACGAAGCACCGAAATAAAGCATCCAACCATCATTGAGATAACACTTTGATATAACGGTTAATACTTCCTCATCAAAAACACACATTGGGCCTTTTAAGACTTCACATCCTTCAGCAACCTATGCAACAATATTCTTCGAATCTTATTTCTCACGTTTCTCATCTCTTGCCTTAAGCTTGAAACAATCAACCCTAATATGACCAGTTTTTTGACTATAATAACACTCAAATCACTCGTTTTGGAACGATTCTTTGACTTCAACTTCTTATTACCATTCTTTCCTCTATAAAAAAACCAGCCCTCGACTTGTGCTTCATCGCTGAACTCTTGTTTCCTTAACGCCTTATCTTGTAAAGTAGAGACCACATCATCAAAAACATACTTATTGTCTTCTTAAGTTTTCGAACTCAACAAATAGTTAACGAAAGCATCATATGATGGAGGCAAAGAACATAAAAATATCATATATTTGCCCGTATCAGAAATAGTGACACTGATATTAGAAAAATCAGAACAGGTCTTATTAAACTAATTAATATGATCAACCATAGACTTACCTGAAGACATCCGAAAGGCATGGAGTCTACGCTTCAAGTAAAGTTCCGAAGTCAAATCTTTTTTCAAGTAGAGATTTGCTAACTTATCCCACAACGCCATTGCAGAGGTTTCACTCGAAAAGTTATGATTGATCTCCCCTGACAAACATAAACGAATAGTTGAACACGCCTCCAAATCAAGGTCATCCCACTTCTCCTCACCCCAATCCTTTGGCAACGTAGATGGCTTCTCCTTGTTTGCTTTGATTTGTTCCATACTAACAAGAATATATTTTACATCAGTTTTCCATGATGTGAAATTATTCTTCCCATTGAACTTGATAATATCAAATCCATGCACCTTCGAAACACCACTTGATGTAAAACCAGACATCTTAACTTCTAACTATGATCCTCTCCTCGTTCACCACACCACTTGTTAGGATTATGACTTTAGAACTAACCTCTTCACAAGACATTAGTTCTTTGGATCACATAGAACTAAAGAAAACATAAAATAAGATGCGCTAAACGAAACAAGAAAGACATAAGATTTAACATGGTTCGGCAATGTGCCTACATCCACAAACGGCTACGATCAACTCTTATTATAGAACAAATTACAGATAATTAAACCACAACTATGACCACCAGGATGCTGTTCACAAACCCCAAACAATTTTCTGTGAGAAAAACATTCTAAACACTAAAATTCTTTAGTTATGAGAACTCTTCTCTAAATTGTGTTGTGTTTTTTTCCCTAAGACTTGTACACCTATTTATATAGGTTACAAACTTGAGTTCTAAGAATAAAAGTTGTACTAGGAAACCTAAACATAACTAAGAGAGGAAACCTTGAGTTTAAAATCAGGAAACCTCTAGCTAGTCCAAAATAAGGAACACCTAGATGATTCTAGAAAATTATAGAACCTTCTCAAAACATCGACAACTTCTAACAATTCTCCACGTTGCTGATGTTTCCACCAAACTGATTTAATCTTCAAAATAGTTAACCGTCGCCTCTTATGCCCCTAGGGACTTAACAACAAGCAACATTGATCAAGCTGAGACACTTCTCAAACTTGATATTCGGAACGACTTTTATCAACATATCTGCTGGATTATCTTCGGTATCAACCTTCAATAGTTGTACTAATCCGTTATCAACCACTTCTCGAACCTTATGATAACCAACATTAATATGCTTGGTGCGTGCATGAAAAACCTTGTTCTTAGCTAAATGAATAGCACTTTGACTATCACAGTTCACAAAAACACTCCGTTGTATAATCCCCAAGTCTTCAACTAAACCACGAAGCCACAATGCTTCCTTAACAGCCTCCGACACAACAATATACACTGCCTCTGTAGTAGACAAAGCTACAATTGATTGTAACATAGACCTCAAATTGATAGGTCCTCCACTCAATGTAAAAAAATACACTGAAGTAGAATAACACTTATCTTTATCACCCGTATAATCAGAACCAACAAATCCACAGACCTTAAAATTCTTTTCCTTCTCAAACACTAAACCAATATCCAAGGTCCCATTAAGATATCTCAAAATTCCCTTCAACGTGTACCAATGTGCTTTCCCAGGGTTAGCAATATAATAACTAACTAAACCAACTGCTTGTGCAATATCTGGACGAGTACACACCATAACATAAATCAAAGAACCTACTGCATTAGCATAGGGAACCTTTGACATAAACTCCTTCTCCTAAGTTATAGTAGGACACAACTATTTTGATAACTTAACTATGTGTGGTACTGAAACACTAATAGCTTTGGAGTTATGCATTCCTAAACGACGAAGAACCTTCTCAAGATAGGATTTCTGAGTAAGAAATAACTTCCCCTTAGATCTATCTCGAGTAATCTCCATACCCAAAATCTTCTTAGCTGGACCCAAATCCTTCATCTCAAACTCTAGACTCAATTATTTCTTCAAAACATCAATTTCTTACTTGCTCTTGGCAGCTGATGTAATTTTAATTGTTGTAGAAAAAGTGGTAATAAGATTCGTTCAGCTCGGACTTGTGAAGAAATTTTTTTAGACTTAATTTAGAAAACTAGAAAAATCAAAATAATGTTTTGGTCAAGATTATAAAAAGCACCGAGACTCAGGATTCCACCAAATTTCATTCATGTGATTCAAATAATAATTCCAATCAATTATAGCTCAAATATTAAAAATTTGGACTCTTATTCTTTGCAAAAAGTAGATTTTTTAAAAGAAATGATTGTAAATCAAAAGCATGATGTATCAAAAATACATCGACCAAGCATACATCATCAAACAATATCACACCCATTCAATAAAAATCATAAATCAGTTAAAAATCAATGCAAATAGTCATAAAAAAATTATTAGAATTACCACATGCGTGAAATAGGGCTTCCTCCGTCATCCCAGTGTTGGGGCTTAGATCTTCATGCTCAAAACACACTCAAAGATAGAAACATGACTCAAAAGGTGTTTTTATTGAAGGAGAATAATAATACAGCGAATCTGTAACACTTAATGGTCGTTACAGAAGTCACCGTTACAATTGAAGTGCTGTTTATAAATGATAACTGTGTTCTGCTGTTTAAGAACGATACTTCTTTGCGACTGTTCTGTGTGGGTCAATGTTCTTCGTGTTCTTCAGCAGCAGCAGCAGCAGAACCCGGTTTCCTGCACCTTTGATTTCTCGGCTCTGTCGTGTTCTAAACTTCCCCTAACTTTCGATAACCCTTCTATATGACCAAACCAATCTATTTATATCAAAAAGAGCGATTAAACCTCTCCAAAATCTTCCAAAATCTCTTCCTTTCTCTTCATGGCAGAGTTGCGGCAATTTCTTGTTTTAGAATTTCTACGCGTTTCTGAGCTTTCCTTTTGATTCTAAACTCTTCCTTAGATAGATACAAATCTTTGGGAAGGTTTATAGCACTTTCATCTTTCAAAAATTTCCTAAAACAGGTCACACACGTGACTTTCCATATTTTGTTGTTGTAATGAAAATCCATCGATTGAGCCACGTTTAATCAATTTCAACACCCATATTAGATTCCTAGACCCATAAGGAGTTTATCCTATGAAAATCAGAGGTTTAGTCGACCTCAAACTCCTCCAAATCACGAAACATGTTTCGGTTTTAGTTTCCCTCCAAAAAATAGAATTTGAATGTGAAGGAGAAAGGTTACCCCTTATCCGTTGCTGGAGTCCGCATAAAACTTGTCCCTTGGGTGCCTTTAGTAATTTTTCTGGGATGTTTTCAACACCTTTTTGTGGTTCCTCCGGAGTATTTCTTTGGTGCCTCTGGTACATTATCTATGGAGGTTCAAATGCCACATTTTGAGCCAATTTCGACGCAAAAGCTTATTTTTCCAAAAACACCTACAAATACATAAAATAACCAAATAAGTACAAAATCGAGCACTAACAATATATACAATTGAGATAAAAATAGACACATAAATGCGTCTATCAGCAGCTATGAGCATATCATCCACATAGAGTAAAAGATAAACAAAACTTCCATCTGGAAACTTCATAAAATATACACACTGATCGTATTCACTACGAGTATACTTTTGCTGCATCATAAACGTATCAAACCTATTGTACCATTGTCTTGGTGATTGCTTCAAACCATACAATGATTTCTCAAGACGACACACATAATCTTCCTTACCAACAACTTCATAACCAATGGGCTGTGACATATAAATGTCTTTCTCCAAATCTCCATGCAAGAAGCTGTCTTGACTTCTAATTGGTCGAACTCTAAGTCAAACTGCACAAAAAATGCTAAAAGGACTCGGATAGAAGTGTGTTTAACAATCGGACAGAAAACTTCATTATAATCCACACATTTCCCTTGTGCATATCCCTTATCCACTAACATTGCTTTTTATCGTACACCACGAACAATACCTTTGGAATCTGGAATTCCATCCATTACCGTATTGACTCACTTGCACCCAATCTTCTTTCGACCCTTAGGAAACTTATCAAGTTCCCGAGTGCGATTCTTGTGAAGAGACTTCATCTACTCATCCATGGATGTTTTCCACTAAACGGGCATGAGTATTAATCATTGCCTCCTCAAAGGTAAGCGGCTCTTCCTCAAAAACAGATAATGCGTAAGATGCATACTCATCAAAACCGTAACGGACTGGTCCACGCCTCACATGTTGAGATGCCAAGGACGGAATATTCTCAACTTGTTGCTGTGTAGATTCCTCACTAGGAACCTCAAACAGAACTTCATATTCTACAAGAGTTTATTTTTCTTCTTCTATAGTAGATGAACTAGAAACTCTTTGCTCCATCTGCATCGAATCATCTTCAACATCGCTACTACTCTAACTTTCAATTCGAGAATCCCAACTTGAGAACTTCTTTGAATCAAGCATCGCTTTCTCATAAAAGGTCACATCACGACTAATTATAAACTTATTCAATTCCGGACACCATAGACGGTATCTTTTCACAACTAATGGATAACCTAAGAAAATTGCTTTCTTGGCCCTAACACCCAACTAATATTCTTTTACATGAAAATAGGCTGGACAACCAAAGACCCTTAATTAGAATAGTTCAAGGGATTACCAGTCCATACCCATAGGTGACTTACACTTAATAGCTGTTGATGGTGATCGATTCACTAAATAGAACGCCGTATTCACTGTTTCAGCCCACAAAATCTTATATAAACTTGCATTTGACAACATGCACCGTGCTCTCTCAAGTAATGTTCGATTCATTCTATCCGCTACTCCATTTTTTTGTGGTTTACCTTTGACTGTGAAGTGCCTAACGATACCTTGTTCCTCACAAAACTCCTTTCGTGGGTCTTTGATGTATTCACCTCCATTATCGGAACGTATCTTCTTAACCGCACGACCAAGTTGTTTCTCTACCATGGTCTTCAACTTCTTAAACACCTCGGTGACTTCATTCTTATGCTTCATGGTGTAAATCCAAACTCTCCTCGAAAAGTCATTTATAAAGGTCACAAACCACCTAGCACCTCCCTTAGAAACTGTACGAGAGGGTGATGAGTTTTGTAGTTGTTGTAAAAATGGTAATAAGATTCGATTCTCGAACTTGTGAAGGATAACTTTAGACTTTAATTCAAAACTAAAATAGAAAAATCACTAATAATTATAGCAAACACTGACAAGTTGATATCAATATTAAAAGAACACTGAGGCTGAGATTCCACTATTTTCCAAGTTCAAAGTTATTTAATCCAATATTTATATTTATTCAATTTTTGCGTTTAATTTGATTCTAACTATTGCAACATGTAGATTTTCAAAATAACAAGTGTAAATCCGAAGTATAGAGCATCAAGAACCTATGGCTAAGCATGCTCCATCAAAAGAAATAACAATTGCTTAACAAAAATCATTCAAACAATTATTAATCAAGGCAAAATAATCATAAAAATAATTGAAATAAATAAATATACCACTTTTTGTTGGAAAAATAGCTTCCTCTATCGCCTCAGCAATGGGGTTTAGCTCCTCATATTAATCACTTGCTCAAAGTACATATTTATAGCTCAAAAGTTGATTAAAAGAGTAAAAGAATACACTGTAGTCGCTGAAGGTCTAATACATTGGACTGAATCGTTACTGAAAGGCTTTGGTGACTGCAGACAGGAGCGATAGAAGCTCATTGTCACTGAAAATAAGCCTGCCTCTGCGACTGACTCTGTGGGTCTTATGTTCTTCGTCTTCTTCTTCTTCTTCAGCAGCAGCAGTAGAGTTTCTGTACTCGATTTTCTTTTCTTCTCTAGTGCTCTAAACTTCTCCTAAAGTGTTCATAAGTGTTCTTAGGACTCTCACCACCCTATATATACTCAACAGGCGCAACTTTCTCGATTACATCTTCCCAAAAAATAACTCTTTTCTTCGCTGCCAAGTTTTGAATAATTCCTCTTATACGCAATCTTCTGTTTATTGAAACTTCCTAAGCTTGATAGGAACAACTTGTAGGAGAATATATCTTCCAATAAACCTCACTTAACTGCCGAATATAAACTCAGAACTGCCGAGAATTCTCTTTTCCCTGTTTCCATAAATAGTTTATTTTTTTTCCTGTTTTATCAAAACCCGATCATCTAGCCCATTCTAATCGATAAAAATAGATGTACCAACCCTGTTTACTCCATTCAAGTCCATCCCAACTCAGTTTGGCGATTGAATCTCCTCCAATCGGTTCCAAAAATCCAACTATAAATGGAAACTTCGCTGCACAGCGAAGAACTTTTTTTTCCCGCCAAAAATGAATTTCAAACAAAGGGGATGACCTCCCCTTATCCGGACAAGGGGTGCGAATAGCAAGTGGTCACCCCTTAGTAATTTTCTCCCATGAGCGCAAAAACCACTTTTCGAGCCAATTTCGCCGCAAAAGTCCATTTTTCCACAAAAGGGATAAAATGCCAAAATGCCGCAAAAGTCCATTTTACCACTTTTCGAGCCAATTCCGCAAAAACACCTACAAAGGGATAAAATGCCAAAATTAGTACAAAAATGGGTACTAACACTATACACAAAAGAGATGAAAATAGACACATAAATGCGTCTATCAGAGGGAGACCAAACATCTGAATGGATGTAATCTAACATACCCTGCGTGTGGTGTACAATGGTACCAAAACTGTTCCTACATTGCTTACCGAAGATACAATGCTCACAGAAATCAAGCTTGAAAGTCTTCTCACCACCAAGCAATCCTTTACTACTCAACACGGACAAACCTTTCTCACTCATATGCCCAAGACGCATATTCCATGAACGTGTTGACTCCACCTATTTCTCATCAATTGATTTAGAAACCATAGCTCCGCTCCTAACTATATCTCCTTGTAAGAAATATAAATTACCATATCTTTCACCGGTCATCTTCAAACTACCATTGTAGAATACCTTCAAGAATCCATATTCAGCAACATAGTTGTATCCAAGAGATTAAAGTTATCCTAACGAAATCAAACTCTTCCTCAAATATGGAATATGTCCAACCTCTGAAAGTGTTGTGATAACACCATGCGAACAAACCTGTACCGTACAAACTAAACCTGTTTTGCAAACATTAGAATTTCCTATCATAACAGTACCACCATTCACCTCTCTATAAGTAGTGAAACAATCCTTTGAAGGACACATATGATACGAAGCACCGGAATCAAGCATCCAACCATCATTGAGATAACTCTTTGATATAACCGTTAATATTTCCTCATAAAAACACACATTGGGTCTTCTAAAACTTCACTGCCTTCAGCAACCGAAGCAACAATATTCTTAGAGTCTTATTTCTCATGTTTCTCATCTCTTGCCTTAAGCTTGAGAAAATCAGCCCTAATATGACCAGTTTTTCGACAATAATAACACTCAATATCGCTCTTTTTTGAACGATTCTTTGACTTCAACTTCTTATTACCATTCTTTTCTCTATCAAGAAACAAGCCCTCGACTTGTGCTTCATCGCTGAACTCTTGTTTCCTTAACGCGTTAGCTTGTAAAGCAGAGACCACATCATCGAAAACCAACTTATTGTCTTCTTCAATTTTCGCACTCAACAAATAGTCAACGAAAGCATCATATGATGGAGGCAAAGAACATAATAATATCATAGATTTGTCCGTATCAGAAATAGTGACACTCATATTAGACAAATCAGAACATATCTTATTAAACTCATTAATATGATCAACCATAGACTTACCTGAAGACATCCGAAAGGCATGGAGTCTACGCTTCAAGTAAAGTTCCGAAGTCAAATCTATAGCAAGTAAAGCTTTGCAAACTTATCCAACAACGTCATTGCATAGGTTTCACTCGAAAAGTTATGAGTGATCTCCCTTGACAAACATAAATGAATAGTTGAACACGCCTCCAAATAAAGGCCAGCCCACTTCTCCTCACTCCAATCCTTTGGCAACGTAGATGGCTTCTCCTTGATTGCTTCGATTTGTTCCATACTAACAAAAATATATTTTACAGCAGTTTGCCATGATGTAAAATTATTCTTCCCATTGAACTTGATAATATCAAATCCATGCACCTTCGAAAAACCACTTGATGAAGAACCAGACATCTTCACTTCTAACTATGATCCTCTCAACGCTCACCGCACCACTTGTTATGATTAAGACCTTAGAACTAACCTCTTCACAAGACACTAGTTCTTTGGATCACGTAGAACAAAAGAAAACATAAAATATGATGTACTAAACGAAATAATAAAGACATAAGATTTAATGTGGTTCGGAAATGTGCCTACATCCACAGATCGCTACGATCAACTCTTTTTATATAACAAATTACAGAGAATTAAACCACAACTATAACCACCAGGATGTTGTTCACAAACCCTAAACTATTCTCTATGAGCAAAACGTTCTAAACACTAAAATTCTCTAGTTATGAGAACTCTTCTCTAAATTGTGTTGTGTTTTTTCCCCCTAAGACTTGTACACCAATTTATATAGGTTACAAACTTGAGTTCAAAGTATAAGAGTTATACTAGGAAACCTAAACATAACTAAGAGAGGAAACCTTGAGTTTAAAATCAGGAAACCTCTAGCTAGTCCAAAATAAGGAAACACCTAGATGATTCTAGAAAATTCTGAAACCTTCTTAAAACATCGACAACTTCTAACAATTTTCTACCTTGCCGATGTTTCCACCAAACTGAGTTAATCTTCAAAAAAATTAACCGTAGCCTCTTATGCCCAAAGGGCCTTAACAACGAGCAGCATTGATCAAGCTGAGACACTTCTCAAACTTGATCCTCGGAAAGACTTTCGTAAACATATCTGCTTGATTATCTTCGGTATCAACCTTCAATAGTTGTACTAATACGTTATCAACCACTTCTCGAACCTTATGATAACGAACATCAATATGCTTGGTGCTTGCATGAAAAACTTGGTTCTTAACTAAATGAATAGCACTTTGACTATCATAGTTCACAAAAACACTCTGTTGTATAATCCACAAGTCTTCAACTAAACCACGAAGCCACAATGCTTCCTTAACAGCCTCCGACACAGCAATATACTCTGCCTCCATAGGAGACAAAGCTACAATTGATTGTAACATAGACCTCCAACTGATAGGTCCTCCACTAAATGTAAAAAAATACTTCGAAGTAGAATGACACTTATCTTTATCACCCGCATAATCAGAATCAACAAATCCACAGACCTTAATTTTTTTCTCCTTCTCAAACACTAAACCAATATCCAAGGTCCCATTAAGATATCTCAAAATTCCCTTCAACGTGTACCAATGTGCTTTCCCAGGGTTAGCAATATAATGACTAACTAAACCAACTGCTTGTGCAATATCTGGACGAGTACACACCATAACATAAATCAAAGAACCTACTGCATTAGCATAGGGAACCTTTGACATAAACTCCTTCTCCTCAGTTATAGTAGGACACAACTATTTTGATAACTTAACTATAGGCGGTACTGAAACACTAATAGCTTTGGAGTTATGCATTCCAAAACGACGAAGAACCTTCTCAAGATAGGATTTCTGAGTAAGAAATAACTTCCCCTTAGATCTATCTCGAGTAATCTCCATACCCAAAATCTTCTTAGATGGACCCAAATCCTTCATCTCAAACTCTAGACTCAATTATTTCTTCAAAACATCAATTTTTGACTTGCTCTTGGCAGCTATGAGCATATCATCCACATAGAGTAAAACATAAACAAAACTTCCATCTGGAAATTACTTAAAATATACACACTGATCGTATTCACTATGAGTATACTTTTGCTGCATCATAAACGTATCAAACCTCTTTTACCATTGTCTTGGTGATTGCTTCAAACCATACAATGATTTATCAAGTCGACACACATAATCTTCCTTACCAGCAACTTCATAACCAATGGGTTGTGACATATAAATGTTTTTCTCCAAATATCCATGCAAGAAAGCTGTCTTGACATCTAATTGGTCGAGCTCTAATTCAAACTGCACCACAAATGATAAAAGGACTCGGATAAAAGTGTGTTTAACAAACGGAGAGAAAACTTCATTATAATCCACACCTTCCCTTTGTGCATATCCCTTAGCCACTAACCTTGCTTTGTATCGTATACCACTAACAATACCCTTGGAATCTGGAGTTCCATCCTTTACCATACAGACCCACTTGCACCCAATCTTCTTTCGACCCTTAGGCAACTCAACAAATTATGTGCGATTCTTGTGAAGAGACTTCATCTCCTCATCCATTGATGTTTTCCACTCAACGGCATGAGTATTACACATTGCCTCCTCAAAGGTAAACGGCTCATCCTCAAAAAATGATAATGCGTAAGACGCATACTCATCAAAACTATAACAGACTGGTACACCTCTCTCACGTTGAGACGCCAAGGATGGAATATTCTCAACTTGTTGCTGTGTAGATTCCTCACTAGGAACCTAGAACTCAACTTCATACTCTACAAGAGTTTCTTTTTCTTCTTCTATAATAGATGAACTAGGAACTCTTTGCTTCACCTGCATCGAAACATCTTCAACACCGCTACTACTCTTACTTTCAATTCGAGAGTCCCAACCTGTGAACTTCTTTGAATCAAGCATCGCTTTCTCATTAAAGGTCACATCATGACTAATTATGAACTTATTCAATTCTGGACACCATAGACGGTATCCTTTCACACCTAATGGATAACCTAAGAAAATTGCTTTCTTGGCCCTAAAACCCAACTTATATTCTTTTACATGAAAATAGGCTGGACAACCAAACACTCTTAAATTAGAATAGTTCAAGGGATTAATAATCCATACCCATAGGTGACTTACACTTAATAGCTATTGATGGTGATCGATTCACTAAATAGCACGCCGTATTAACTGCTTCACCCCACAAAATCGTATCTAAGCTTGCATTTGAAAAATCTCCATTTTGCTATGGTGTACCCTTGAATGTGATGTGCCTAACGATACCTTGTTCCTCACAAAACTCCTTTAGTGGGTCTTCGATGTATTTACCGCCATTTTCGGAAAGTATTTTCTTAACCGCACGACCAAGTTGTTTCTCAACCATGGTCTTCTACTTCTTAAACACCTCGGTGGCTTCATTCTTATGCTTCATGGTGTAAAGACAAACCCTCCTTGAAAAGTCATCGATAAAGGTCACAGACCACCTACCACCTCCATTAGAAACTGTACGACAGGGACTCCAAACATCAGAATGGATGTAATCTAACATACCCTGCGTGTTGTGCGCAGTTGTACAAAAACTGCTCTTACATTGCTTACCGAAGATACAATGCTCACAGAAATAAAGCCTGCAAGTCTTCTCACCACCAAGCAAGCCTTTACTACTCAACACGGACATACCTTTCTCACTCATATGCCCAAGACGAATATGCCATAAACGTGTTGACTCCACCTGTTTCTCATCAATTGATTGAGAAACCATAGCTCCACAACAAACTATATCTCCTTGTAAGAAATATAAATTATCATGTCTTTCACCGGTTATCTTCAAACTACCATTGTAGAATACCTTCAAGAATCCATATTCAGCAACATACTTGTATCAAAGAGATTACAGTACTCCTAACGAAATCAAACTCTTCCTTAAACCTAGAACATGTGTAACCTCTGAAAGTGTTGTGATAACACGATGCGAACGAACGTGTACCGTACCAACTCCAACTGTTTTGAAAGCATTAGAATTGCCCATCAGAATAGTACTACCATTCACCTCTCTATAAGTAGTGAAACAATCCTATGAAGGACACATATGATACGAAGCACCGGAATCAAGCATCCAACCTTTATTGAGATAACTCTTTGATATAACCGTTAATACTTCCTAATCAAAAACACACATTGGGTCTTCAAAAACTTCATTGCCTTCAGCAACCGAAGCAACAATATTCTTCAAAAATGATTTCTCACGTTTCTCATTTCTTGCCTTTAGCTTGAGACAATCAGCCTTAATATGACCAGTTTTTCGACAATAATAACA
The DNA here is from genome assembly GCA_023531105.1 of Papaver atlanticum. Taxonomy (NCBI): domain Eukaryota; kingdom Viridiplantae; phylum Streptophyta; class Magnoliopsida; order Ranunculales; family Papaveraceae; genus Papaver; species Papaver atlanticum. The sequence goes on along the minus strand of JAJJMB010009231.1, from coordinate 1,022,089 downwards.
CTCAACATCGCTCTTTTTGGAATGATTCTTTGACTTCAACTTCTTATTACCATTCTTTCCTCTATCAACAAACAAGCCCTTGACTTGTGCTTCATCGCTGAACTCTTGTTTCCTTAACGCCTTAGATTGTAAAGTAGAGACCACATCATAAAAAACCAACTTATTGTCTTCTTCAGTTTTCGCACTCAACAAATAGTCAATGAAAGCATCATATGATGGAGGCAAAGAACATAATAGTATCATAGATTTGTCCGTATCAGAAATAGTTACACTGATATTAGACAAATCAGAACCGATCTTATTAAACTCATTAATATGATCAACCATAGACTTACCTGAAGACATTAAAAAGGCATGGAGCCTACGCTTAAAGTAAAGTTCCGAAGTCAAATCTTTTTGCAAGTAGAGCTTTGCTAACTTATCCCACAACGCCTTTGCAGAGGTTTCACTTGAAAAGTTATGAGGATCTCCCTTGACAAACATAAACGAATAGTTGAACATCCCTCCAATTCAAGGTCCGCCCACTTCTCCTCACTCCAATCCTTTGGCAACGTAGCTGGATTCCCCTTGATTGCTTTGTTTTGTTTCATACTAACAAGAATATCTTTTACATCAGTTTGCCATGATGTGAAATTATTCTTCCCATTGAACTTGATAATATCAAATCCATTCACCTCAGAAAAACCACTTGATGTAGAACTAGATATCTTCACTTCTAACTATGATCCTCTCCATGCTCACCGCACCACTTGTTAGGATTAAGACCTTAAAATTAATCTCTTCACAAGACACTAGTTATTTGGATCACGTAGAACTAAAGAAAACAGAAAATAAGATGCACTAAATGAAACAAGAAAGACACAAGATTTAACATGGTTCGTCAATGTGCCTACATCCACAAACGGCTACGATCAACTCTTATTTTAAAACTAATTCCAAAGAATTAAACCACAACAATGACCAGCAGGATGCTGTTCAACAATTCTCTATGAGCAAAACGTTCTAAACCCTAAAATTCTCTAGTTATGAGAACTTTTCTCTAAATTGTGTTGTGTTTTTGTCCCTTAGACTTGTACACCTATTTATATAGGTTACAAACTTTAGTTTCAAGTATAAGAGTTATTCTAGGAAACCTAAACATAGCCAAGAGAGGAAACCTTGAGTTTAAAATTAGGAAACCTCTAGCTTGTCAAAAATAAGGAAACACCTAGATGATTCTAGAAAATTCTGGAACCTTCTTAAAACATCGACAACTTCTAACAATTCTCCACCTTGCCGATGTTTCCACCAAACTGAGTTAATCTTCAAAATAGTTAACAGTAGCCTCTTATTACCCTAGGGCCTTAACAACGAGCAACATTGATCAAGCTGAGACACTTCTTAAACTTGATCTTCGGAATGACTTTCGTTAACATATCTGCTGGATTATCTTCGGTATTAACCTTCAATAGTTATACTAATCCGTTATCAACCACTTCTCCAACCTTATGATAACGAACATCAATATGCTTGGTGTGTGCATGAAAAACTTGGTTCTTAGCTAAAAGAAAAGCACTTTGACTATCACAGTTCACAACAACACTTCGTTGTATAATCCCTTAGTCTTCAACTAAACCACGAAGCCACATGCTTCCTTAACATCCTCCGTCACTGCAATATACTCTGCCTCCATAGTAGACAAAACTAATATTGATTGTAAAATAGACCTCCAACTGATAGGTCCTCCACTCAATGTAAAACAATACCCTGAAGTAGAACAACACTTATCTTTATCACACGCATAATCAGAATCAACAAATCCACATACCTTCAAATTCTGCTCCTTCTCAAACACTAAACCCATATCCAAGGTCTCATTAATATATCTCTAAATTTCGTTCACCACGTACCAATGTGCTCTCCCAGGGTTAGCCATATAACGACTAACTAAACCAACTGCTTGTGCAATATCCGGACGAGTACATACCTTAGCATACATCAAAGAACCTACCGCATTAGTATAGGGAACCTTTGACATAAACTCATTCTCCTTAGTTGTAGTAGGACACAACTGTTTTGATAACTTAACTGTAGGCGAACACTAATAGCTTTGGAGTTATGCATTCAAAACGACGAGAAACTTTCTCAAGATAGGATTTCTGAGTAAGACATAACTTCCCCTTTGATCTATATCGAGTAATCTCCATACCAAAAATCTTCTTAGCTGGACCCAAATCCTTCATCTCAAACTCTAGACTCAATTATTTCTTCAAAATATCAATTTCTGACTTGCTCTTGGCAGCTATGAGCATATCATCCACATAGAGTAAAAGATAAACAAAACTTCCATCTGAAAACTTCTTAAAATATACACACTAATCGTATTCACTACGAGTATACTTTTGCTGCATCATGAATGTATCAAACCTCTTGTACAATTGTTTTGGTGATTGCTTCAAACCATACAATGATTTCTCAAGTCGACACACATAATCTTGATTACTAGCAACTTCATAACCAATGGGCTGTTACATATAAATGTCTTCCTCCAAATATCCATTCAAGAAAGCTGTATTGACATCTAATTGGTCGAGATCTAAGTCAAACTGCGCCACAAATGCTAAAAGGACCCCTATAGAAGTGTGCTTAACAATCGGAGAGAAAACTTCATTATAATCCACACCTTCTCTTTGTGCATATCCCTTAGCCACTAACCTTGCTTCGTATCGTACACCACTAACAATACCCTTGGAATATGGAATTCCATCCTTTACCGTATAGACCCACTTGCACCCAATCTTCTTTCGACCCTTAGGCAACTTAACAAGTTCCTAAGTGCGATTCTTGTGAAGAGATTTCATCTCCACATCCATGGATGTTTTCCACTCAACGACATGAGTATTACTCATTGCCTCCTCAAAGGTAAATGGCTCATCCTCAAAAACAGATAATGCGTAAGACACATACTCATCAAAACCATAATGGACTGGTGCATGTCTCTCACGTTAAGACGTCAAGGACGGAATATTCTCAATTTGTTGTTGTGTAGATTCCTTACTAGGAACCTCAAACTCAACTTCATATTCTACAAGAAAAAGTTTCTTTTTCTTTTTCTATAGTAGATGAACTAGAAACTCTTTGCTCCACCTGCATCGAATCATCTTCAACACCGCTACTACTCTAACTTTCAATTCGAGAGTCCCAACATGTGAACTTCTTTAAATAAAGCATCTCTTTCTCATTAAAGGTCACATCACGACTAATTATGAACTTATTCAATTCTTGACACCATATACGGTATCTTTTCACACATAATGGATAACCTAAGAAAATTGCTTTCTTGGCCCTAACACCCAACTTATATTCTTTTACATGAAAATAGGCTGGACAACCAAACACCCTTAAATTAAAATAGTTCAAGGGATTACCAGCCCATACCCATAGGTGACTTACACTTAATAACTGTTGATGGTGATCGATTCACTAAATAGCACTCCGTATTCAATACTTCATCCCACCAAATCTTGTCTAAACTTGCATTTGACAACATGCACCGTGCTCTCTCAAGTAATGTTTGATTCATTCTCTCCGCTACTCCATTTTGCTGTGGTGTACCCTTGACTGTGAAGTGCCTAACGATACCTTGTTCCTCACAAAACTCCTTTAGTGGGTCTTCGATGTATTCACCTCAATTATCGGAACATATCTTCTTAACCGCACGACGAAGTTGTTTCTCTACCATAGTCTTCCACTTCTTAAACAACTCGGTGACTTCATTCTTATGCTTCATGGTGTAAAGCCAAACTCTCCTCGAAAAGTCATCGATAAAGGTCACAAACTACCTAGCACCTCCCTTAGAAACTGTACGAGAGGGACCCCAAACATCCGAATGGATGTAATCTAACATACCATGCGTGTGGTGTGCAACAGTACCAAAACTGTACATTGTTTACCGAAGATACAATGCTCACAGAAATCAAGCCTGCAAGTTTTCTCACCACCAAGCAAGCCTTTACTACTAAACACGAACATACCTTTCTCACTCATATGCCCATGACGCATATGCCATAAACGTGTTGACTCCACCTGTTTCTCATCAATTGATTGAGAAACCATAGCTCCACCACAAACTATATCTCCTTGTAAGAAATAAAAATTACCATGTCTTTCAACGGTCATCTGCAAACTACCATTGTAGAATACCTTCAAGAATCCATATTCAGCAACATACTTGTATCCAATAGATTAAAGTACTCCTAACGAAATCAAACTCTTCCTCAAATCTGGAACATGTCTAACCTCTGAAAGTGTTGTGATAACACCATGCGAACGAACCTGTACCGTACCAACTCCAACTGTTTTGCAGGCATTGGAATTGCCCATCATAACAGTACCACCATTCACCTCTCTATAAGTAGTCAAATAATCCTTTGAAGGACACATATGATACGAAGCACCGGAATCAAGCATCCAACCATCATTGAGATAAATTTTTGATGTAACGGTTGATACTTCTTCATGAAAAACACACATTGGGTCTTCTAAAACTTCATTTCCATCAGCAATCGAAGCAACAATATTCTTCGAATATGATTTATCACGTTTCTCATCTCATCCCTTAAGCTTGAGATAATCAGCCCTAATATGACTAGTTTTTCGATAATAATAACACTCAATATCGCTCTTTTTGGAACGATTCTTTGACTTCAGAGTCTTATTACCATTCTTTCCTCTATCAATAAACAAACCCTTGACTTGTGCTTTATCGCTGAACTCTTGTTTCCTTAACGCCTTAGCTTGTAAAGCAGAGACCACATCATCGAAAACCAACTTATTGTCTTCTTCAGTTTTCACACTCAACAAATAGTCAACGAAAGCATCATATGATGGAGGCAAAAAACATAATAATATCATAGATTTGTCCGTATCAGAAATAGTGACACTGATATTAGACAAATCAGAATAGATCTTATTAAACTTATTAATATGATCAACCATAGACTTACCTGAAGACATACGAAAGGCATGGAGTCTTCGCTTCAAGTAAAGTTCCGAAGTCAAATCTTTTTGCAAGTAGAGCTTTGCTAACTTATCCCACAACGCCTTTGCAGATGTTTCACTCGAAAAGTTATGAGTGATCTCCCTTGACAAACATAAATGAATAGTTGAACACGCCTCCAAATCAAGGTCATCCCACTTCTCCTCACTCCAATCCTTTGGCAACGTAGCTGGCTCCTCCTTGATTGATTTGATTTGTTTCATACTAACAAGAATATCTTTTACATCAATTTGCCATGATGTGAAATTATTCTTCCCATTGAACTTTATAATATCAAATCCATGCACCTTCGAAAAACCACTTGATGTAGAACCATACATCTTCACTTCTAACTATGATCCTCTCTATGCTAACCTCACCACTTGTTAGGATTAAGACCTTAGAATTAACCTCTTCACAAGACACTAGTTCTTTGGATCACGTAGAACTAAAGAAAACAGAAAATAAGATGCACTAAACGAAACAATAAAGACACAAGATTTAACATGGTTCGGCAATGTGCCTACATCCACAAACGGCTACGATCAACTCTTATTATAGAACAAATTACAGAGAATCAAACCACAATACTATGACCAGCATGATGCTGTTCACAAACCCCAAACAATTCTCTATGAGCAAAACATTTTAAACCCTAAAATTCTCTAGTTATGAGAACTCCTCTAAATTGTGTTGTGTTTTTTTCACTAAGACTTGTACACCTATTTATATAGGTTACAGACTTGAGTTCCAAGTATAAGAGTTATACTAGGAAACCTAAACATATCTAAGAGAGGAAACCTTGAGTTTAAAATCAGGAAACCTCTAGCTAGTCCAAAATAAGGAGACACCTTGATGATTCTAGAAAATTCTGGAACCTTCTTAAAACATCGACAACTTCTAACACTTGCAACGCGTTGTAACTGTTTGTGGAAATGCCAAGCAGAAAATCCATCACATACGATATTTAGGCTATCTAATGCAACCTTCAGCTCCTATCCCCAGGTTTTTCCCTTGCCATTTCTGGTACTCTCAGTGATTCTGGACCATTTCTTTGTGAATTTGACTCTTCAAATGTGGGGATTCATTCGTTTTTGTGTCGGTATTTTTGTTTTATGATTAGAGTTTGGGAAGCTGATTACATGGGGTTCAACTGATGATATGGGACATAGTAGTGTATCTTATAGATAACATGGGGTAATTACTGGGCTACTACTGTCTATTCAAATGCTCATCATGATGTTCTAAATTGGATCTCTTTCTTTTACTTAATTTTGGTTACTCTTTAGATATCATTTTAGGAAATTCCAGCAACATTTCCTCTTCCAAATGAAGCTTCTTTGATCAGGGCTGCAGCTGGATGGGCACAATGTATTGCATACCTCATGTAATAATTGAAATTGAATTTGCGTTGGTTGTAGCTATTGAATTTGATTGTTTGTTGAGTATCAAGGATTTACCAGTAGGTACTAATTTCAGTTTTAGTGCATGTGGAGTGAATGCAGAAAGTATAGGGCTGAAATAGTGGGTTCATTGATAAACAGACTTTGTTGATGCCGAACAAGGTAAAGACTACTAAATATGCCAGTTTCCATTTTGGATCTTTGTGCAGCCTACCAAAGGGTGCTACTCAATGGCTTGACAAACAAATTTCAATTTTCTGTGGGACAGTTAAACATGGTCTTATGGCAGAATTTGATGACACTGTTGTCTTTCTCGAATCATCACATTTTGATCTTTAGTTGTCGCATTCTGTTCTGCATAAATGTGAAAGTAAGATTGTTAAGGTCTATGAAGTGAAACCTCAGCTGATACAACTGTTGGTTTTGCAGCAGGACTTTGAGGCTGTTCATTTTGGAATTATTCTGCACGAAGGTGTCTTAAAAACCATCACTAATGTCCAGCAGCTTCATAAATTCGGTGACCAAGCGTGCCTCATACGTGAGTAACTCTTGAGAATCCCAGGTATAACTTAGATCTTGTGCCTAACATGGAGTTTCAGACATTGTGCATTTCGATACATTGCCTACATTCTATCGTTGTAGGTTTCTTTTGTTTTTAATATCATGTGTGCATTCACTTCCGTATTTGGGCAGTGTTGTTATTTTGGAACTAAGAACTTATGCTCATCTATTTGCTCCCCATTAATTGCTCAATTTGATGGACCAACAAATGATTATGGCGAATGTTCCTCAACACCGAAACCAGCTAATTGGTGGGGGACAATAAAAACAACTGGACATTTTGAATTCGCATACATTTGAATGTACTATTCATTCTACTTATGAAGGTTCTATGTTTTGGGTATCATTTTGGAGGAAATTGCAGTCTAGAATCCATTTCTAGGAAGCATCCAACTATAAGATATTTTTTTGCCTATTCGGCATAGTTTTGATTCATTGGTGCGTACAAATACTACAATGTATTCCATTATAGGGCCAAGCTTGGCTATGACTAACTGAGATTTGACAATTAATAGCAATTTTACTAAATAAGACTCCCTAGGATGGCATCCTTAGCATGTATAGTGAACTCAAAAAACTGCAATCCCTAACCTTAGATCCAAACTTTCTGCAGGCTCCAAAGAGGTCATTATTGGTTTTTGACTATATTGCTAAACCAACTTGCAGAAGACCAGGGAGAAGCATATTCAAATGGAAACACCCCCTGAATACTGCGAAAGTTACACATGCATGCAACGGATGAGCAGTATCCAGAAGTCCATCAGTCGAGCCATACGGAAAAGGAATTTCATGGGCAATCTTTGAAGCAATTGAGTTTTGTCATGTACTGCAGGTTCCACTTGTTAACAGATTTTTCTCTGGATTTCTTTTGGGTGGTTATAGCAGTACAAAAGGAGTGTAGTTAGTTTTTGTTTTTGTTTTGTTTGATCATGTAAGTTTGATTTTTCTCTGGATTTCTTTTGGGTGGTTATAGCAGTACAGAAGGAGTGTATTTTTTTGTTTTGTTTCTTTGCATCTGATTTCCTGTGCACATGTAGTGGCAATGGGAGTACACTGATATATTGGCTTGCTGTGCAGTTTGTATGTGCAACCTTTTCTAATTTTTTTATTTAAATGCTTACGCAACTGCTTTGAGTTCTGAAACGTCTAATTTGGAAAATGGGATTCGACTTATTTGATATCTCGAAAGCGCATAGATCCTTAAATAACACGTGCAGCGCATGTGCCTTATACTATAAACGTGTACAAGTCATTGGTTCTACAGTAGTTAACCAAATGGTTAGTCATATGAGCACTTTCATATCAACCTTATTCATCTTCACCATAACTAGCCCAAATGACTCAAATGAACTAGTTCAAGAGTTGTTCAATTGCTTAGATCTTATAGAAGTATACAAGACACAATCGAAGCAAAATTGGTTTTGATTCACTCGAATCGATTCATGAACTTTATAGCCACGGTTTGCAAATATGCATTCCTTAGTTTATATAAATTTAAGTTCACGAATAAACCAATTTTAGAAAGTAACACACTTAAGTATGCATACGGGTATGCGTACTTAAGTAACCGGATTTGAGTTTGTTTTGGATTCCAAACTCAGCAGAAATTCACGGACGTGAACTTTTCGCCATTATGCGTACGGGTACGCATACTTAGGTAACCGATTGAGTTGGTTTTGATTTCCAAACTCAGCAGAAATTCACGAACGTGAACTTCCGCCAGTATGCGTACGGGTACGCATACTTACCCAGTCTCCATCAACCATTTAGTACACACACAAGTATGCATACATTTGGTTCCAGGTTTTGGACTTATACACTAATGCGCGAACACATTATATGCTTATATCCAAAGATGGTTACATGTTCTAAACTCTTTATTTCAATCATTGAAATATTCTTAGAGGATGTTAAATAGAAGTTATTCACACACTATTTTTCATCAAAGCAATTTTCAAGATATTGAAATAATCAACATGACTTTCGTCACTTGTAAAGATGAACTTGGCCAAAGCGAAAGCTTACCAACACATATTTCGAGAAAAAGATAAGCGAAATAAACTCGGCTCGAAATAGCAAATGTGTATAATCAAAGTCTATATAGCAATACGACTTTTGTCTCAAGACAGGAGATAGAGTAGATAGACTTTTTGAGTGATAGATAAGTTCAAGTTTCCACATACCTTTTAGTCGATGAAGTTCCACCAGTTCCTTGAGTAGTTCTTCGTCTTTGTATGATGAACGCCGTGGAGTCTAGAGCTCAACTACACTTTATATCCTAGTCCGAGACTTAGCTATAAGTAGACTAGAAATCAAGACTTATAGTTTTGGCAACTAAACTTGACAACAATCTTGAGATAGCAATGCTTGCGAGTTCGACCGATGATGTAATTTTAATTGTTGTAGAAAAAGTGGTAATAAGGTTCGTTCAACTCGGACTTGTGAAGAATAATTTTTAGACTTAATTAAGAAAACTAGAAAAATCAAAATAATGTTTTGGTCAAGATTATAAAAAGCACTGAGACGCAGGTTTCCACCAAATTTCATTCATGTGATTCAAATAATAATTCCAATCAATTATAACTCAAATATTATAAATATGGACTCTTATTCTTTGCCGAAAGTAGATTTTTTAAAAGCAATGACTGTAAATCAAAAGAATGATGTATCAAAAATACATTGACCAAGCATACATCATCAAACAATATCACACCCATTCAATAAAAATCATAAATCAATTAAAAATCAATGCAAATAGTCATAAAAGAATTATTAGAATTACCACATGCGTGAAATAGGGCTTCCTCCGTCATCCCAGTGTTGGGGTTTAGCTCCTCATGGTAAAAACATGCTCAAAAGATAGAAACATGGCTCAAAAGGTGTTTTTATTGAAGTAAAACAGCGAATCTGCAACGCTTTTCTGGCGTTATAGAAATCACCGTTACAATGAAGTGCTGTTTATAAACGATAACTATGTTCTACTGTTGAAATACTTCTTTGCGACTGTTCCCTGTGGGTCAATGTTCTTCGCAGCAGGAAGCTTGCTGTTCGTCTTGATTTTTCACTCCTCAGCCCTTCTAAGCCCCCAAACTCTCGACACCTCTTCTATATGACCCAACCAATCTATTTATATCAAAAAGACCGATTAAATCTCTCCAAAATCTTCCAAAATCTCTTCCTTATTCTTCACTGCAAAGTTGCGGCAATTTCTTGTTTTAGAATTTCTACGCGTATCTGAGCTTTCCTTTTGATTCTAAACTCTTCCTTAGATAGATATCAAGCTTTGGGAAGAAAATCTTGCCTTTAGTCTCCCTGAAATTCCAAAAATAATTCATCATAGACCCGAAACTTCCATCACCTCTGTTTTGATTCTACCGGGTTTTTTAACCCAATTCAATCAATCCAAACCTACATACCAAACCTGTATATCCTTAACAGGGTTAACCCAACGAAAATCAGCCCTTGAATCTCCTTAAAAGTCGTCCAAATTACAACCCTAAAATCTGTTCCGTGAAAATAAACTTTCCCGCCAATTTTTTTGGTTTTAACCCATGAAGAAATGGAGTCCCCCTATCCAGTTCCGGTCTGTGTTTAATAGCTGCTTGGAAATGGGTTACCCCTTATCCAAAATGAGAGTCCGAATAGCAAATGTCCTTCCAGGTGTCTTTAACAACTTTTCGAGCCAATTTCGCCGCAAAAGCTTATTTCTCCAAAAACACCTACAAAGGGATAAAACACCAAAATAAGTACAAAAATGGGTACTAACAATATACACAATAGAGATGAAAATAGACACATAAATGCGTCTATCAAATACCCCCAAACTTATTATTTGCTAGTCCCGAGCAAATCAAAAACAGAAAATAAAATACTAACTCACTGTGCAACAAGCCTTTAAACCCCTAGGTGGCCCTAGTGGCCGAGTTATAGTCTCGGGAGGGTTTACTAGAGATATACCCACAAAAACTTTACTCCAGACCCTAGCTATCTACGCAGAACCTTGGAATGCACTAAAGAATCTCCTTGGTTGGCATACTTATTGATTACGGGAGGAAGTACCCTGATGCGAAATTCCAATTGATGTACACGAGTTTGCACTCAAGCATACTAAAATTCATATATAAGTGACAGAGCTCTACTCAGATAGTCGCACTATGGACATCAATATTCGGAATCAACAAATCACATGGATAGATTAAGATATGGATATAGAAAAAAAAACATAGATGGTGACTAGGTGAACGGTGTTTCTCATATCTGTCTGAAGGCCTCTGCCAAGATTAACTTATCCTAATGGACTGAGATACCGTTCTTACTAATATCAACACAACTGGCATATACAAGGGGACCAGTGGTCGATAATCCTAATTCTAGATCAACTCTTCTGGCATATACAAGGTAACCAGCGGTCGATTTATTGAACACACATTTATTTTTTTATTTTTATTTTTTATTTTTTAACGACATGATTAGATCTTTTGGATCCAAGTGCATGCTTCTTGTCAGCAGATTACATGGTAATTCCCATGGATCCTGCATTCCGCGCTTGTTTAGGCGACGGAGATAGGGAGAACACACACATATTGCTATCCAAGTGTTAATATTTATTCTGATTGGTCTATTGGTCTGTTCTCTCTCTCTTTTTTTTCTTTTTTTTAGTATCTCAATCACTCTATTACACCCTAGCAGTGGTAACAATTTGAATCGTGAGCCCCACCTAATCACTTAGAGAAAAATATTTTTAAAAGAAAATAAAATAAAAACAGAAGTGAAAAGGACTCAACGAGATATGGCGAAACTATCATGTTATTTCTAACACCTGAGCTCTGTGCTTTTATGAATAGACTCTATATAGATGTTTCCATCCACTCAGATTGGTTCCTCAACTCCTACAACCAAAATGCTTCCATCCACTTAGATTTGTTAGTGCCATCCTTAATAGGCATAAATTTCTAGGCTCTGGAGTTTATTATGCAACTAAAAAGTTTCTCCCATACCCCAAAACTTAAATCTAACATTGTCCTCAATGTTCTAAAGATAAAATTAAAAGCATGAACAAGGAGAAACTGTTACCATTTGAAGAAAAAGAGTTAAGGAAAGATATTACCGTGTTGCATGAGAATGGGTTACCTCCCAAGAAGTGCTAAGTTTAAAGTATTCATCCAGACATCAAGTACCATAAAATGGCTAATACCTTTCAAATCACATATCAGTAGTCGAAATAACTGTGGGTCATCAGAACCAAATAGCACTGCCACTAATATGAGACAACTGCACAGGATTAGAAATATTAACAGACGGAGCACAACCTGATCTAAACTTTCTTGCAAGACAACTGGGTTTATCTGTGACGCCCTCTTAGGCTTCATGTGAGTGTCTTGACAAACATATTTTTCCGAACTATGAGTTCCCAATTCCTGGACAGTATCAGGAGGATCGGGTTGTGGAGTCGAGACAGACTCAAGTAATACCTCAGGCACACTAGACTCGAGTCCCAAGTTAGGGACTTCTAATAAGGATACTTGACCATCACTACCCCCAAAAATTAGGGTAGTCAGTATTCTCAGACAAACCTCTAATTATTGCTTGAATTTTCGGATCCTCATAGTCTTTAAAATACTCAAGAGCTTCTTCCAGTTTTCTACCCCCAAACTTAGGGTCATCATTACTCACAGAAAGACCTAACACTAGTGACTGAATTTATGGGTCTGTAGAGTCCTTAAAATATTCGAGAGCTTCTTCTAGTTCTAAAGTTTGGTCATCTATCTTACCTAATATAATTGTCTCATCAAATTCATCTAAAGAATCACCAAACAAAGTGTCGTCCCAATTATCCTGAACTAGATCCTGAACCAAAGTACTAATCATATTCACTTCCTCTAAATCATTAGAAGGTTGTCTAGTAACATTAAAGACATTTAGTTCAGTGGTCATCTTACCAAAGGATATGTTTATAAGTCTGGTCCTACAGTTGATAACAGCATTAGACGTGGCTAAAAATGGGCGACCTAAAATCACCGGTATTTGATTCTCTGGGTCAGGGACAGGTTGTGTATCTAGGACTACAAAATCCACAGGATAAATAAACTTGTCGACCTCAATAAGAACATCTTCTATCACACCACGAGGAATTTTAACAGACCTATCAGCTAACTGCAGTGTTATCTTGGTAGGTTTCAATTCACCAAGTCCCAGTTGTAAGTACACATGGTACGGAAGTAAGTTCACACTAGCTCCTAAGTCAAGTAAAGCTTTTTGTACCTTGTGTTTTCCTATCGTGCAAGCAATGGTAGGGGAACCTGGGTCTTTATACTTAGGACTTGTGGTATTATGAATGATCGAACTTACATGACTAGCTAAAAAGGCTTTTGTAGGGACACTAAGCTTTCGCTTCCGCGTACACATATCCTTGAGGAACATGGCATAAGTCGGAAGTTGCCTAATTGCTTCTAGTAACGGAAGGTTTATGGTAACTTTCTTAAAAACCTCCATAATGTCATTAAAGTTGGATTCATTCTTTGTTGGTACTAGTAGCTGTGGAAATGGGGCTCTAGGAATAAAATAGGGCCTCTCAGGAACCGAATTGACATCATCAGAGATTTTATCAGTCTCCTCAGCTATGGATGGTCCTGAGAGTGAACTACAGTTTGCTCGCTTTCGGGCATGTTTACCTTATTGTCTACAACTCTACCACTCCTAAGGGTTCTAATAGCATTCAATTGATTCGATGGTTTTGTACCTACTTCATGAACTCCTCTAGGGTTGGGTTGTGTTTGACTAGGAAACCTGCCTTTTTCTCTCAAAGACTCATTTATCAAACTAACCTGGGTTTTTAACTCGGAAATAGCCTGAGAATTATCTTGGACCATCTTTTTATTTTCATCCAAACCTTGTATCATCGATTGATGAAACATTGCAGTTTGTTGGGTTAACAAAGCGAGAGATTCCTCTAGACTCAAAATTTTCTTATCAGACTGATTCTGAAACTAAGCTGATCCTAAAGGATTCTTAGTATAGCCAAAACCTGGAGGAGCATTCGAATTACTCAACTGACCTTGACTCTGGCCCTTAGACCATGAAAGGTTCGGATGGTTTCTACAACCAGGATTATAGGTTTCTGAATATGGGTCAAATTTCTGACGATTATCGAGTCTAGTGTTATTATAAAGAGCATTGGCTTGCTCTTCATTATTCTGGCCTTCCCAAAAAGGCTCCAATCTACCACTAGTGTGACCCATTTCTAGAGCTTCTAACCTTTTAGCTATCGCTGTAATCTTGGCATCTGATTCATAGCCTCCTTCTACCCTATTAACGTTTCCTCTGCTTAGAAGAATTGTTTTCCGGGGTTCCCTACTATTTTCCCATTGTTGGGTCTTTTCGGCGGTTTCATTCAAAAATGTCATTGCCGCATCAACAGTTTGGTTCTCAAACCCACCTGTACACAGAGCTTCAACCGTGGTTATTGTGGAATAATCTAAACCCTCATAAAGGATCTGAACTAGCCTAACCTTTTCTAAACCATGGTGAGGACATTGTGTTAACAAATCATTGAACCTTTCCAAATACATATACAAAGATTCTCCCTCTTGTTGTGAGAATGTGCAGATTTGCGTCCTAATAGACGATGTTTTGTTCCTAGGGAAAAACTTATTGAAAAAGGCAGATGTAAGTTGTTCATATGTTTCGCTTGACTCAGAAGTCAAACTATACAGCCACGATTTGTCTTTATCTTTCAGGGAAAAGGGAAATAACAAGTTTCAAAGCATCATCATCTAAGCCTGTAATTCTTAGGGTACTGCAAATTTCTTCAAAATCCCTAACATGGAAATAGGGGTTTTCATTTTCTTTCCCTAAAAAGATTGGGAGCATCTGTATGGTCCCAGGTTTAAGTTCATAATTGGCTTCTGTGTCAGCTAAATTAATACACGAGGGACGAGTAGTCCTAGTCGGATTCAACAAAGCTTTCAAAGTAGCCATTTCTGGTGCTATCGGAGTATTAGGGATTCTCTCCTCAGTAAAAGGAGAACGTTCAAAACAGGACTCTCCGAAAATCGAACTTTCTAGATTAAGGTAATCGAGATGCTTAGAACTGCTAGGTTTTTCTTTAACAAATCTACCTAGGGTGTCTCTTTTACGTTCAGGCATACACAAGAATTTCCTAAATTGGAAGGGTGAGCAATCACAAATCAAGGACGACTCAACCAAATCAAACCTATTGATTTCTAGCAAACAAAAGGCATGATGGCTCCACTTAGATTGTTTCTAAACCAGCTTCTACTCTACCAAGAGGCAACTGGGTACAATTTTAGCAAACCTCGTAGGACGATCCGAATAAAGTAAGTCGAAGAGAAGTAGGAGAAGCTCAGACGAGCTTTGATACCCCCACCTCTTTGGCAACTCTTCCCTGGGTTACAAGGCGGTTCTAATCGACTTACAGTAATCTTCCTGAACTTTGAGTTAGGCTAACAAGATACCCAATACGATCCTTTTGAACGACTTTCCTATTAAGCTCGTTACCCTGTCGGTCTTGTTCTAGTCAATATTTTAAGCTTGGGTTCGCGTTCGGTATTGTTTTCCTAAGGCGGGCAAGAAAAGAACGGTGATGAAATCCGAACCCTTATCTTGTATGGCCAGGCCTTGCCCTTTACTAGGAAAATAAATATCCGTATTCAAAACCTCAACATATATGCACCTTAAGGAAGACAGTAACTCGCTGACAGGGGATTCGCGAGTGTTCAGAATCTTACCTCCCGTTCCAGACGGGGGATGAATCGGTTGTAGTCGACTCGGGTCACTGACTCCTGTGTCAGTGTACGAACCCAAGGTGCAGAGACAATATCGTAATTGTCCTCCTTCTCTGCAAACAGTTTTATATTTAAGGGTACCCTTCCGTAGGGTATATATAAAAATAAAAATAAAAATAATTTCCAGAGTCCAAAAAGTCCAAAAAAAAGAAAAGAAAAATTACAAAATAATAAAGAAACCCTAATACAATTTTTTTCTTTCTAAAATAAACAAAACCCTAAAAAAAATAAATAAATAAACTAAAAAAAATAACTAAAATAAAATTGTCTTCTTTTCCGTTCTTTTCGCTTTAATCTTTAGCTCCAAGTCTTTACGAAATCACAAAACTCCTTGGCTCATTTCTTCTTCTTTATGTTCCAAAACCTGTAGACAAAAGACAAATACCCAAAAACGTAAAATAGAACAAAATAATATAAAAAAAATATAAAAAAATATAAAACCCTAAAAACACGTCCGCGTCAGCGGCGCCAAAAATTGATGTAATTTTAATTGTTGTAGAAAAAGTGGTAATAGGATTCGTTCAACTCGGACTTGTGAAGAATAATTTTTAGACTTAATTAAGAAAACTAGAAAAATCAAAATAATGTTTTGGTCAAGATTATAAAAAGCATTGAGACTCAGGATTCCACCAATTTCATTCATGTGATTCAAATAATAATTCCAATCAATTATAACTCAAATATTAAAAATATGGACTCTTATTCTTTGCCAAAAGTAGATTTTTTAAAAGCAATGACTGTAAATCAAAAGCATGATGTATCAAAAATACATTGACCAAGCATACATCATCAAACAATATCACACCCATTCAATAATAAATCAATTAAAAATCAATGCAAATAGTCATAAAAGAATTATTAGAATTACCACATGCGTGAAATAGGGCTTCCTCCGTCATCCCGGTGTTGGGGTTTAGCTCCTCATGGTAAAAACATGTTCAAAAGATAGAAACATGGCTCAAAAGGTGTTTTTATTGAAGTAAAACAGCGAATCTGCAACGCTTTTCTGGCGTTACAGAAATCACCGTTACAATGAAGTGTTGTTTATAAACGATAACTGTGTTCTGCTGTTGAAGAACGATACTTCTTTGCGACTGTTCCCTGTGGGTCAATGTTCTTCGTCTACTTCTTCCCTGCACCAACAGAAAACAGCAGCAGGAAGCTTGTTGTTCGTCTTGATTTTTCACTCCTCAGCCCTTCTAAGCCCCCCAAACTCTCGACACCTCTTCTATATGACCCAACCAATCTATTTATATCAAAAAGATCGATTAAATCTCTCCAAAATCTTCCAAAATCTCTTCCTTTTTCTTCACGGCAAAGTTGCGGCAATTTCTTGTTTTAGAATTTCTACGCATATCTGAGCTTTCCTTTTGATTCTAAACTCTTCCTTAGATAGATATCAAGCTTTGGGAAGAAAATCTTGCCTTTAGTCTCCCTGAAATTCAAAAAATAATTCATCATAGACCCGAAACTTCCATCACCTCTGTTTTGATTCTACCGGGTTTTTTAACCCAATTCAATCAATCCAAACCTACATACCAAGCCTGTATATCCTTAACAGGGTTAACCCAACGAAAATCAGCCCTTGAATCTCCTTAAAAGTCGTCCAAATTCCAACCCTAAAATCTGTTCCGTGAAAATAAACTTTCCCGCCAATTTTTTTGGTTTTAACCCGTGAAAAAATGGAGTCCCCCTATCCAGTTCCGACCTGTGTTTAGTAGCTGCTTGGAAATGGGTTACCCCTTATCTAAGGTGAGAGTCCGAATACCAAATGTCCTTCCAGGTGTCTTTAACAACTTTTCGAGCCAATTCCGCCGCAAAAGCGTATTTCTCCAAAAACACCTACAAAGGGATAAAACACCAAAATAAGTACAAAAATGGGTACTAACAATATACACAATAGAGATGAAAATAGATACATAAATGCGTCTATCAACCGAGCAGTGCTCTAACAATCTCCCCCTTTGTCAATTTTAGTGACAAAACTATCAATACATATGGATAACAAAAAATAAACTTTACAGCTTCTCTTCCACATGCATGATCTCCTTGGTTCTTCAACATTACTCGAAATCTTCGTCACTTCCAAGTACTCCAATGATTCCAATGGTTGTAAGTTCAACATCATCGTTGTTGAAAATCCGTAGCCATAACAATGAGAAAAAAATTGCTCTCAATCATTGTTATACAGTGTCATAGTACCATTATACAACATCAAAGTCCAATTGTATCACAACTTTGATAACAATACTATGGTGATATGTATCACTCCCCCTTAGCCAATACTCCATCTCACATGGAAACCACTCCCCCTTACATAATGATCCGAAAACCATATGTATTTGTAGTGTGAACTACACATTAATTCTCCCCC
>JAJJMB010009231.1:990708-1003530 GCA_023531105.1 Papaver atlanticum | reverse complement strand
ATAAAATTGGCAAAGGTACGAAAACTAGTGGGATCCTAATGAAATTTTTCATGACCAAAAGAAAGCACATATCAACCTTTTAGATGCAATCATATAGCCGAAACTAAACGTATTCATCAAGGAGTTTATAAAGATACAAGATAACCCCTATAATATTCCACAGCCGCACTCCCCACAAAGATTTGGCAATAAAGCACAAGTTTAAATAAGAACTCTCCCCCATATAATGTCATTCCCGAAAGAACAACAAGAGCGACCTTACTTTCATGAGAAAAGAAGGATTTCTTTGGAACAATAAATCATATAGAATATGAATTTGTATCCAAAATACTCAATTGAATTAACCACAAGTGAACCCATGATTAATTTAACCAGAATACTCAACTAAATTAACCACAAGAGAACCCATGATTAATCCAATTGGAAATGCTCAACATAAGAGAACTTATGGAGCCACACAGTATATACATAAAGATATGGATCAGGGAAGATCAATACTGCAGAATAAACAAAGATTCATTCTATGTTCCATCACTATTTGCACAATGACATATAATAGACTTAATCTTTGTAAACAAAGCTCATCCTTTCTTCCATCAATATTAGCATGATGACATAAAAGGCTTAACTTTTATTTTTGTCAAAAGTTCATTTATTCTTTTATCAATACTTGCTTATCGACATACGAAAGACTTAACTTTTGACAACGTATGGGACAATCATAGTTCACGGACGCAAACACACATATCCCATAACAAATTGCAATATATAAAACCATAAAGATTAATACTGCAAAAATCATCTTCCAAGCAAACTTTAGAATTTAAATAAATAAATCTAAAAACATTGAAGATGAAAATCGTTGGACATAGCTATGTGTAATCACAATAATGGCTATTCCAAACTCTAGTTATTCTTCTTAAAAACACAACAATAAAATTCTCATAAGAAGTTTTCCTAGGAAAAATACACAACTTTTAGAGAACATGATTTGAAAAACATTAAACACGGCCAGCAACCAGAGATTGAACAAATACTCCTTGTTGCAATTCCAAGTTGTTCACGTACGACTTCAAAATCTCGAAGAAGATTTCCTACCAGTTGTGATGACATCTGAATGGGTAGTTTGTTCTCATGATCAACAGCATGATAGCAGGTTATGAAAATAGGATTCTCGTGAAACTTAACAGTTTTGTCCTTCTCAACATTGTCTTCCTTGTTACATCCATCCATTGTGCACACATAAATCAGGTGAACCCTTTTTGACGTTACGGAACGTATATGTATCAAAAGGAAGCATGATAAATACATATATATGAGTGTTTTAGGGAAAACCCTAGGGTTACTCGTATATGTTCTGTGGGTCAGGGGTACGTGAACTTATGGTAACCACCTTGGTACGTGACCAAGAGAACAATGGAGTCAAATTTAGAGGAAGCCTTGAAGAAACTCAAGAACCATTCTAAACACAAGATGACATTCTTAGTTCAAAAGAACATAAGAGAATTGTTGAAAAACAAGACAATCACCCAAGGAATTATTCTCAAGAGTAATCAATCAAAAACATTACATCATGAAAAGTACTGGAGCAAGGCTCAACAGTTTTATGATCATCGTTTTTGTAAAGGAAAATAAAATATAACAACAACTACTTTCTCAAGTCACAAAGGCTTCTTGAGAATTACGAGCATCCTTCCATATTACACTGCATTGAGTAGTCATGTTGTATTTTGATGAGCATTTTGCTTATCAAGAATATTGACTTCTTCTCTCTTCCCTTCATGAAGCTTTTTAGAAAAATCACTAGGGTTAGTTGAAAGAGATTTAACCAGGGGGGAACAAAGAATACCTGGACCTGCTGCTTTCTTTGCCTTTTTGATGCTCCGTTTGAGTCTGTTTATGCTAATCTTGAGCTCTGAGACTCAATTATTGATATGAATGAATTCTGGAGCAGACACCTCGGGTTCACAGTCCTTTTCAGAGGGAGAAAGGAAGTTTGACTTTTCTTTCTTTCTCCTATGCCTTTTTCTCTTTTCAGGGTGATTTAAAGAGTCAGTTGCCCACCTGAAATTCTTCCTTCTACAATTGTAGGAATTTTTTGTCTAAAAATCATGATCTAGAAATGACTTATCATAGCATTTATCTTGATTGCAGACATTTCCTTTTACTCCAGCAATATGAGAGATAGGTTTCATTGCTTCTTTCGACATCCATGCAAGAATGTTGTGAAGTTTCTCATTCCTCAGTCGGAAACGACATCTTTGTTCAAGATTCCCTTTATTTCCGTAATAATAACAGTTAAAGGAATTGTTCTTGACTGTTCTCATGCGAGTAAAATTTGAAGGAGTACAATCCTTGTTACTAAGATCATTGACTGCTGGAGAAGTTCTTTCACATGAAGAGTTGTTAATATCATAAACAAAATTGATTTTACCAGTACTTGGAGTGTCTATTCCCTTATAACCTAGACCACGTGTATCACGATGTTCTTTACATGCTCCAAGCATATAAGATAATTTTGTAGAGATAAAATTGAATCTTTTAAGATTCTCTTCTAGTGAATTTACCTTATTAAGGGCAGCAGCGAGATCATTTTCCAAGGATTTTTATCTGGCAAGGAGACTGAGTTCTCTGTCATTAAAACATTTTTGTTGAGAGTCATATCTTGCTTCAGTTTCTGCAAGTCTTTCTTTCAACACAAAGAGATTTCGAAGGAGATTATCACATTTAGAATTTTTTGAGCGTAAATCTTCTTCTCGATCTTTAACGGTAGATTGTAAAAGTCTATATCCACAATCATAACCCTTAAAGAGTATTCTCATCTTTCTGTTTTCTTGACAGAGAGGTCCCAAATATTTCCTCAAGCAAGTTGTTGACTTTTTTTCTTTCAAAGCATGGTCAAAGAGCTTGATATATTTGGAGACTTCCTCATCAATAGTTTGTCCTTCTTCCGAATCACTTTCATCTGAAAGATCATCCAACTGTTCATCTAGACACTTTTCCCAATTGAAGGCAGATTCAGACACAGAAGCAGGAACATATGGTTTTTTAGATGTTTCTGGGTATTGAAGCATCTCAGTGGAAATCTGATTTGGCGTTGTGTCATCATAAGGATTACTGTCCATAGAATTAGATCGCTACAAACACAGACTTATAAGGTCTTACACATGTTTGCCTGCTCTGATACCAATTAAAAAAGTGCGGGTACAACAACCTAACCCAATAATTTGCTTAGCAATCTATAGGACTAACTCCAATATACTTTTAAGAGAATTAACTAGATAGTCAGACTCAATCTTAATAAAAAGTATATCAAAGAGTTATATCTCAATTTCTAAATTCAATCCTTACTCAAGCAAATAAAAATCTGCGAGTCTAATTGAATACAAGAGAAATTCACTTTAACGATACCAAATACCAATGTTCAAGTATCAATCAATTTCAATCAACAACCAAATGTCGGATTTCCCAATTGATTGATTCAATGAACAACCCGTGATATTTCAATTATATAACAAAATATAAGCGGAAAAGAAATAACACAGACACCATAAGTTTTGTTAACGAAGAAACCGCAAATGCAGAAAAACCCCGGGACCTAGTCCAGATTGAATACACATTGTATTAAACCGCTACAGACACTAGCCTACTACAAACTAACTTCGGTCTGGACTGTAGTTAAACCCCAATCAATCTCACACTAATCCAAGGTACAGTTGCGTTCCTTACGTCCCTGATCCCAGCAGGATACTACGCACTTGATTCCCTTAGCTAATCTCACCCAAAACTAAGAGTTGCTACGACCCAAAGTCGAAGACTTAAATAAAAAAATACGTATCACACAAAAAAGTCTACAAGAATAGATAAATCTCCCACATAAATACCTACAAGTTTTGTTCCGTCTTTTGATAAATCAAGGTGAACAGGAACCAATCGATAACCCGGACTTATAATCCCGAAAAATATCCTAGAATTATCAATCACCTCACAATAATCTTAATTGACTAGTGAAACAAGATATTGTGGAATCACAAACGATGAGACGAAGATGTTTGTGATTACTTTTCTATCTTGCGTATCAGAGAAATTAATCTCGAGCCAATTTTACAATTATACTCAATACGATAGAAACAACAAGATCAGATCACGCAATTACAGAGAAAATAGTTGGGTCTGGCTTCATAATCCCAATGAAGTCATCAAGTCGTTAACCTACAGGGTCTCGGTAGAAACCTAAGGTTAAAGGAGAATTGACTCGAGCTTATACAACTAGTATCACACAGGAGGTGTGGGGATTACCTTTCCCAGTAGCTAGAGTTCTCCTTTATATAGTCTCCAAATCAGGGTTTGCAATCTAAGTTACCTTGGTAAAAAAGCATTTAATATTCACCGTTAGATGAAAACCTAATTAGATTCAAGCTAATATCTTTCAACCGTTAAATCGAACTTAGCTTGTTATACACAATGGAAATATACGTCATTTAGGTTTGAGTAACCGTACCTAAACGTGTATGTCATGTGCCTAGTAGCTGAACTGTTCACATGACTGGCAGTTGTTTTCAGATATCTGAGTGATCTTAATTGTCTGAGGAAGCCCATTGGCTATTTGAACTTGAACGTTGTATTTGATTAGTCCTTTCTTTGTGTATGTGTCACTGCTTCCTTGGTCCTTTCCAGGGTATTTGTTAGCCACTAGATAGTTAGGTAGATCGAGATCAACGGATGCCAGTAAGAGTGTTGAGGGAAGAGAGAAATGGTTGTACTTATTGCTTCTATTTTTGTAGAATCAGTAAGAAAGAGAAAATTAATATAATTCAGGCTCATTCCTTTGGAAGAGTAGGTCACTGTTATGTGTTCTTCAAATTCTTCTTGTTAATTCATAAAATTTGGTATCAGATTCGTCAATCATGTGTTTGATTCATGACAGGAGGTGAGAAAGCACCTACGGTAAAGGATGTTGCCCTTCAACAAAAACTTGATGGAGAGCGATTATCAGTTCTAGAAAAAGATGTCCCTGACATCAAGCTCAAGATTACTTCTATTGAAGAAACTTTGAGTTCTCAATTCACTATAATCTGTAGACACCTTGGTATTCCCATGCCTTCCGATCCAGGTGCTTCTTCTGATAACAATGTTCATCAACATTCAGAAACTCACCAATCTTCTGGGTTGTTGTTTCAGTCAGGTAACTTTTTACGCCATCCTAAAATTGATTTTCCAAGGTTTGATGGTTCTAATCCTCGGTCTTGGCTTTGTAAATGTGAATGCTATTTTTATCTGAATTCTGTTGATCCTTCTAAGAGGGTAGATTTAGCTTCAATTCATATGGATGATAAGGCTGACGCTTGGTTTTTAGATTATCAAGAGGGTAAACTGTTTATAGATTAGGTTAATTTTTCTTCTGATGTTTGTTTTCGTTTTGAGGATGCTGCTTTTGATAACTATGTTGGTAGCTTTAATAAGCTCTCTCAGACTTCTACAGTAGAAGAATACTTCGAGAGATATGAATATTTGAAGGCTATAATGAAATCTAAGAATCCAAGTCTATCTGATGATTATTTCACCATAAGTTTTATTAGTGGATTAAAGGAAGAAATCCGTAATCCTGTTCAGATGTTTAAACCCAATTGTGATACGGAGGCCTTTTATTTAGCTAGATTACAGCAAGCTTCGGTCGATTCTCAAGTCAAAAGATATAAACCATTTCATCGGCCGTTTATACCATCCTCTAGCTCTTTTGTGCCATCTTCTATCTACAAACCTCCCTTACCACCACTTACCAACATCCTTAAACCATCCTTCTCACCTGATAAACCTATCATTACACACCCTCTTACACCAACCAAGCCTAAACCATCATTACTTCCAATTAAGCGGCTTACACCTGCACAAATGCAAGCAAGGAATGACAAAGGCTTGTGTTACAACTGTGATGTATTTTACAAGCCTGGTCACCGCTGCAAATCTCAGCAACTTCAGGGGACACTACTATTGATGACTCAGAAGAATAAGAGGTTTATTAAGAGGTTTATTAATAACACTACTGTCATGTTAGTAGCATTAGATGAGGACAATTCTTCTTCCCCTATTGATTACTCAGAAGAATAAGAGTTTTCTCCTACAACTTCAGGGGACACTACTATAGAGATTTCTCTTCATGCTTTGACAGGTTTGGTGAATCAAAGTACCATTGGAGTACCTGGTAGACTAAATAAACAAGATATATTTGTATTGATTGATACAGGGAGTACTCATAGTTTTGTAGATAAATCTTTGGCTGCTAAATTACATCTTCACATGGCTCTAAGTGGTAAAATGCTGGTGACAGTGGAAAATGGTGATACAATTATTAGTGAGGGTGTTTGTCAAGATTTACAGTGGTCTATGCAAGGTTATCACTTCTCCGGAGATCTGAGAATCTTTTCCTTAGGTGGTTGTGATATGGTGTTGGGTGTTGATTGGTTAAAAAAGTTAGGGGATGTAATGTTCAATCTGGCTGAGCTCAAAGTTTTTTTTAAACATCACGGACAACTAATTACATTACAGGGTCATTCATCTAATCCCTCTTGCAGTCTACTCAGTGGTGAATCCTTCTTTAAATTTATTAAGAACAACACACCTGCTCTTATTGGTCAGTTTTTCTCCATTTCAGCTACTCCCCTTGCCCCTGTACCCCATGAAATTACTTCTCTACTTCAAGAATTTGAAGATGTGTTTGCTGAGCCATCTACACTCCCTCCTCAAAGGGATTTAGACCACAAAATTCCTTTAAAACCATCTTCACTACCCATTTCTCAGAGACCTTATAGATGCCCTTACATCCAAAAGGCAGTGGTTGAGAAATTGGTTCAAGAAATGTTGGATGCTGGTCTTATACAGGACAGTCACAGTCCATTTGCTGCTCCTTTATTATTGGTTAAGAAGAAGGATGGATCATGGAGATTTTGTGTTGATTATAGGAAACTTAATGAAATAACCATTAAAGATAAATTTCCCATTCCACTGATTGAGGAGCTACTGGATGAACTAAATGGGGCTGTCATATTCACTAAGTTGGATCTTAGATCAGGTTACCACCAGATTAGAATGCACATTCAAGACATCTACAAAACTTCCTTCAGGACTCACCATGGGCATTATGAGTTCAAGGTGATGCCATTTGGTCTCACCAATGCCCCTGCCATATTTCAAGCACTAATGAACAAGGTATTCCAACCTTTTCTCAGGAAGTTTGTTCTGGTATTTTTTAATGATATAATCATCTACATCAAGTCATTAGAAGAACACTTGGGGCATCTTTCTCAAGTCCTATCTTTACTAAGACAACACTGTCTCTCGGCAAACTTCAAGAAATGTTGTTTTGCTCAACCACAATTGGCATACTTGGGCCATCTTATTTCTTCTGAAGGAGTTGCTGCTGATCCTGAAAAGCTAGCTGCAATACAGAATTGGCCACAACCAACAAATTTAAAACAACTGAGAGGATTTCTTGGTCTCACTTGGTATTATATGAGCTTTATTAAGGGGTATGGCACCATCAGCAAGCCACTTAATGATATGCTCAGGAAGGACTCATTTGTTTGGTCTCCTACAGCACTCCAAGCCTTCCAAGATCTTAAACAAGCTATGACCACTGCTCCAGTACTGGCATTGCCAGATTTTTATTCTCCATTTTTCTTAGAAACTGATGCTTGCTCCAAGGGTGTGGGTGCTGTGTTGATGCAATTTGGCAAACCCATTGCTTTCTTCAGTAAGCCTCTTAGACCCAAGGCCCTGGCTCTGTCAACTTATGGGAAAGAACTCTTAGCCATAGTGATGGCAGTACAAAAATAAAGACATTATCTTTCTTATGCTCAATTCATCATCAATACTGATCACCAAAGCTTGAAATTCTTTATGGAGCAAAGAATGACTTCAGTTCTACAGCAAAAGTGGTTGATGAAACTCTTAGGATTAGATTATGTGATTAAGTACAAGAAGAGACAAGATAATATTGCTGCTGATGCCTTGTCAAGACTCCATCATTCCTATGAATGTCTTGTTATCCCCTTAACTCAACCTCAGTGGGCACAAGACGTCATCAGTAGCTATGACAAGGACCTTGTGGTTCAACAACTCTTGGCTCAGCTAATGGTCAATCCTTCTCACCAGTCTTTGTCTTTGCAAGGAGGCATTCTAAGGTACAAAACTAGATTATATATTGGTGCTAGCAATCACATTAGAACTGCTATTATGCAATTAGTGCATTCCTCAGCTGTGGGTGGTCACTCTGGAATGCTAGGCACTTACACTAGAGCCAAAAACTATTTTTTCTGGCCTAAAATGAAGCAAGACATTCTCCAGTTTGTAGCCAACTGTGATGTGTGCCAATGCAACAAACATGAACACACTGCTCCTGCTGGTCTCTTACAACCCTTACCTCTACCAGATACCCCTTGGCAACATATTTCTATGGACTACATTGAAGGCTTACCAATTTCAAACAGAAAACATGTCATTTTAGTGGTTGTAGACAGATTGACCAAATACAGCCACTTCTTAGCCCTCAACCACCCTTTCACATCCATCTCTGTAGCTAAAGAATTCATGCACCACATCTTTAAATTGCATGGCTTACCTTCCTCTATAGTCTCTGACAGAGACAAGATTTTTTTTAGCCAATTCTGGCAAGCACTATTCAAGTCCCTTGGCACTACATTGAATCTGAGTACTGCCTATCACCCTCAGTATGATGGCCAAACTGGGAGAACTAATGCCTGCTTTGAACAGTACCTAAAGTGTATGACTGGTACCACTCCTAAACTGTGGACTAACTGGCTAGCTCTAGCTGAGTGGTGGTTCAACACCAATCATCACACAAGCCTGAAGATGTCTCCCTTTCAGGCTCTATATGGGTATACCCCTCCACACCTTGCTTTTCCTATTAGTACTACTACTTATGTGTTTTCTGTTCAAGAGTATTTGCAAGAGATGGATCACATGCTCCAGCTGCTTAAGGAAGACTTACACAGGGCTCTGGTCAGAATGAAGTTCTATGCAGATAAATCCAGATGTGACAGATCTTTTTTGGAATGGGATTGGGTGTATTTGAAGCTACAACCATATAGGCAATCATCAGTTGCTCTTAGAAAGAATTTTAAGCTTTCAGCCAAGTATTATGGCCCATTTGAGGTATTGCAGAAGATAGGCTCTGTGACATACAGATTGAAATTACCAGTTGACTCCAGAATACACCCTGTATTTCATGTGTCTCAACTGAATAAAAAGATAGGTCTTCATGCATCTTTGCTTCCATCTCTTCCATTGGTTGACACTTCAGGTACTTTCATTGTCACCCCTGTGGTTGTTATGGATACTAGAGAAACCTTGCGTGGGGGTGTGAAAGTTAAACAACTTCTTATTCAGTGGACAAATTCTCAGCCTGAAGATGCTACATGGGTAGATTTTCATCACATTCATACTCAATTTCCAAATTTCATCCTTGAGGACAAGGATGTTTAGAAGAGGAGGGTATTGTCATGTGCCTAGTAGTTGCACTATTCACATGACTGGCAGTTGTTTTAAGATATCTGAGTAGTCTTAATTGTCTGAGTCAGCCCATTGGCTATTTGAACTTGAACGTTGTATTTGAGTAGTCCTTTCTTTGTGCACATGTCACTGCTGCCTTGGTCCTTTCCAGGGTGTTTGTTATCCACTAGATAGTTAGGTAGATCGAGATCAACGGCGGCCAGTAAGAGTGTTGAGAGAAGAGAGAAATGGTTATACTTATTGCTTCTGTTTTTGTAGAATCAATAAGAAATAGAAAATTAATCTAATTCAGGCTCATTCCTTTGGAAGAGTAGGTTACTGTTATGTGTTCTCCAAATTCTTCTTGTTGATTCATAACAGTGTACAAGTCGTTTGTTCAACAGTAGTTATCCAAATGGTTAGCCATATGAGCACTTTCATATCAACCTTATTCATCTCCACCATAACTAGTCCTAATGACTCAAATGAACTAGTTCAAGATTTGTTCAATTGCTTAGATCTTATAGAAGTATACAAGACACAATCGAAGCAAAATCGGTTTTGATTCACTCGAATCGATTTATGAACTTTATAGCCACGGTTTGCAAATATGCATTCCTTAGTTTATATAAATTTAAGTTCACGAATAAACCAATTTTAGAAAGTAACGCACTTAAGTATGCGTACTTAAGTAACCGGATTTGAGTTTGTTTTTGATTCCAAACTCAGCAGAAATTCACGGACGTGAACTTTCCTCCAGTATGCATACGGGTACACATACTTAGGTAACCGGATTGAGTTGGTTTTGATTTCCAAATTCAGCAGAAATTCACGGACGTGAACTTCCTCCAGTATGCGTACGGGTACGCATACTTACCCAGTCTTCATCAACCATTTAGTACACACACAAGTATGCATACATTTGGTTCCCGGTTTTGGACTTATACACTAATGCGCGAACACATTATATGCTTATATCCAAAGATGGTCACATGCTCTAAACTCTTTATTTCAATCATTGAAATATTCTTAGAGGATGTTAAATAGAGGTTATTCACACACTATTTTTCATCAAAGCAATTTTCAATATATTGAAATAATCAACATGACTTTCGTCACTTGTAAAGATAAAATTGGCCAAAGAGAAAGCTTACCAACACATATTTCGAGAAAAAGATAAGCGAGATAAACTCGGCTCGAAATAGCAAATGTGTATAATCGAAGTCTATATAGCAATATGACTTTTGTCTCAAGATAGGATATAAAGTAGATAGACTTTTTGAGTGATAGATAAGTTCAAGTCTCTACATACCTTTTAGTCGATGAAGTTCCACCAGTTCCTTGAGTATTTCTTCGTCTTTGTATGATGAATGTCGTGGAGTCTAGAGCTCAACTACACTTTCTAACCTAGTCCGAGACTTAGATATAAGTAGACTACAAATCAAGACTTATAGTTTTAGCAACTAAACATGACAACAAGCTTGAGATAGCAACGCTTGCGAGTTCGACCGAGAAGTGCTCTAACACTTGGTATATCTTAGAAACCATATTTGAAGGGAATACCCATGAAAAAAATCTAGGCTTCAAAACCTAAATTCTGATTGGTAAAACCTTCGCCTGGAACATGAAGATTCATTTGATGAGTTTAATCACAAAGTGTCTGAAATTGTTAATGCATCTTTCGCATTGGGTAAGACTATTCCTGAAAAGGATATTGTGATAAAAATTCCCAGATCGCTGCCATCTAGATACGATTCTAAGAAGCATGCCATCATTGAGGGGAATAACCTTGATACTCTTTCCAGAAATTTTCTTGTTGGAAAGTTAAAAATTCTTGATCATGATCAGAATACAGTCAGAACGTGTGCGTTTAATGCTATGACTATTACAAGTGAAACTTCTAACTTGTCATGGGCTGATGAGTGTTGCTCTAATCAATCTTATCTTAACAGATCACTGATTACACAAAAGATCAAGAATATTTTGAAGAAAAGCAAGGGATCCGAGAAATCATCTTCTCTCTCTAATGTTTTTGATGATTTAGTCCAAGAAGAAATATCTCAGTGTGTCAATAATATACATACTCCCGAAGAATGTTCAGAATTTTCAGCCTTATCGGCAGAAGTTTCCATTAACTCAAATTTTGATTCAGATTGCGAGCCTGACACTGAGATTTTAGAATTCTTGGATAAAAGTGAAAAAATTCACAAAGAAAATCTTCAACTGAAGATTTTGTTGGAGAAACCTTAATCATCACTTCAAGTGAAAAGAGAACTTAGTGAGTTAACCGATATTTTTGAAGATTTGGAGGAATTGAACGATCCCATAATCAATGGGTTTTTCAATAATGAGAAGGAATTCTCTGTAGATGCTCTGAGAAAGCTCTATGTTGTCTAGGAAACTTCTTATGAGAATTTATTCTTGTGTTTTTAAGAAGGATAACTAGGGTTTGGAATAGCCATTATTGTGAGTACACATAGCTATTTTCCAACGTTTTTCATCTTGCAATGTTTTTAGATTTATTTGTTTAAATTCTAAAGTTTATTTGGAAGATAATTTTTGCAGTATTAATCTTTATAGTTTTATATATTGCAAATTGTTATGCGATATGTTATTTACGTCTGTGAACCTCGACTATCCCATATTTTTTTCAAAAGTTAACTCTATAATATGTCGATATGAAAGTATGATAAAAGATAGAATGAACTTTTTACTACAAAAGTTAAGCCTTTTATGTCATTATGCAAATATTGATGGAAGAAAGGATGAGCTTTTGTTTTCAAAGATTAAGTCTATTATATGTCATTGTGCAAATAGTGATGAAAAATAGAATGAATCTTTTATTATTCCGCAGTATTGGTCTTTCCCTGATCCACATATTTGTGTATGTATTGTGTTGCTCCGTAAGTTCTCTTATGTTGAGCATAGCTAATTGAATTGATCATTTTCCTTGTGGTTAATTCAATTGAGATATGTTGATACAAATTCATGTTTCATGTGATTTGTTAATGTCCAAAGAAATCCTTCTTTTCTTGTGAAAGTAAGGTCGTTCTTGTTGTTCTTTCGGGAATGACATTTTATGGGTGAGAGTTCTTAATTGAACTTGTGCTTAATTGCCAGATCTTTTTTGGGAGTGCGGCTGTGGAATATTATAGGGGTTATCTTGTATCTTTATAAACTCCTTGATGAATGCATTTAGTTTCGGCTATATGATTGCATCTAAAAAAGTTGAAATGTGCTTTTTTTTGGTCATGAAATGTCTCTATGGAAATTTCATTAGGATCCCACTAGTTTTCGTACCTTTGCCAATTTTAT
>JAJJMB010009231.1:891767-990308 GCA_023531105.1 Papaver atlanticum | reverse complement strand
AAGGGGGAGAATTAATGTGTAGTTCACACTACAAATACATATGGTTTACGGATCATTATGTAAGGGGGAGTGGTTTCGTTGTGATATGAAGTATTGACTAAGGGGGAGTGATGCATATCACCATAGTATTATTGTCAAAGTTGTGATACAATTGGACTTTGATGTTGTATAATGGTACTATGACACTGTATAACAATGATTGAGAGCAATTGTTTTCTCATTGTTATAGCTACGGATCTTCAACAACTATGATGCTGAGTTGAACACATTTAGAATCATTGGAGTACTTGGAAGTGACGAAGATTTCGAGTAATGTTGAAGAACCAAGGAGATCAAGCATTTGGATTAGAAGCTACAAAGTTTATTTATTTTGTAATCCCATATGTATTGATAGTTTTGTCATTAAAATTGACAAAGGGGGAGATTGTTAGAGCACTGCTCGGTCGAACTCGCAAGCATTGTTATCTCAAGCTTGTTTGTGAATGTTAGTGATCAAAACTATAAGTTGATTTCTAGTCTACTTATAGTAATGTCTCGGACTAAGATAGATTGTGTAGTTGAGCATTAGACTTCACGGCGTTCATCAATTGAAGACAAAGAACTACTAAGGAGAGCTTGTGGAACTTCATCAACAAAAGTTATGTGGAGACTGAAACTCATCTATCACTTGGAAAGTCTATTTCTACTCTATCTCCTATATTGAGACAAAAGTCGTATTGCGATAGTTTTCGATTATGCACATTTGAGATTTCGAGCTGAGTTTAACTCGCTTACATATTTCTCGAAATATGTGTTGGTAAGCTTTCGCTTCAACCAAGTTCATCTTATATTCTTGACGAAAGTCAAAAGATGATCTTGTGAAAATCGCCGAGTAACATCTTACATGGTTTGTGTGATATATCATTTGGTGTAGACTATGAATGTTTCGTTATGATTATTTCAATAAATTGAAAATTGCTTTGATGCTAATAGTGTGTGAAAATGTCTATTGACATCCATAGTATGTATACCCATATGCGTACCTGTTGGTTTGAGAAGTCCGGGAACCTAAGTACGCGTACCCGTACGCAAACTGGCGAAAAGTTTGTGACCGGAAATTTCTGCTGGGTTTGGAGGTATGCGTACCTGTTCGCATACTGGAGAAAACCAAACTTGGTCCGGCTACTTCAAGTATGCGTACCCGTTTGCATACTTGAGTGGTTTAAGTTCTAAAATCGGTTGTAACATGAACTAATATATTTATATAATAAGGAATGCATTCTTTGCAAACTGTGTCTATAATGTTCATGAATTGATTGGAGTGAATCAAACCGATTTTGCTTCAATTGTGTTCTTATATACTTCTATGAGAATATAACAATTGAACAACTCTTTAACTAGTTTCATTTGAGTTATTTGAACTAGTTATGGTTAAGATGAATAAGGCTGATATGAGAGTGTTCATATACTAACCTCGGTTAAGTACTGTTGAGCCAACATGGTGTACACGTTTAGGTACGGTTACATAAACCTAAATGAGGGTACATTTCATTTGTGTATAACAAGCTAAGTTTGATCTAACGGTTGAAAGATATTAGCTTGTATCTAATCAGGTTTTCATCTAACGGTGAATATTGAATGCTTTGTTACCAAGGTAACTTAGATTGCAAACCCTTATTTGAAAACTATATAAAGGAGAACTCTAGCAACTGGGAAACCTAATCCCCACACCTCCTGTGTGATATTAGTTGCGACTAGAGTCGATTCTCCTTTAACCTTAGGTTTTTCACGAAACCCTATAGGTTAACGACTTAAAGACTTTATCAATTGGATCATGTACACCTTGATTTATCAATTGACGGAACAAAAATCATAGGTATTTCTGTGGGAGATAGATTTATCTATTCCAGTAGACTTTTTTGTGTGAGACAGATTTGTTTATCAAGTTTTCGACTTTGGGTCGTAGCAACTCTTGGTTGTGAGTGAAATCAGCTAAGGGAATCAAGTGCGTATAATCCTGCTGAGGTTCAGAGACGTAAGGAGCACAACTGTACCTTGATCAGTGTGAGATTGATTAGGGCTCAACTACATTCCAGTCCGAAGTTCATTGGTAGTAGGCTAGTGTCTGTAGCGGCTTAATACAGTGTTATGTTCAAAGCTGGACTAGGTCCCGAGGTTTTTCTATATTTGCGGTTTTCCTCGTTAAAAAAATTATGGTGTCTGTGTTATTACTTTTCTGCATTATATTTTGTTATATAATTGAAATATCACAGGTTGTGCGTTGTATCGATCAATTGGTAAATCAAACCTTTGGTTGTTGATTGATCCTTGAGCATTGGTCTTTGGTACCGTTCAAGTTGTTTCACATAATAATCAGGCTCGCGGGTTTCTATCTGTTTGATTTGCTGATTACATTGTGAAACAGAGATATAAACTCTTCGATATAATTTTCTATAGATTGAGTCTGACTGTCTAGTTGATTCTCTTGAAAGTATATTGGAGTTTGTCTATTCAGATTTCCGAACGAAATATTGGGTGTGGTTGTTGTACCCCTTTTTTTCATTTCTGATCTCGGTTGTTTTTTTTTTCCAATGTGTTCATAATCAGATTAGGTACAACGCCATTTTCCATTACAATCATAGATACCAAATTTGGATATACACATAAAAAAGAAAGATCAGATAGAAAGAAAGAAAGTAACCTTAAATCAGGACAACACGCAATGCTGTGCCATTGGATAGGTTTCATACTTGATAAGCAGTAGGACATCTGGTCAACATATTGAGCAATTAATTAAAGTTCACTACGACAATCAAGTTTTGAGTCTCAACCACACTGAAAAATCATAGATGAAACCAGTTGGTATCAAACCATAACTCTCTGTGTTATACTTATTACAAGATAATTCTCGCGTTCATTACTGCGTTGATCCTCCATGACAAGAAAAGTTGCATATCTCACAGTTTAGCCTGTATCAAAGATAAAAAATAAAAATAATGCACTACTTTATCAAACAGATGGGAAAAAAAATGTTTTTGATCCAAAGATTTCGAAAGCCACACAATATTCAAATTGATCCGTTTAATTTTACTATCATTTTCCAAATTTGTTCCTATAAACTAGAGCATCCATGATATAGTACGAGAAAAATTGTATGAAACTAGAGCAGGTGAGTCCTACAAAGTCAGCAAATAAACTTCGAACCATTTGAACTTCTCAGAAAATACAAATACCTGTGCACCACCAACAATATTAAGCCCTCACTCCTTGTTGTTATACGCTCTCTCCTGTTGATAGTGTTAAGATTCAGGCATTGTTACTGGAGAGAAATGTTAACGAAAAAGTGAAGCAACAATCAAGGTATTAACTCCGAAACTTACTCCTTTTCATTGCATTTCAACCTATGATCTTCCGACAAAGAATATATATAGTTACTTCTATTATGCAACCAGAATCACCAATGGAGACCATCGTTACCACATATGCGCCTACTATTACAAAGGTGAAAGTTGTTGTCGACGTTCTTGCTGAAAATTTAAGCACTTTGTGAGATTACACGAGGTCGACTTAACCATAAGAAAACAAAAGAAGATGCTAGGTGTATAAACATAATCTACAACCAACCACGTGTCAAGAACCGTACAAGTGTAGGCCAAAGAACAAGGGCCCATCAAGATAACGATGACATGTGGAAACACTCAAGGAGCATGCACCATCCTCATCTACCACGTAGCTGCAACTAGGCGTGATCAAACGGTTGATGAGATAGGGATTACCTGACTATCGGACCGCCGCGAAGTACCATAGAAGATCTATAAGGTTGCTTTTTACCAACCAAATAAAGATCCAGATCCAACGGACGAGAGAAAACACAGCTGACACTGCATTAACAGCTGTCTAAGGCGTGCAGACCACCCCAACCACCTGCATTAAATGCTACGCACACAGGATACGTTTCAACATTCTCATGGAAGAAGCGCAGGCGAGTCATCGTTATACTAGGGGATCGATGGACATCATCGGAGCAGGACGAAGGCTATCATCGGTATTGGCACAAAGTCAAAGTTGATAAGGGACACCTATTTCATATGGGGGACCCCACACAAGAGGTCTATAAATACCCAACTCCACCAAGAGAGAAGGGGTCGACCAATTTTAGGAAGAGAGAACTATATTTCAGGAGAGAGAAATTGTAAGCGTAAGTATGAGTTTTATCTATAACCCTTCTAGCATCGTTCCCTACTCAAAGTCATTCGACTATCCATTGTAACCTCATATACTACATAGTGAAAAACCGAACCCCCGTGGATGTAGGCCTTAGTGCTGAACCACGTAAATCATCGTCTCATTTATATTCCGCACTTATAATCTTGTTGTTTATGCATCATGCAAGGTTTTAATCATCATAGGTTCTTCTATGATGCAAGACGAGGACGAGCCCATAGGCTCATAGTCTATCATATATATATCATGTGCTATTTTATATGTATCTCGACCATTTCAGTAGTTCTAATCATACTACAAACATTGTTTGTGGACACGATGGCATCATTGTTACTTCTGTGTCCACAATCTGGCGCTAGAAACAGGGAAGGGCTCGGGTTTACCAGTTTTCTCAGTACCAGGGACGAACCGAAGCTTGAAATCACTCACTTCGCTCAAGAGACGAATCTCACCATGAGGAGCCGCCATGGTGCGAAGACCAACACTCCACCGCTTCTGATTCCTACCATTAACATAATCTCCAAAAGACAAATTGAAGTTTGCAGGAGTATACCAACTCTTCTCCTCGGGATTTAGCTCATAGCATTTCATCAGAGTTTTACCTTTGCTCCGAAGATAACATTCACGGAGCGTCCGCAAATAGTTCCCACTCAACTGAACCACCAAGCGGCAATGAGTTCGTTGAGTAGAGCCATCTCCACGACGGGCCAGGACATCATAATAAAACGAGTCTCCATATTTATATAAAAGAAGCGTCAAACCAGCTTCGAAGGCCCACACAGTTGTTAGAAGATGCATAGAATCATACTTATAATTTGTTATCATATCATAAGTAAGGTCGTCACCCTGATCGTAGAAACGGACCTCAAAGTGTTGAAGACAATGCCTTTCTTTAAATTCCTCAAGGTTGTTATGTCTGAAGGAGACATGAGCCCATTTTTTCTTCTTAGGAGGATGGACAACAACCTGCTCAGAAAGAGTGACTTCAGTAGATGGTGCTTTGCCCAATGACTGCTTCGGAGGGCTCATCTCCGAAGCCTTCCACTTCACCATAGCATTCCTTGCCAAATCCACGTCCTTAGGCAGAGGACCCTTCGTTGGAGAAATATTTTGGGATCGTTTAGGTTCTAGAGAAGACGAAGGGGCAGCGGGAGCAAGAGAACGTATGGGATGGACATCCAACGGCTCCGAGCGCTGTGAGGAAGATCTGTCGATGAGACGATCGACTGCATAACAAGAACCTCTGGCCTGATCCCCTTTCCTTTGAGAAATAACCTTCGGATCGGATAATGAAGGGGCAACACGAGTACGAAGATCCTGTTGGGAAGATCTCACAGGTATACCCTTCGGCGGAGATATGTCTGGACTTCTAATTGGAGGAAATCTATAAGGACTTTGTGGCGGAGATCTATAGGGACTGTTCCTATGTTCATTACATTCCATGACTACCTACAAGGGGCAATAGAGAGTAACAAAGATTAAACTCAGGGCTATCAGACGAAGTTTCTACCAAGAACATCATCAAAATCATCAAGAACACGGGAAAACTAAACAACAATCAATGAAACGGCTCCAAATTTTGTGATAAAGAACATGGGCAAGTATATATACTTTCGTATATTATGTTCTTTATCACAAAACCCAGAAACGACAGCAACGAAGAACTACATACTTGTAATAATGGTGAAATAAGTGAAGGAACATACCTAAGGAATAACCACTTTACAAGCAGTAATGATCCTTCAAAGCGACGATGTTACCAAAGAAGATTTTATGAGAATAAATCAGGAGCAGGTAGCAGTAGAAGTAAAGAACAAGAAGACAAACTTTCAAAAGGATGAAGACAGAGACAGATCAGAAGAGAATGAGAATGAAGAAGAGAATAAAATTTATTTCACCAGCATTCTCTCTCATATTTATACTAAAGGAAGAAAAAACCTCCCCGAAAACTGAGCATAAGTTATTACTAGGAGTGGGAAATGTGCCCTAAAATCTAGGGGAAGTTATTGTGAGATATGAAGATTGAAGAGACGTTTTTCTTCAAACTTCGACTAAACACCAAGCTTGAAAAAAAGGGGAAAATTGTATAAACATAATCTACAACCAAACACGTGTCAAGAACCGTACACGTGTAGGCCAAAGAACAAGGGCCCATCAAGATAACGATGACATGTGGAAACACTCAAGGAGCATGCACCATCCTCATCTGCCACGTAGCTGCAACTAGGCGTGATCAAACGGTTGATGAGATAGGGAGTACCTGACTATCGGACCGCCGTGAAGTACCGTAGAAGATCTATAAGGTTGCTTTTTACCATCCCAATAAAGATCCAGATCCAACGGACGAGAGACAACACAGCTGACACTGCATTAACAGCTGTCTAAGGCGTGCAGACCACCCCAACCACCTGCATTAAATGCTACGCACACAGGATACGTGTCAACATTCTCATGGAAGAAGCGCAGGAGAGTCATCGTTATACTAGGGGATCGATGGACATCATCGGAGCAGGACGAAGGCTATCATCGGGATTGGCACAAAGTCCAAGTTGATAAGGGACACCTATTTCAGATGGGGGACCCCACACAAGAGGTCTATAAATACCCAACTCCACCAAGAGAGAAGGGGTCGACCAATTTTAGAAAGAGGGAACTATATTTCAGGAGAGAGAAATTATAAGCGTAAGTATGAGTTTTATCTATAACCCTCCTAGCATCGTTCCCTACTCAGAGTCATTCGACTATCCATTGTAACCTCATATACTACATAGTGAAAAACCGAACCCCCATGGATGTAGGCCTCAGTGCTGAACCACGTAAATCATCGTCTCATTTATATTCCGCACTTATAATCTTGTTGTTTATGCATCATGTAACGTTTTAATCATCATAGGTTCTTCTATGATGCGAGACGAGGACGAGCCCGTAGGCTCAGATTTTATCACATATATATCATGTGCTATTTTATATGTATCTCGACCATTTCAGTAGTTTTAATCCTATTGCGAACATTGTTTGTGGACACGATGGCATCATCGTTACTTCTATGTCCATACTAGGGAAAAAACCAGTGTACCACAGATAATTAAGGCAAGAAAGACTACCAAAGAACCTTTATCTTGTAAATCTTTGTATGTTTCCGCAAACTTTGCCATTGAAGCTCTTGGCAATGCTGCCAACCACTCATCTCTACTCATATTTAGACCTTACACCATTTTCTTCTTAGGAGTTGGGAGAAACTAAGAAATTTATGACTGACTATGTGAACCAAGATATAGTGCATTTAAGTTCGGAGATGATTCGTATATGAAAACATTTAATTTTAACAGTCCAATACAGGTTTTGTGCATGATTCATCTTTGACAGAGCTCCATAAATTACAAATGAGCACAGATCATCTGTGAGAACAAAATGCAAATAAGTTAATACGCCTATAGACTAGTTGACCCAATTTATTTTAGACGATCCTTCTATTGTCTACCTGATTTATTTTATACGACATTGAGAAAAGCTACCCAATTTCTTTTATGCGACTTTCAGGAAAGTGTACCCATTTTGTTTTGTTGATACTGTTGGGAATAATATATGTTTATTTTTTCGTGACATAAAATCTGTTACAATATCACTGATTCTGTTAAGAAGATGGTGGTGAGGATTGTCAATTAATACAACACGATCATCTGGATTAGTAGGCGACATATTAACAAAGTGATTTTTCAATTAATACATCATAATCATTAGCATAAGAAGGTTGATAAGCTATTTTAAGTTGTTTACCTACAGATAACATATCCAACTTTAAGTCGTAGAATATAAGCTTGGGTTCAAGATCAGATGACCTCAAATTCACACCTACAGAAGAAAAAAAATATAGCAGACTACTTATCAGCTCAGACAATAGATTACTCAAAGACTCAAAATCTTTTTAAATGAATTACAAAGTACCTTTAGTTCATAAGAAACAAACAACCCAAAATCAATCAGCAAACCCATACACAAGATCACATTAAAGAGGAATCGAATAAGGGTTTCTCAAATAATTTCCAACAATCGCATCGCAATAACAAATAGTTGAATTTGAGTGCTGCACAGATCGGTGATTTGCTGCTATTCGAAACATGCTTCTGTTATAGAAAAATTTTAATCTTCCATATTTGGTATCAGTATAGTGCCCATATCAGATCCGGTCAACTTAGAATTATCTATATTCCAAACTGGTTTAAGAATTAACTTCGGTCAGCTCCTATTAACCATGATTGAGGGTCAAAAATGTAAAAAAAACATGAACCTTAAGAAATATGGACGGAAAACCGATTTTATCTGTCAACTTAGGTTGACTTAAAAGTTATCCGTCTGTGAGGCAAAACAAAATTCTTAGGATTTCTGTGAGAATTGCTCAATCTATTTAACGAGCTTGATTGAAAAATATAAGGATTTTTATAGAATCCTTTTATTGGGGCTTTAAACGGCTGGGATTTTTGGGGCTTATGAGGTCATGAAATAACAACGCATAGAGCCCCTTATCCTGATATTTTATGTAATACCTAATCTACCTTTAATATGATTAGTACTAATTAAATTGATTAAGCTAACTAATCAGTATTAGTGAATGGATTAGACTAATCAAATGATTAAACTTTTGGAAATCAAAACTTGATTTTTCTTGATTTTGATTTTGATTTTGAAGAAGGAAAAATAGTGATTTTAGTGAAAT
Source organism: Papaver atlanticum (assembly GCA_023531105.1). NCBI lineage: Eukaryota > Viridiplantae > Streptophyta > Magnoliopsida > Ranunculales > Papaveraceae > Papaver > Papaver atlanticum. The sequence continues at coordinate 981,391 of JAJJMB010009231.1, read as the reverse complement.
TTTTTTGAAGAAAAATGATGAAACCCTTCGTCACAAAACTCGGGATAACCTTATAATCAACTCCCAACATCAATTTTATCGATTCAAATCCGTTAAAATCAGAGCAAAATCTGAAAATTGTACTTGTTACGGCTGGGAAATTGTGTCAAACCAGCCGTAAATAAGTACTTACGGTTGGGATATGAAGAATTCCCAGCCGTGAACACAAAAAATAGATGGGAAGTGAAGAACTTCTGGCTGTTATTCTTCCCAGAATCTCCTGAGTCTGTATTACGGCTGGGATAACATATTTTTCCCGTCCGTAAATGAATATGTAAGTTGAGAAATTTTATGTTTCAACATGAATACATACTATGGTTGAAAATTAATAATACTTTCATTAATTAGACCACAATAAAACCCATTACATACTTAATAGATCCCCATTACAAAGTTGGTTTTAATAACATCCCTTTCGATGTATCAAGAAGTCTTTGATGATCGCAAATTGAACTTCGAAGTTGAAATTATAACCTTTCCATTTTCTCCATTCCTTCTTAGCTTGAGCTACGACTTCTCCATCAGTCTCACCTCTAAGTCGAAGTTGCTTGCACATACGAAGTAAAGCCATATATTCTTCCACTTTTTTGCGTATGTCTAAAAATCGAAGATATAATTCAACCCCATCGCGGTTATTAGTGTTACCTGTTTCACTACAAAATAATTTAAAAATCTTACTCCAATACAATTGACTTGGTAAACCACCTTTCCTTCGTTCTTCTCCCCTCTTTGGATAGCATAGTACAATTTTTTTGCAAAGATGATAAGTCTTCTTCCAAAGTAAAGTTGGGTTTATCCTCTGAGTACATTGCATTGAGTTTGTAGGAGTTTTGGTGGAGATTATTGATGTAGAAGGTGTGATTTGGATTTGGAATGGGTGGTTATATGGAGGTGGAGTTATTTCAAGTTTAAATAAGTGGTTGAATAGCTAGAACCTTCTATAGAACAGTCTTCAAACGGATCTATTTTTCAAAATTATAAAAACTAGCCGATATGATATGGTACAAAAGGAAATTATAGGTGTTTACGGCTAGGAAATCGAAAGGTAGACCCATCCGTAATTCAGTATAAATCTGCAGGGTTTGTGGTGTGTTAGATTTACGGCTAGTATTTCTGGCTGTAAATAAGAGTTGTTACTTACTGTCAGAATTACGGCCTGGATATGTAGCCGTAACCAGGAGCCATTATTTTTTTTGGGTTATCATAGTAATATACGGCTAGGTAATTCCCAACCGTAAACAAATTACGGATGAAGTACCTATCCGTTATGTCATTACGGTTAGGAACTAGAAAGGTCGACCAAGCCTTAACAAGAGTTGTAAATTCATGTCAGAATTACGGTTTGGAGTTCTAACTGCAAATATGATACACGTCCTGGATATGTAGCCGTAACCAGGAGTCATTTTATTTTTTGGGTGACCAGAGTAATATACGGCTAGCTAGGTATTTCCTAACCGTAAACTTATTACGGTTATCTTTCCTAACCGTTTTCCTGTTAACAACCGGGAGTTTCTAACCGAAAAACTATGCAAGTTTATTTAACAACAATTATATGCATTTACGGCTAGGTTATGTGCAGCATCGACCTAGCCGAAAGTGCATAAAAAAATTCAATAATGTTGAATTTTTCCTCATTGTTCTTAGATTAGACAAATGGAAAGACTAACATTCATTAATACATGCAAAGTTATAAAAATTCATCCTTACAAATCCATAACCAAACAACGAAAATAGTAAATAGATAAAGTCTTAGATAATAAAAAAATCCATAAAGCAAAATACTAAAAAGCGAGTAAATAGTCATTCACTTGATTCCTCCTCCGAATCCGAGCGCAAAAACGAATCCAAATCGTCGTGCTCTTTCTCCTGCCCCACAACTTTTTCTACAACTCTAGGTTTTTTACCTCTTCCACTGCCACCTTGAATTGGAGTCTTTTTGCCTCCACCACATCCACCTCGAGCACTTGGTCCAGCACGGCCACCTTTTTCTCCTCGACCACGGCCACATTTTTCATATTTTTTACCTCCACCTCGACCGCCTCGACCACCTTTTCCTTGATTTGATTGAACTTTCTCACCGGAGGGAGTATCCGAGTCGTCGCTAGAAGAAGGAGACCTAGCCCTCTTACTTCTCCTTGATCGGTCCTCTTCATAAGCATATATACCTCCTTTCTCCGGGATTATTATGCCTTTAACTCGATTCCGTAGTAATCTTTGTTCAGGGACCATTAACTTCTCACCCGAATTAATCATATGGGTCATGTCCTTGACCACCCAATTAACTCGTTCAACCTATTTTTTCATATCAAATACACATACTGTAATTATTCATAGATAATAAAAAATAAAAACATATACAAACAAAAATAGTAGTATACGTACCACCATCTTCTCCCAATCATCTTCTTCATTCATTGGTGTCCTTGATTTTGAACTCTCTGCCTTCTTGAAGTGTCTTTACGCTTTCGTATCCAAATTTTCCATATAAGGATGAGCCCACTCTTGATACTATTCTATGTAATTTGCATCCGCTTTGGAAGTCCCATGAGAAGCTTCAAGCGCTCTTCTACTCATTTGGTTTACTTCTTCGGAACGAGCATTCCAATGCTCGATCAACGGTTCTGGTGCATAGTTCAATCTTACATCTTTGTCCTTAAATTGGGAGTTGGCTACACTAAGTTTAAAACGAGATTCTTCATGTATAATTTTCTGGACAATACCAAATTGTCGGAGCGTTCTACGAGGATCTAAAATGAGAACCCAGTTGAATGAAACAAAGGTCCCACATAGGTCGCCACATCAGAAAATACTCTATCACCAGCTTCATCTTCTCCATCCTCATCAAGTTTCAAATATGGATCAAAAACCACATTATCAATTGTAAAAGCATCCAACTTTTTCCTCATTGCGACCATTTCCATCTCTTTAGCCTTGTGTTGGGTCCCTCCAAATGGGTATCTTCCTCCGGTAGGTTTCTCTAGAGCCCGTTTTGTATCCCGAGAAGGCCTCAAGCATTTAAAATGGTCGTAAGCTCATGACTGGGGAAAAAAAGAATTATAAATAAGATATTACACACAAACCAATATATAAAAGTAAAATAAATAAACATTTGTTATATTAAAACAAAAAGATACCTGGATAAGAGCAACATATCCCGTAATTTGTGTTTCGTTCCACCTAGAAGCTTTACAAAGATTGTCCATCACACTAGCAAGGAGGGCGGTGCCCCACGAGTACCTAGGTACCTCGTTTGTTTCCGGATCGAGACTGAGAGTTTTCAACCACTGCAAATAACAAGTATTTACCTTATTTCCTGAGAAATCGGGGAAAAATACGGTCCCAAGAGCGTGCAACAAGTAAGCTATCTCTTTCTGCGTCCATCACCACCTCTCCACTAGCAGTCTTGCGGTCAGAATCCTCAAACTTTTCCCTCAGACGAACAAAATTAATCTTCCTTGCCATATTAATTGTTTCACTAAGTTCACCCGGTTGACTAAATTCCCTTTTAGCTCTAGGCGCGGCTCCATACCCTATCTCAAACTCTTCTTCCGCTTCATCTTTTCCCCACCCAAGACAGTCTTTCGCCAAGAAACAAAGCTGATCAAAAGGAATAGAATTGTTGAAACCCTGAAACACAGCCTTTCCTTCCAAAGCAAAACCGGTGATTTGCTTTGCATCATCCAGAGTGATAGTCATCTCGCCGAACGGGAGTAGAAAAGTCATGGTTTCGGGAAAGAATCTTTCTCTAAAACCACAAATTATGACAACATCATAGGTCTTCTGCAAAGCATCAATTCCAGACCATAACCCCAAAGATTTTACCAAAGCTACCACATCTGGATGCTCTTTCTTCAACGGCCAAAACCTTCCTTGTTGGTGCTTTAGTTTTGGGACCGCTTTATCAGGAAACTACAAAGAATATAAAGTTGTTACAATTAAATATCCATAATAAAATGAAAATAACATATATTAAGTTTGATTTATTACCTTTGCGGCACAGACCCTAGCAACCCATGATGACTGGTAACCAAACAAGACAAATCTATCTTTTGGCTCGCCCCATGGTCTCCCATTCTTCTTGGGAGGTAAAAACACCATAGCATCAATGATTTGTCTTGCACTTTGTTTTGGTGGATACTTCTTCTTTCCCTCCTTCTTGTCCTCCTCGACTACAAATTTACCTTTATCAATAGCAACACTACTAGAAGTGCCAACTTCAGTTCCTCCAGTAATAAAAAGTACAACTTCACTTACTCCAGCAACTCCAACTTCAGTTCCTCCAGTAACAGCAAGTACACCTTCACTTCCTCCACCAACTCCAACTCCATTTCCTCCAGTAATAGCAAGTACACCTTCATTTCCTCCACCAACTCCATCTTCAGTTCCTCTAGTAACAGCAAGTACACCTTCACTTCCTCCTCCAACTCCAACTTCACTTTCTCCACCTGTGGAAACTACATCTTGACTACCTATAAAGCAGTTCCAGCTCCAACTCCATTTCCTCCACTAGTCACAACTACACTTGCATTCATTGCGTTTGCACCCAATGGTTTTGTGTGACGAGGTTGCGGAGTCGGGTCACTACAAGGTGTTACTTCTTGTGATCTTTTCTTCTTATTTTCTTTTGCTATGTTCAAAGACAAAAAAGACCAAAAACCAAAAGTATATAAGTAAAAACGGTTTGGAAAGCTAAACATAACCAAGCCGTGACATAGAAAATGGCTAGGAAAAATGGACAGTCCCAGACGCAAACACAATTACGGATGGGATATTTAGTAATCGACCTAGACGTAATAACGTCTAGGAAACATAATTTGCGGCTTGGTTACTCATATTACGGATAGGAAAACCTATACGTAAAAATACAGCTGGTTTAATATTCAGCACAGTAACACATAAGGTTAGGAAAAACCTTGCCGTTATATAAAATCGTCTAGGAAACTAACTTTTACGGTTAGGAAACAAATTTGCGGATAGAAAGACCTAGACGTAAACACTACCGCTGAGAAAAAAATCGAACACAGGAGAAGATATTCCTAGCCGTATACAACTTGTTGTGGATAGGATTTCTCAATCTCGTACGCATCGACTATTTAACGGCTGGGAGTTCTTATATATCCCAACCGTAAAACTTACAAACGGCTGGGAGTTCTTAGATATCCCAACCGTAAGACATATACACGGCTGGGAAAACAATAGATCCCAACCGTGAGACCTATTTACGGCTGGGAATACAAGAACACCCAACCGTAAGCATTTTCAAAATTGTTTTTTCAGACCTAAAATTTTCGAAACCAACTGAATAATCAATAAAACGCTTAAATAAAGAGTGGGTTTTTAAATTCATACCTTATTGCTTTCATATCAGGAGTCTCGGCGGCTGGTGCATCTCCTTCATTCACTTCTTTTTTATCTTTAGTTTCATCTTCATTTGATGAAGTTGGCTTCTCTGCTTCAGGAGGAGGTGCATTCGACGAAGATTGACCAAGCTTTACCTTAGGTTTCATGGTTTTATACAATGAATTTAATCGACGACGATTTTTTTTTGAATCGATGATTAATCGTTGAAAATCGAAGAAGGGAAGAAGAAGAAGAAAAAAAGAAAGAGGAGAATATGGGAAGAAGAAGAGGAAGAAATGAAGAAAGGGGAGGGACGTTTTTTTTTTTTTTTTTCTTTTAATGATTTTCAGTTTTTTTTCTTTTAATGATTTTTCAGTTTTATTTTTTTTATTTTTATTGATTAGATTAATTAATTAATGGAAGGTAGAAGGGTAATAAGTTAAAATGATTGAGGGTATTTTTGAACTTTTACATAAATCTAGTATAATAGGATTCTTCTTATATTGGTCGATTATTTACAGTAAAAATATATATATATATATACCTTAGTTTCCAATTAAGATGATGATTATCACACTTTTATTTTCATTGATCTGCTATATAGTTGATTAAGTTCTACATAAGAAGGAAAATTACGAATCATGTTGTAAGTTGCGTGAAGGAAATCAATTAAACGATAAGTTTAGAGTCTTTAGACAGAAGAGAGTTACCATACAAGAAAGAAAAGGAATAGATAAAAAAAACGTTAGTGACTTAGCTCACACTGACGAGTCTGGTGATGTCGAGCATGGAAGAGAAAACAAGGAAATGATTATGGAAACTTCAGCTCACACTGTGTTTCCTTTGATTCCCCACAATTAATCTTAATTATTTATCTTTCATGTTCCATGAGAACACTATCACTGAGATTTAATCTAGATCTTGCTTATCAATAAATTTAACCATGGTCAGTAACCCGGGTTCCATGGTGTTGGTGTCAAACTGACTTCAATTTCCCAACATACCGACTTCAAGCAGTATTGAAGTGAAATCATCTAAACTTTAACAAGGAGCAGCATTCCTGTACTTCAATTTCCAATTGGAACATGCTACAAATATATACTTAGCTGGAAATGCATACCGTCACTGCCAACTTTTTGTAAATCTTGGGTAACCTATGCCTAATCAGTATTTTTTGATACTCAGTTCAATAACTACTCATTCAATTACAACCTTTCTTATTCAATAAGAGGGGAGGAGAGAAAAATGGTGAATCGGAAACGGACTGTTGATGAAGATGGGTTTACTACAGTAGCAAGAATCAGGTCAAGTAAATTCGACAATGAATCTCAAATTGCAAAGGATGGCGAAGTCAGTGGTGGAAGGAGATCGGAAATGATGTTGGGCAAAGGGAAATTTATAAGGGTAGAGAGAAAAGTTATTGGTGGTTCCATGGGGAAAAAGGGCTCAAGAGATGTACTGCACCTTACAATCTGGTCAGGTATTCATCGGATAATCTTACTTTTAGGGCCGTAGTATGGTTGTCTCGGCTGTTAAAGAGGGGGGCAAATGGTGGAGATGGAAAGGTAATTAAGTGGAATTTCAGGGAAGAAGAAGATTCGATGTGTGTGATGTCGTTTTATAGTTGTAGTGGTAAAAAGGTTCGTTGCTCGAACTTGTGAAGGATTTTCGAAAATTAAATAGAGTTGTTTTAACAATAATAAGAAAATACCGAGACTTTGGATTCCACCATTGACCAATTAATTGATAAACTCTAATCAATATTCATGCAATATTCTTCTTTAAAGTGATTCTAATATTTGCCTCTAATAGATTTTTGAAGTAATAATTGTAAGCACGAAGCATGAAACATCAAAAGTATTAAAACCAAGCATGTCCCATCAAAACACTTCACAACTACTCAATAAAAACCAATTTTTCTTTTAAGTTTTATGCAAAAAATCATGTAAAATAATTGCAATAAATAATTAAAATAGAACTATACCACTTTTCATGGAACAATGGCTTCCTCCGTCGCCTCGGCTAAGGGGTTTAGCTCCTCATATTAACCACTTGCTCAAAATACATATTTGGTGTTCAAAAGTTGATTAAAAGTGTGAAAAGTGTTAAGCAGCGGGTTTTGTAACAAATATAATCATTACAGAACCTATTCATACAGAGAACTGTTGCGAACTGAAGCTAACTGTTGGAAAAATTATTACAACGGGTATAGAGTTTGAAAGCTACGGTCACAGTTTCTGCGACTTTCTTTTAATGCTGTTTCGTGTTCTTCGTCTTCTCCGGCAACAGCTGCACCAGCAGAAATTCGTTCTCTTCCAATGATTATTTCTGGCTTCTCTAAGGCTCTAAACTTTCCCCTAAACTTTGTTGCTTCTCAATATGACTCGAATCAACCTATATATTGCCACCAAACCCCAAAATCACTCGAGTTAATCCAAATCTTTTCCTTTTTTTCTTCACAGCACGTTACAGCCTTTTGATCTTCTTTTTACGCGTCAACTTGGTTTCCAAACTCTCTCAAACTCTCTCAGGACTGAATAAGGACTCCATACACTCCAATCTTGCCGTAAACTCTTCACAAATTCTTTTGTAAACCGAAAACAACTCAAATCGTGAATTCTCCCTGTTTTTCTCCAACACGGATTTCTATCCTTGTTTAATCGATTCTACAGCTCATACCATACTTGTTTATCCTTAACAGGGTTAACCCAACGAAAATCAACCCTTGAATCTCCTTAAAAATCGTCCAAAAATCAAACAGAAAATTCTGTTTTCTGTAGAAAATTTTCCCGCCAATTTCTTTGCTTTGAAAATTTGAGAAATGTGACCTCCCCCTATCCACTGCCGGTCTGTGCTTAGCAGCTGCTTGGAAATGGGTTACCCCTTATCCAAAATGAGAATCCGAATAGCAAGTGTCCTCCCAGGAGCCTTTAGCAATTTTTCGAGCCAATTTTTCCCCAAAAGCCTATTTCTCCAAAAACACCTACAAAGGGATAAAATACCAAAATTAGTACAAAAATGGGTACTAACAATATATACAATAGAGATGAAAATAGACACATAAATGCGTCCATCACAGATCAAATCCATAACGCCAATCAAATTTGTTCATTATCCACAAACCTACTTCTTTCCAATCAACTTCTCTTGAAACCAGTTCCACCACTAGTGTTTGCTGCCAAAGAGAATTTAAATCTGGATTTGACTGAATCACATTTTCTGGCCGCATCACCTGTTGGAAATTATCTTTTGTATCATTCCATGCATTGCGTATCGGCCGTGATGTCAATTTTTCATTCAATTTTGTACCCAAATGTTTCTTAGTGTCAAATAATAATTCTTCCAACAAAACACCTGTTTCCCACCATCCATCACTGTTAGCTCCAGCCGGAAAAATTAGGGTATCCGGATATCCTCTGTTGTGAGATACAAACAAACTAATAAATTCTCCTTTCTTATTTTCCTGCCGAGAAGCACACTGATAGACGCATTTATGTGTCTATTTTCATCTCTATTGTGTATATTTTTAGTACCCATTTTTGTACTAATTTTGTTATTTTATCCCTTTGTAGGTATTTTTGGAGAAATAGGCTTTTGCGGAAAAATTGGCTCGAAAAGTTGTTAAAGGCTCCTGGGAAGACACTTGCTATTCGGACTCTCATTTTGGATAAGGGGTAACCCATTTCCAAGCAGCTGCTAAGCACAGACCGGCACTGGATAGGGGGAGGTCACATTTCTTCTCAAATTTTCAAAACAGATTTTGGCGGGATTTTTTTTACAGAAAACAGAAATTTTCTGTTTGGATTTTGGATGATTTTTAAGACGATTCAAGGGATGATTTTCGTTGGGTTAACTCTGTTAAGGATAAACAAGTATGGTATGAGCTGTAGAATCGATTAAACAGGGATAGAAATCCGTGTTGGAGCAAAACAGGGAGAATTCACAATTTGAGTTATTTTCGGTTTACAAAAGAATTTGTGAAGAGTTTACGGCAAGATAGGAGTGTATGGAGTCCTTATTCAGTCCTAAGAGAGTTTGAGAGAGTTGGGAAACCAAGTTAACGCGTAAAAAGAAGATTAAAATCCCATAACATGCGGTGAAGAAAAAACGAAAATATTTGGATTAACTCGAGAGATTTTGTGTTTGGAGGCTATATATAGGTTGATTCGAGTCATATTTAGGGGTACTAACAATTTGGGGGAGTTTGGAGAAGTTTAGAGCTATAGAGAAGCGAGAAAAAAATCAACAGAGTCGAGTTCAGAAACTTTCCTGCTGCTGCAAAGAAGAAGAACACGAAGAACATTAGACCTTCAGAGTTAGTCGCAGAGGCAGACTTATTTTCAGTGACAACGAGTTACGGTCGCATCTTCCTTCAGTCACCGAAGCTCTTCAGCAACGACTCGGACTTCTGTTTTAGACCTTCAGCAACTACAGAATCCGCTGCTTAGCACTTTTCACTCTTTTAATCAACTTTTGAACACCAAATATGTATTTTGAGCAAGTGATTAATATGAGGAGCTAAACCCCTTAGCCGAGGCGACGGAGGAAGCCATGAAAAGTGGTATAGTTCTATTTTAATTATTTATTGCAATTATTTTACATGATTTTTTGCATAAAACTTAAAAGAAAAATTGGTTTTTATTGAGTAGTTGTGAAGTGTTTTGATGGGACATGCTTGGTTTTAATACTTTTGATGTTTCATGCTTCGTGCTTACAATTATTACTTCAAAAATCTATTAAAGGCAAATACTAGAATCACTTTAAAGAAGAATATTGCATGAATATTGATTAGAGTTTATCACTTAATTGGTCAAAGGTGGAATCCAGAGTCTCGGTATTTTCTTATTATTGTCAAAACAACTCTATTTAATTTTCGAAAATCCTTCACAAGTTCGAGCAACGAACCTTTTTACCACTACAACTACAAAACACATCAATCTGCAACCTATTGAAGAACTTAAATCAGTCTTTACAGTTAAAACAACTGCTGAATTTCATAGAGTTCAAGAATTTAGTAATTGGAAAGTTGGAGAGATAGAGATTTTTGTTTACCCTTGGTTTGCAGGAATTAATGGGATTGAAAAGCCAAACTATTGGAGAAACAATAAGGTATGGGTTGGAATTCAAGGGATACCTTATAATCTGTGGAATTGTGAAAGTTACAAAGAAGCTGGTGATAAGCTTGGAGGTCTTGTAGAAGTGTCCCCTGATACATCTACTGCCATGGATTTATCTGAAGTTAGGGTGAGAGTGAATGGTCCTGTTCGTGAAGGTTCTTGGTGTGAAGAAGTGAAGCTAAATAATCAGTCTTATTGGGTTGAATATAGGAGGATAGGCGATGTTCTTGAACCATCACTGGAGGATCTTAAGCCGATTTATATTAACAAAATTTCACCACATAATTTTTCGGTCTGGCGTCGGAAAGCTATTACGGTTGACGGAGATAAAGAAGGAGATGGAGAAGGTAAACAATTAGGAAATGTTGATGGGACACGTGGATGTGAAGGGGATTCAGTTAATCACGTGCTTGGATTGAGAACCGTTAAGACTGGCAACTTTATCTTGCCAGTTGTGTTAGCTAATGGGGAGACATGTATCAGTGTAATTAATGATAGCGTTCGTACACAAAGGAATACGAATTCAAATTTTGAATCTGCTGAGATCGAAAAAGAAATGGGAAACACAACAGTTTCCTATGGTTTTACAAAATAAGGAGAGGGGGTTCACAAGATGCCATGTATCCAAGGTAAGGCCGTAAACAATAAATTGAAGAATAAATTAAATAACGATATTATTGGGCCTAGTCCGGGTCATTCAGACTCCCTATCATGTGCTCCTGGGTTTGGGCTTGAGAATGGTAGCCAACATAATTCACAATCCTCTCTTAGAAGTCTTAGAAAAGAACTGAAGGAAAAAATGGTTGATCGTGCAAAAGTTTTTTCTAGCACTTCAAGCTCTGTTAACTATGGCTCTCTGAACTCTAAGGGTAGTGTTGAGAAAACTAAAGAAATTGAAGAAGATTCGCAGTCAACCTGTGGCAGTGGAAGAAAATTAATCAAAGATAAACATGATGATGTAATTATGGGTATTGGATTAGCAAAGCATTTTGATAGTTTTCTGGGTAAACTAAAAGACAGTGGTGGTGACTCAGGTGTGGTATTCACAAGAGAGGAAATTAATTGCTCACGTTTGGTTATTAAGACTCTCATAACTCATGCAAATGCATTTAAAGATGAATTGGAGGGGGAATGGCGGATGGGAAATGAGTTGGTGCTCTCTATTTGTTGTTGGTATTTTTTGGGCATTTTTGTTTTAATGTTTAACATATTATCTTGGAATGTCAATGGTTTTAACGACTCGGATAGGCGATCTAAACTTAAGAAGCTTGTCAAATGTTGGAAACCTACTATTCTTATAATTCAAGAAGCTAAGCTTAGTAGTTGCTCGGATGAAATAGTGCGTCAATGTTGGGGTGCAACTCCTTATAAATGGATCTCTCTAAATTCGTATGGAAGATCCGGAGGTATTTTGTTGATATGGAATTCGGACATGATTGAAGTGGTTGATTTTCTAGAAGGTATTTATACAATTAGTATTTCTTGTCGTAATGTGGAGGATAACTTTAGATGGGTTCTTACCGGTGCTTATGGTCCTTGTATTGGGAATGAAAAGAAAACATTTCGTATGGAGTTGGAAACTTTGCATGGATATTAGGATGGTTTGCCTTGGTGTATTGGCGGAGATTTAAATGAAATTAGAGTCATGGGAGAACGAAGGGGGTGTCGTAGGAGATCAAATTCTATGAAACATTTTGATGAGTTATGTGATGATCTCGAGCTTGTGGATTTGCCGATTTCCGGAGCGAAGTACACATGGAGTAGACCGCCTAACAAGAAGAGTAGAATTGATTGGTTTCTATTTTCCTTAAATTGGGAGGAGCATTTTCCAAATCTCAACATTAGGCGACATGCAAGACCTTTTTCGGATCACTTTCCCATCGAATTATGTTCTATTGTAACGGATTGGGTGGCCTGTCCATTTCGTTTTCAATTATCATGGCTAGAAAATACTAACATCATTTCTTTGATGAAAGAATGGTGGGAATCTTTTTCTTTTGTAGGTACCGCAAGCGCATGTTTTTCAAAGAAACTAATTGCCTTGAAAGAGAAATTGAAGATATGGAATAAAGAGGTTTTTGGTAGTGTAGATAGGGCTTTTGATGCGGCTCTTGAAAAGATGCAAGCTTTGGATGATATTGGTGATGATAGACTGCTAACCGAGGTGGAAGAGGACATGCTCGTGACGGTGAAAGTGGAGTTTGAAAAGGCTCATAGACGTAAGGAAATTTTCATTCGTCAAAAATCTAGAGTCAATGCCATTCGTGATGGTGATAGAAATACCAAGCATTTTCATCGTATGTTAAGAAGGAATAGATCAAGAAACAACATCAATAACCTCCGCATCAATGGTATATGGACCGGGAACAAAGATGAGATTAAAGAAGGCATTGCGAATCACTTTGAGGTAGCATTTAAGGAAGTATCTAATCATAGACCGAGAATTAAAAATATGTGCTTAAAGAGTATTGATGAGAATGCGAGAGTTTGGTTAGAGAGGCTGTTTAGTGAAGAAGAGGTGAAGAAAGCGATTCATGATTTGGGAGTGGATAGAGCTCCGGGTCCGGACGACTTCCCGATGAAATTTTATATTGTTGGGTGGGAATTCATTAAAGAATACTTGATGAAGGTGTTTAAAGATTTCCATGATAACAACATTCTTGATACTTCTCTAAAGAACAACTTTATAGCGTTAATTCCTAAGAAGGTTGGTGTGGAGGAGGTAAAGGATTTTCGGCCTATTAGCCTCATAGGAAGCGTGTACAAAATTATTTCCAAAGTACTAGCGGAGCGATTAAAGGTATATCTTCCTATATTAATCTCTCCTTCTCAATCTAGTTTTATTAAAGGGCGTCAAATTTTAGATGGAGTTTTGATAGCAAATGAATATGTGGATTCTAGACTTCGTCAAAAATTACCGGGGCTAGTGTGCAAATTAGATTTTGAGAAGGCATTTGATAATGTGAATTGGAACTTCTTAAATGAAGTCTTATTTAAAATGGGATTTGGAGGCGTTTGGCGTGCTTGGATAAGGAATTGCTTATCTTATTCAAAATTTTCGGTTCTTGTGAATGGTACCACTCATGGGTTTCTTGGTAGTGAGAAGGGTATTCGTCAAGGTGATCCTGTTTCCCCCTTTCTTTTTACCATTGTTGGAGAGGTTTTGAGTCATATGTTGAGTAAGGCACAAGAAGTTGGTAAAATTTCGGGTTTCTCGGTGAAGAACGAGGGAATCAAAGTTAACCATCTCCAATTTGCCGATGATACCATTGTTTTTCTTGATGTGAAACGTGAACAAGTAGATTCTCTTCGGTATTTACTTCTATGTTTTGAGTTAACATCGGGCTTAAAAATCAACTTTGCTAAAAGTTGTTTATTTGGGGTATCTCTCGTTGAAGACATCGAAGAATTCGCTAACATGTTGGGGTGTAAAAGATCAAATTTTCCAAGTATTTATCTCGATCATCCTTTGGGTGATAAAGTTCGTGGCACACAAAAGTGGGAAAAGATTTTGGAAACATGTTCTTTGATAATTTCCTCTTGGAACGGGAGAACGCTACCAAGAGGAGGTAAGTTGACTCTAATCAAAAGTGTTTTGGCTAGTTTGCCCATTTATTATTTATCCATCTTTCTTGCGCCATGCTCCATTACAAATAAGATTGATAAGATAGTAAGAAATTTTCTTTGGTATGATGATTCTAACAAGAGAAGAATTCATAATATCGGGCGGTCTATAATCGTAAAATCTAGAGAAGGTGGTGGACTTGGAATCCGGAAATCTAAATACATGAACTCGGCGCTTCTCAAAAAGTGGTGCTGGAGATTTGGAACGGAAAAGAATGCTTATTGGAGAAAGATAATTGTGGAAAAATTTGGAGAATCATCCACCGGTTGGGAAACTCTTCAACCAAAAGGGCCAAAAGGTTGCAGTTTGTGGCACAATATTTATAAGGAGCTCGAGGATTTTAACAAACATGTGAAATTTAAGATCGGTGCGGGGAATGAAATTAGATTTTTGGAAGATTTTTGGATTGGAGATGCCGTATTATGCAATAGTTTTCCATTGGCATTTGAAGCTTTAAGAACAAAAGAGAAGGTGGTGGCTAGTTTATATGAGATTTCGAGTAACGGCATCAAGTGGAAGTTCATGTCTCGAAGTAGATATTCTCAAGCCATAATGAGGGAGATTGCTTCCATAAACTCATTACTAGAAGTGGTGAATATTCAAGAAGGGGTCGTAGACTCTAGATTGTGGATGGTGGATAGAAACAATATGGTTGATACTTATACGGTTAAGTGTGGGTTTGATTCTCTTTGTGACCAAGGCGATAGTAACTTCCCAAATGAGATTATTTGGAGTCGACATTATCCGTACAAAGTAAACTTTTTTCTATGGCTTTTGTACCTCGAAAGGTTGATGACAACGGACAAGCTTTTTAGAAGGGGAATGGATGTAAATAAGGTGTGCCGGTTTTGTGAAGAAGAAGATGAAACAAGTGCCCATTTATTCTATGATTGTTGGCGAACAAAAAGAATTTGGGATTATTTTGCCGAAGGATGCAACTTCAATTGGAATTACGATATTAACATTTCCACAACTATAAAAGCTTGGAGTTATGATTGGGGTGATGAAAGACTTGACCGTATATGGAACAACTTACCTGTTGCAATTTGGTGGTGCATTTGGAAAGAAAGGAACTCTAGAATATTCAACCACAAAAAGAGAAATTTGGAAAGTTTAATTCGAGATATTAAGATTCAGGCGTATTTTTGGGCGGAGGCAAACACTAGAATGCTGGGTTTGACGACTAACATGGTAATAGCTTTATGGGACTCGTATTTCTATCGGGCGCTTTGTGGTGGATGTGAGGTGTTTAGTGTTTGTTTGTTTTTTCTTAATCTCACTTGGCTCCTTGTTCTTTGTTCTTTTCTTTGGGTGATCGATTCCAAACTCGGTCTCCCTTTTTGTGTCGGTTGTTTTTTTTTTGGGTTGAGGTACCCCCCTTAAGTACCTCTATTTCAATGAATCTTCTCCTTTTGACCGATCAAAAAAAAACCATGGTCAGTAAACGTGGAAGAGAAATGTGAAACAAACACGGATAGACATAATTTGTTATTTCTATAAACCCCAATATTGCCTCTAGGTCAACTTGATTCGACCAGAGTCAGTTTTCCCATATCTTTTTTTAGCTTTCCCTATAATAAAAATCTTTTTTATTCCCAAATTATTTTTTTAATTCTAAGAGAATTGGCAAAATCCGCACATGTATATAAGGACGGAGGGAATACTGGAATTTCTAAATTTCAATGAAGAACTGGTAGTATAATTTCAAAACTCATTGATTTAGGAAGAATGAGTTTTCAAATATAAACTTTTAAAAAGTTAAGATATATTTTATTAATCCATAAACAGACTCGAACTATAAATTGGATAGACTTAAATAAATTTGGGAAAAACCCTAACTTGTACAACAAGAAAGAGTGAAAAAACCCAAAACTGACTCAAACTCGAAATTTACCATTTTTGGCAAATTTGAAATTATTCCAAATACTCAAAGAAAACTCTATGCCAGGACGGCGACCCAAACAGACTCTTGACGGAAAAGTTAACTAAACGAAGTTTTCCTGAAAGAGATCGACCCGACGCTTAACAGCCAGCTGATGGTGTGTTGTTTTTGCAACAACATTCGCACAGTTGCGAAGAATTTTCTACTGTGCACCGTTGCATTGCCACAAAACCTGCCATTCCAGAACATTTTTTCATGCACTCGCTTGAACACTTATCACAACCACATGGTTTAAAAGTTATATATATGTCCTCGGGGTCGCACATATTCTTTGGGGTTGGTGGGGGTAATGAAGGTGAAGGTAGGGATGGAGATGGAGATGGGGACGGAGATGGAGATGGAGATGAATTTGAAGGTGGAGATGTAGGGACGGGTGGTGGTGTAGACGGAGATGAGGGTAGAGATGGAGATGAAGATGAAGGTGGAGATGTAGGTACGGGTGGTGTTGGGGATGGAGATGAAGGTGGAGGTGTAGGTACTGGTGGTGGTGTGGATGGAGATGAAGGTGGGGTTTGAGATGAAGATGGAGGCTTAGGTACGGGTATTGTTGGAGATGGAGATGAAGATGAAGGTGGAGTTTGAGATGAAGATGGAGGTGTAGGTACGGGTAGTGTCGGAGATGGAGAAGGTTTAGGTTGTGTTGCAAGACAACATCCGCAGAGCTCCGAAAAAGACATATTTGTGCACCATTGAAGAGGTAGAGGAGGTGGAGGCGGTGGCAGAGGCGAAGGCGATTGTGGTGGTGGAGGCGGTGTAGGTGTAGGTGTAGGTGTAGGTGGTGGTGGTGGTGGTGGTGGTGGTGGTGGTGGTGGTGGTGGTGGAGGTGGAGGTGGAGGTGGAGGTGGAGGTGGTGGCGGAGGTGGAGGGGGAGGCGGAGGTGGTGGTGGCTGTGGTTTGGACTTCCCACAGCAACACTGCTCATACCATTCATAGCTAGGGTCAGGATAAGCGCGACCACCTGCTCCGCACTCTGACCTTGTCATCCAAAGCCCCTCTTTCTGGCAACGTTCCTCGCATTCAGGTCTCTTAAGGCAATGCCTTCCATGTGGGTGTTTAATCTTTATATATTTTTCTTGTTCTTGTGGTTTGCATATATCAATATCATGTGGCCATGCGCCTTCAAACTCGTTTAGAGATAGTGGAAGAAGGGTTGGCGGTGTGGGAGGGGAGGAGAGTGGTGATGATTTTCCACAGCAACACTTACATCTCATGTCACCACCATCACGACACCCATATGAGACAGCTGGAAGATCCATGTCGGAACATTCGTCCATACACCACTGCTCACAAAATTTGCAATCCATTTTCTCTTTACGTCCATTCTGTGAGTCAAGGTATACATCCCCATCAACGCACATATCCCTTTTCCATGCTGCTGCCATCTCTACAAGTACACGCAATAATATAGTATGAATAATGACATAATGTAGTGCATGGCACTTAAAGAAATCTCAACAGAAAATATGAATACCTGTACCAACAATGAGGCATATGGTGAGTACTGCAAAGACACCAGAACCAGCAAACAACCTAGGAGATCGTCTCCTATTTATCGTCATCTTCACTGATAAGATGAAAGCACAACTACTTTACTTGTGTTTCCTTCGTAGAGTTTTTCTCTTTATATAGAGTGCGTATACCTTATCTTCTACAGGGATAAGGTGGTCCTCCGTTCAGTGCAATCTCGATGCAACAGGTAAACCGTTATCTAACAAAAGAACAATCCTATCTGATCACAAAGATATTAAGTAATTATATATTAAAAGCACTGGTAACGAGACTAAACCACTGTGTATTTGGATTCTTAAGCTTTGCATTTGTATTCAGTAGTGTATTTGATGACCATTTACTGGCTACCATTAATGCCTCGTGAATTTTCTGTATGAGAGTTCAGAGATTTAATTTCCAACAGGCCATCTCCTTCTCTAATGAATAGGGTCGCAGAAATAAGATTAAGTGGGGAAGGTAGGCTAGATATTTTTTGCTTTGCAGGTTTCAAGAAAGTACTATATTTTTGTAAAAGGGTCGTATCTTTTTGATGATATTAGGGTTTGTTTCGTAAAATATGCCGTTGATGTGTGGTAAAACATGCGGTTGATGTATTTGGGTCGTAGACTGACCAAAGACCATTAGGAAACTGTTAGATGGCTTTTTTTTATCTTGTTAAACACCCTGACCTTCTATCGACTTCTGTTGACTACTTCAAAATTGTCAAAACCAATAAACATCAATCGGCTACTCCCATAAAATCACCGGAATCCTCTTTGTGGACATCTTCATACTGGTCTGCCCCTCTTCTCATCGCCGCCAACAGCTCCGATAATAGGAAAAACATAATAATTTTGTTTAAGAGTTAGGTCAACAATCTGAATTTAAGCGTTTCATCTACCTTGGATGGATTAATAATTTCCTTTTCTTTTTCTCCGTTAGTTGGTTTTTTTCTCTTGACTTTGTGGGAAATCCAAATCGAATTTGTCTTTGATGGAAAGCAAATTGGATTAATGATACAATTGTTTGACGAAAAAAGTAAGTTAATACGAAAGTTTGCTGTTGATATGTAAAAGTTTCCATTTGAGAAAACAGAGTATTGAAGACGAGATTTGTTTCAGAATCCCATTCACAATTCCATGCCAATCTCAACTTGTTCTTCCGGCATAACTGTGACTAGATTTTTTGTTTGTTTGGTTGTTAGATATCCAAAATTATTTTCCAGAGGTGGAGTTGCTGATGACCTCTGTATGGTGGGATTAAGCTACGGTTCTAGGTGGAGTTGCTGATGACCTCTTTGCTGATGACTTCTGTATGGGTGGAGTTGCTGATGACCTCTGTTCTAGGGTGGAGATTAAGCCATTACAACGTAGATTTCTGTATGGGTGGACGGGCAGCCATTTGGGTCTACTCTCATTCCATCTTTCATAAAGGCCTAACTCATGTACCATGTTAGAAGTATGTGGGCTTTCAACTCAAAACCAATTGGCTATGAGTGGAGTGGCACCACACCTTATATTTAGGATCTAGTCTAAAGAGTTAGCTATGTGGGACTATTTTTATAGTTTCTCCAACAGATGATCGCTTACTATCCAGTTTTCTTCTAAAACAATCTTAAGAGAATATGTTATTTATCATTTTCATAAGGACATTTTAGTTAGGAAAACAGATGGTCAAACTGGTCTCTGGTTAAGCTACGATCCAAATACATCAACGGCATGTTTTACGACCCAGACCCTAATATGACCAACAACATGCAGCCTTTTTACAAAATATCGCATGATTATTTTTTGAATAGTGCGCATCTTTGAACTTATTACGTGCTCTATTTCATACGTAATGTATCTGCATTTAATACACGATAAGTGGTACTGTCTGACATTACCAGTACAGCAGCACTAGTTAAAGGCACTACAAAAGGGAAACATGAAGCGACTATATCTGCACTTAATGATTAATTCTGTATCTGCATTTAATGAAGTGAAATATGAAGTGGCAAAATAGATAGTAATCCTTTAAAGAATGTGTAAAGCATGAGTGCACATCTGATATCCCTGCAGTTTTGTCTCAGTCTTCGTCGAGATCTTAATTTTGTCATATTCGCTGCAGTTTTGTCTCAGTCTCCGTCGAGTTCTTAGTTTGTAATAGTCGCTGCAGTTTTTGTCTCAGTCTTTGTCGAGGTCTGAATCAGTTTCCATGGATGTTGTTTAATCTGCCGGAAATTAAAGATAAAAGATACCAAGTTTTGAAGCAAACAACACAAACGCGTGGCAGTGGTTAATTTCCACATTTTTATTTTTATTTTTTGGCAAAGAAGAAATTTATTAGAATGGAAACACCACCCAACTCAAGGGAGGGACCAACAACGAAGAGAAGAAGGAAAAAGATGCCCACAAAGGACTAGACTACACTACAAAATATCTACCAGTGTATACAAAATATCTACCACCAATGTGTTGTCCTTGCTTACTGTCATACGTTGGGTGCCAGTGACTACTTGGGTAACCAAAGGGCATTGCGAGTCGGATGACGCTGGTCTGACAAGTTAGATGCCAGTGTGTTTTATTCGCTTAGTATCTAATTTCCTAATACTTAATTTGTCTTTCGAATTAGTCCAGTCTGGCTTCAATTTGAAGAAAAGAAGAAGTGATTGACATATTTTCGCTTAGTATCGGTGTTAGGAAAGTGGGAATTCGCAACTCGGATGTCTGCCCCATATGCCCATCTTTCCCACCTTATACCATGACCAGGCCGGTCCACTTTTAACGTCACCGATGTGAATGTTAAAGATGGAATTTCCAATAGATATGCGATCATCACCTGTATTTGCTAGAAAAGCGGCATTAGGCGCAGTGGATAGTTGGGTAAAATGCTTATAAATGATTGGTCAAGTTACGGAAATGTGATTTGCAGATCAGATATATGGAATTCCACGAGAACTTCTGTGAATAAAGCAAGTAAAATGGAAGATATACCACAACCAATAATGGCTGAATTGTGGATGAAGGGCATGCTCTGCTATGTGGATGTGAACACCATCGGCTGGAGAGAGTACCTACAAGTACGTGACTTTGGGGACGGCATCGAAAAAATCTCAATATCGTTGGCGCTACTTTGGTGCATCCTAGGGTGACAAACCAAGCATAAGGCACAAGCCATGCATGGCCCTTTGTGATGAACGACCTTTGAGGAAATAGAAAGATTACTGCACTTGTACTTAGAGCTGGGAAAAGAATAAACCTGTAAATTGAGGATGATAATTCGGGACGATGCTAGTGCATGCTTAATTTGTTTCGGAGAATTGAATTAAAAACGCGTTAAAAAGTAGTTCTCCATATTCCCCTCAAAAAACAATTACAATATGGTTCGTTACAGCCTACAGCTAAGGCCTAACTAACTATGCTTTCCTAACTAACTATGCTTTCGGCCTTCGACTTCAACATCCACCCACGATATAATCCTGATATGAAGACTGATATCATGCTCCACTATTATGTTGTTGATGATGCATGGCTTAACAATCAAATTGCAGTTGATGAATCTTGGCTTAACAATGATGAGAAGGGGAAGCTTATAATTGAAATTGATAAAATGAAATGATAAATAATCCACCAAATTAGTTTCTTCTACCCTTTAAATAAAGGAAGAACCTAAAAATGGAGATTCTTCTCCTACAACTTATAGTTTCTCCCCAATATAAATTGGAAACTAAAAAGATACTAAGATGCATCTAGTTGAATCTCTAGAATTAGATGATCTAATTCCACCTAGAGAACACAAATAGGGTTGAAGAAGAGAAAACTCTCATTCTCACAAATATGGTAAAACCAAGCTAAAACTCTCCCTTCTCTTACCTTATCTCTTCTAATTTATACTAGCTCCAAGGGCATATTCGGCATATTCAAAGTATTTCAAAGATAGAAGATAAGTGGTGCTCCAATATTGATATGGGACATCCACAATACATAACCTCGCCTCACCAGAAAATATTTAGACCAATAAGAACCTTTTGATTTTTCACACCACCAATATTTCTTTGAGTCCGAATTTGTGCACACTACTTAACGAGTGTGCACGTAACATTTCAATCTCTACCATTGATTTATTTCTTCCAATAAAACCACCGATCTTATATTACTATGTAAAATATTTGGTATCCATCGAGCTTCAGACCTAAAAAAAATTCGAGACTTACGTCTAGTCATCTATCAAAACAATTCCCTCTGCTATTACACATAAACAATTCCCTCTGGCTTTTTCTTTTCCCATTCTCCTCTTTTCTATTGATTGTTTTATTTTTATCTCACAGGTGATAATATATGGATGTGAGAAGGAGATTTGATCTTTGCAGTTAAATATTCTGATTTTCTATTGATTGTTCTATTTTTTTATTTCATGTTACGATTTCCATAATTCCCTGTTGATTTGTTTTTCTCTTCTTTATAAAGACCAACATATACTTTTTCTTTACGATTCTTAACAAAATCTCTCGAATTCTTGCCCTAATTTCTCTCAAAAGGTATGCTTAGGGTTTCTTTTCAACTTTATATAGTCTATCTTTTCTAATGTATGTAATGCTAATTAGTGGTCTATACCTTTTCAGTCGTCTATTTATGGAATTAGTGTTCTGCTCTTAATACACTGTTGAATCTGCAGAAGGATTGCCTGATAGCAATATAATGTTACTTTTAAATATCTTTCCTTTTTCCACATTTCAAAAACACACATACCTTAATAAGTTAATTGAATAATGAAAATTCCACTTTCTTCTTCATGATGGCCATACTCACTGGAAAAAACTAAATTGCTTAATTTATGTTGCCAATTTAATTTCCAATTTAATTTCCAATCTTCCAGTATTATATGCAGTCACTACACCATTTTCAGGATTTTGTACAGGCTATACCTGTTACTTATTAAATTTGCAACGAATGTTTCCGCGACATGTGTCCGTTTTTGTTACGAATAATGTAACAGATACTAGTGTTGCTATTAGTTTTATTACGATTACTCATCGGACACGTGTCGTCCTTCCGTCACAACTTTTGCAACGGCTAAACTGTTACTTTCATATGTAACAACATGGAGATGATGACACGTGTAGTTTATTCTTAACATTTGTTGTTACAGATATCCCAGTGACAATTCTTTAATCAATTAAAAAAAAAAGGTAGTCCAGGTCATTATCATGGACCTGGACCTTCAGTTTACAGGTCTGCAATACAATTTAACCTGAAACCCATGCCTCCAAATACAATTTAGCCTGCAATTCATATATTCTCAATTTACTGAGATCCATACATTCTCAATTTGCATAATTTAACCTACTTCTGCTTACAGCCCAGTCTCTAGCAATTTCCAGCCAATTGTGGAAACGTTTCTCCTGCAATATGACATGGATAAGGTAAATAACAAAAGAAAGAAATTGGCAAGAAAAAAAAAACAGAGATGCTTATGAACTTTATGCACGTTTTAACGACTAATAGAAGTCTCAATAAAGACTTATCAATAATTTCACATGGATATATTGGATCTAGCAATTGACTAACTATCAAGGTCATTATTAATTGTTGCATGTGTATGCTTCACAATAAGAATATACAGTGTTCCAAACATATTGTTTAAATATATTCACTCATGTCTTTAAGACTTTTAGCTGAAAAGAGACAAATTCATAGTCTTTGATCTGATTTACTGAGTGACAAATTCAGATACTTGACATGCAATCGCAAAAAAGAGAGGGGCTTCTATCAACTCTGTAAAGAAGGAAAAAGGCTATAAACTTACTTTAAAAGGATATCTGAACTTGACAAAATCAGGGACCCAGTAAGTCTGTTGGTTCTTTGCTAGCAATTGATCTTTCAACTTCTCCACTGCAACAAACCTACAATAAAAACGATTCACCTTAGGCTTAGTAAGTATGAAATTCTATTTATAATAACTTCATAAGTAAAGAATTACAACACATTGAACTAAAGCAATATAATTGTAAATTCACCAACCAGGATGTAAACTTACCAAAACAAAAGAGTAAAATAATAAGGATGGGTCATATACACGGACTTACCAGCTTGGAACTTCTCTATAAATAAGAGAAGTATCAAATCTCCAACAGAAAGGATAAGAATGGGTAAATGTCTGTGATTTGACGAGCCTGCCCTTTGCCTGTAGAGAAACTTAGAAGTGTTAAAATATGTAAGATACGGAGGCATGACAAATCCAAGTTCCAACTCATAAAATGTGGATAGAATTACCCAAGTAAACTAAAAGGCCCGAAGTGAACTGTAATCAACTTCTGCATAAGCATCAGAACTGGATCTATGATTTCATTTAATGCGAAACATCGAATTAAAATAGTATGTGACAATATATACAATAATATCCATATATAGCATTTTGCTGGGACATTTCCAATGAGAAATTTTAATAAATTTATCTCTGCAAAATAAAAGACAAGCTTAGTTCCATTATACTAGTTGTTACTAATTTACTATGCTTGTAGCAACACTAATTATTTAAGGGTGCAACTGCAATAGCTTTCTCAAGTAAGGCAAACACAGTAAGAAGGTATACGTGTTGCCATTCAACACCAAAGATTCGTATAAGAGCAAGTACATTATGTTTTTAGTCCTAATATATCAAGGTCGTGCTTGGTAAACAATGTCACCACTAAACATGACCATGCTCAGATTGTTGTCCATAGAGTCAGTTTATATCTATAGATTCCCTAAATTTACATAGATGTCTTTTGTTTTTGATATATAAGTATTAATGCAACATATTTTCATAGAGTTTGTTTTTCCTATAATCAGCATAATCAACAAGAAAAAATTCGCTGGCACTAACTATTAATTCAAAAGTTTATAGAGTTAATTATTTTCATGCTTGCCTTCACATCATTGATAATGTCTTTATTGGAATCCTTGACATATCGCCCACAAAAATGAGACACCTTCTCTGTAAAACAACCATCGTCATCAACTGCTACAATCAACTTTTTTCCCTACATGAGTAGAACCAAAGAAAATGAGTAAACATAATCTACCCTTTAGATTTTTGAAGGGCTCTCCATCCACCATCATTAAATGCCCAAGTCCTAGAGACAGTGAGTCCCACTGATGAGGCTTATTGAAAGATTTGACTCACTTTACCTTTGGTCGAATCATCCGCTGCTGCGCTGCAAATAGCATCAACCAGTATGTATTGAACCCATTCACATAGAAATGCCTAACCATATCTTGTTGCTTTGATGGCGAAGTAGGCAAAATTACAAATTGATTTCCTTTTCTAGACACCATCTCCCATTCCTGGTCACCCCCCAGCAAATCATCAAAATCACCATCTTCTAAACCATATTCATCGTCCGAAGAAGTCCATGAGAGATAAATATTATCGCTCACCGACGCTGGCCCTCCTCCTCCGAAATGCTGATCAGCTACAACCACTCCGTCGGGAACACTGAGTCCAATATCAACACTTATTATCGTCAGTACTAATCGAATCGCTGGATGATTTTTCAAGAACAAATGATAACCAAAAAATTGACATTATTACTAAGAGATGAGTTGAGATGACATTTTTGTTTTATAACCAAGTAATTTGGGTTTTTCCCTCTGAGTATTGTTGATCATGTTTACGAAATAAGTTGAACCAACTGCAGTATCTAGCTAGGTATATATATCCACTCTAAAAAAACACTATGATTTGTGGAGGAGTATGGTGTTGGAGACATACACAGCATCAACCACTGACCATTCTCTGTATACCAATAGTTCTCTAACTCAGATACTTTACATAAGCACAAAAGTTGACAAACTTTACTTAAAATAGTTGGAAACATCATACTAATCAACTGATGTATTTTGTAGTTGTAGTAAAAATGATTCGAACTCTAAGACTTGTGAAGGATTTTTTAGACTCAAATTAAACTCAACAATTAAATAAAGTTGTATAAAAAATATAAAGAAAACACCGAAACTCTGGATTCCACCATTAACCAATTAAGTGATAAACTCTAATCAATATGCATGCAATTTTTTCTTTTAAAGTGATTCTAATATTTTGCCTCTAATAGATTTTTGAAGTAATAATTGTAACCATAAAGCTTGAAACATCAAAACTTTAAAAACCTAGAATGTTCCATCAAAAAAATTCACAACTACTCAATAAAAATCAATTTTCCTATATTAGTTCTATGCAAATTATCATATAAAAAATTGCAAAAATAATTAAAATAGAATTATACCACTTTTCATGGAAAAATGGCTTCCTCCGTCGCCTCGGATAAGGGGTTTAGCTCCTCATATTAATCACTTGCTCAAAGTACATATTTATAGCTCAAAAGTTGATTAAAAGAGTAAATGAATACACTATAGTCGCTGAAGGTCTAAAACAGAAGACTGAATCGTTGCTGAAAGGTTTCGTGACTGCAGAGAGGAACGATAGGAGTTTATTGTCACTGAAATAAGTCTGCTCCTGCGACTGTGCATGTGCGTCTTATGTTCTTCGTGTCTTCTTCGCAGCAGTAGCAAAACATAATTTTGTCTTTGATTTTCTTTGCTTCTCTAGTGCTCTAAACCTCTCCAAAGTGTTCCTCCCCCTTCTTAGGACTCTCACCACCCTATATATACTCAACAGGCCGAGTATCTTGCTTCCAAATCTTATTTTTCCTCTTTCCCAAGTCACGGACTTTCTTTCTCTTTTTAACTCATGTATGCGTCTTGAGTTGTTACAATCACTTCCAAAGATAAAGCACAATCTTCATGAGGAAATAATCTTCCTTATTCTCCTTCCTGTCACGTAACTCCTATATATAAACTCAAAATATCCCAAAAAATCTTTCCTCCCCTGTTTTGTCGAGATTAAAGGATATCTTTCCTTTTTTTACGTTACAAACTTCCTTACCACTCATATTTTGCAGCAATAGAAAGATTTGAACTTAATTGCCGTGAAAATCTCCAACCAAATCTCTCCAAAGATCTCTTCAGAAGTTACGCAGGCCGACCTTGGAATTTCCCGCCAAAAGTAAGGTTCAAATGAAGGGGATGACCTCCCCTTATCCGGACCAGGGGTGCGAATAGCACGTGGATACCCCTTAGTAATCTGGGTGCCCCTTAATAATTTTCCCCCATGAGCGCAAAAACCACTTTTCGAGCCAATTTCGCTGCAAAAGCCAATTTCTCCAAAAACACCTACAAAGGGATAAAATACCAAAATTAGTACAAAAATGGGTACTAACAATATATACAAAAGATATGAAAATAGACACATAAATGCGTCTATCAAATACCCCCAAACTTATTATTTGCTAGTCCCGAGCAAATCCTAACTCACTATCGCAGGCATCGTCGATTACACTTAGCATGTGCAACAAGCCTTTGAACCCCTAGGTGGCCCTAGTGGCCGAGTTATAGTCTCGGGAGGGTTTACCATAGGTGTACCCACAAAACCTTTACTCCAGACCCTAGCTATCTACGCAGAACCTTGGAATGCACTAAAGAACCTCCTTGGTTGGCATACTTATTGATTACGGGAGGAAGTACCCTGATGCGAAATTCAAATTGCTATACACGATTTTGCACTCAAGCATACTAAAATTCATATATAAGTGACAGAGCTCTACTCAGATAGTCGCACTATGGACATCAATATCCGGAATCAAACAAATCATATGAATAGATTAAGAAGATGGATATAGAAATAGATGGTTGCGAATGGACTTCAATGCCAAGATGAACCTATGACCTAGTGGATTGAGATACATGTCTGGACTAATATCAACACAACTGGCATATACAAGGGAACCGGTGGTCGATAATCCTAAATCTACATCAACTCAGCTGGCATATACAAGGGAACCAGTGGTCGACTTTATAATAAACCCTTTTTTTTTAAACGACATGATTAGATCTTTTGGATCCAAGCGCATGCTTCTTGTCAGCAGATTACATGGTAATTCCCGTGGATCCTGCATTCCACGCTTGTTTAGGCGACGTTGACAGGGAGGACACACACATAATTCTATCCAAGTGTTAATATTTATTCTGATTGGTCTAATTGGTCTGATGTTTTTTTTTTAAGTAACTCAATCACTCTATTTCAACCCAGCAAACATCAACATAAAAATTTGCAAAAACAAAAACAGAAGTAATAAGATGATTCCGAGATATGATGAAACTATCATGTTATTTCTAACACCTGAGCTCTGTGCCTTTATGAATAGACTCTTATAAACGTTTCCATCTAGTCAGATTGGTCCCTCAACACCTAAACCAAAATGCTTCCATCCATTTAGATTGCTTAGTGCCATCCTTAATAGGCATAAATTTCTAGGCTCTGGAGTTTATAACGTAACTAAAAAGTTTCTCCCATACCCCAAACTTAAATCTAACATTGTCCTCAATGTTCTAAAGATAAAATTAAAAGCATGAACATGGAGAAACTGTTACCATTTGAAGAAAAAGAGTTAAGGAAAGATATTACCGTGTTGCATGAGAATGGGTTACCTCCCAAGAAGTGCTAAGTTTAAAGTCTTAAAAGATTACTAGAGTTAGACCTGAGTTTCTCATTTGGATGAACTGAAGATGAAATTTATCAGATTTAAACATCTCAGGTTCGAAAATTACTAGAGTTAGACCTGAGTTTCTCATTTGGATGAACTGAAGATGAAATTTATCAGATTTGAACATCCCAGGTTTCGAAAATTACTAGAGTTAGACCTGAGTTTCTCATTCGGATGAACTGAAGATAAAATATATCAGATTTGAACATCCTAGGTTCGAAGATTAGTAAAGTTAGACCTGAGTTTCTCATTCGGATGAACTGAAGATGAAATCTATCAGATTTGAACATCCCACGTTCGAAGATTACTAGAGTTAGACTAGAGTTTCTCATTCGGATGAACTGAAGATGAAATTTATCAGATTTGAACATCACGATTCGTTAGTAGAGTTAGACCTGAGTTTCTCATTCGGATGAACTTAAAATGAAATTTATCAGATTTGAACATCCCACGTTAGAAGATTACTAGAGTTAGACCTGAGTTTCTCATTCGGATGAACTGAAGATGAAATTTATCAGATTTGAACATCCCACTTTCAAAGATTACAAGAGTTAGACCTGAGTTTCTCATTCGGATGAATTGAAGTTGAAATTTATCAGATTTGAACATCCCAGGTTCGAAGATTAGTAGAGTTAGACCTGAGTTTCAAATTCGGATGAACTGAAGATAAAATTTATCAGATTTGAACATCACAAGTTCGAAGATTACTAGAGTTAGACCTGAGTTTCTCATTCGGATGAACTAAAGATGAAATTTATCATATTTGAACATCCCGCGTTCAAAGATTACTAGAGTTAGACCTGAGTTTCTCATTCGGGTGAACTGAAAATAAAATTTATAAGATTTGAACATCCCAGGTTCGAAAGTTACTAGAGTTAGACCTGGGTTTCTCATTCGGATGAAGTGAAGATGAAATTTATCAGATTTGAACATCCCAGGTTCGAAAATTACTAGAGTTAGACCTGAGTTTCTCAGTCGGATGAACTGAAGATGAAATTTATAAGATTTGAACATCCCTGGTTCGAAGATTAGTAAAGTTAGACCTGAGTTTCTCATTCGGATGAACTAAAGATGATTTATCAGATTTGAACATCCCGCGTTCGAAGATTACTAGAGTTAGACCAGAGTTTCTCATTCGGATGAACTGAAGACGAAATTTATCAGATTTGAACATCATAGGTTCGAAGATTAGTAGAGTTAGACCTAAGTTTCTCATTCGGATGAACTGAAAATGAAATTTATCAGATTTGAACATCCCACGTTAGAAGATTACTAGAGTTAGACCTGAGTTTCTCATTCGGATGAACTCAAGATGAAATTTATCAGATTTGAACGTCACAGGTTCGAAGATTAGTAGAGTTAGACCTAAGTTTCTCATTCGGATGAACTGAAAATGAAATTTATCAGATTTGAACATCCCATGTTCAAAGATTACTAGAGTTAGACCTGAGTTTCTCATTCGGATGAACTGAAGATGAAATTTATCAGATTTGAACATCCAAGTTTCGAAGATTACTAGAGTTAGACATGAGTTTCTCATTCGGATGAACTGAAGTTGAAATTTATCAGATACGAAAATCCCAGGTTCGAAGATTACTAGAGTTAGACCTGAGTTCCTCATTCGGATAAACTGAAGATGAAATTTATCAGATTTGAACATCCCATGTTCGAAGATTACTAGATTAGACTTGAGTTTCTCATTCAGATGAACTGAAGATGAAATATATCAGATTTTGAAAATGATCATATTACCCTTACTGGAAATAAGTGCAATAAATATTATGGAGAGTGTGAAAATGACCAGACTAACCTTATCAGAAATAATTAATGTAAATATTACACTTTGAAAATGACCATATTACTCTTACTAGAAATAAGAATAAATATTATTGAGGCTTTGAAAATGACCAGACTACCATTATCGGAAATAAGTAAAGTAAATATTACAGACTGTGAAAATGACCAAACTACCCTTATCGAAAATAATTAAAGTAAATATTACAGACATTGAACATGACCATATTACCCTTACTGGAAATAAATGCAATAAATATTATGGAGAGTGTGAAAATGATCAGACTACCCTTAACGGAAATAATTAAAGTAAATATTACACACTTTGAAAATAACCATATTACCCTTACCGGAAATAAGTGTAATACTTTGAAAATGACAAGAATACCCTTATTGGTAATAAGTAAAGTAAATATTACAGACTGTGAAAATGACCATATTACCCTTACTAAAAATAATTGTAAAAAATATTATGGAGACTTTGAAAATGACAAGACTACCCTTATCGGAAATAATTAAAGTAATATTACAGACATTGAAAATGGTCATATTAACCTTACTGGAGATAAGTGCAATAAATATTATAGATTGTGAAAATGACCAGACTACCCTTATCGGAAATAATTAAAGTAAATATTACATACTTTGAAAATAATCATATTACCCTTACTGGAAATAAGGGTAATACTTTAAAAATGACCAGACTACCCTTATCGGAAATAAGTGTAATACTTTGAAAATGACCAGAATACCCTTATTGGAAATAAGTAAAGTAAATATTACAGACTGTGAAAATGACCATATTACTCTTACTAAAAATAATTATAATAAATATTATGGAGACTTTGAAAATGACAAGACTACCCTTATCGGAAATAATTAAAGTAATATTACAGACATTGAAAATGGTCATATTAACCCTACTGGAGATAAGTGCAATAAATATTGTAGATTGTGAAAATGACCAGACTACCCTTATCAGAAATAATTAAAGTAAATATTACACACTTTGAAAATAATCATATTACCCTTACTGGAAATAAGGATAATACTTTAAAAATGACCAGACTACCCTTATCGGAAATAAGTAAAGTAAATATTACAGACGATGAAAATGACCAGACTACCCATATCGGAAATAATTTAAGTAAATATTACCGAAATTGAAAATGAGCATATTACCTTATTGAAAATAAGTGCAATAAATGTTATGGAGACTGTGAAAATGACCAGACTACCCTTATCGAAAATAATTAAAGTAAATATTAAACACTTTGAAAAAGACCATATTACCCTTATTGGAAATAAGTGCAATAAATGTTATTGAGACTATGAAAATGACCAGACTACCCTTATTGGAAATAGGTAAAGTAAATATTACAGACAGTGAAAATGACCATTTTACCATTACTGGAAATAAGTGCAATAATATTATGAAGACTGTGAAAATGACCAGACTACCATTATTTAAAATAAGTAAAGAAATATTACACATTTTAAAAATGACCATATTACTCTTACTGGAAATAAGTGCAATAAATATTATGGAGAATGTTAAAATGACAAGACTAGCCTTATCGAAAATAAGTAAAGTAAATATTACCGACTACAAAAATGACAATTTTACCCTTACTGGAAACAAGTGCAATAAATATAATTGAGACTGTGAAGGGTAGTCTCAATAATATTTATTGCACTTATTTCCAATAAGGATAATATGGTCATTTTTAAAGTCTGTAATATTTACTTTACTTATTTCCGAAAAGGGTAGTCTGGTCATTTTCACAGTCTCCATGATATTTATTGCACTAATTTCCATGAAGGGTAATATGGTCATTTCAACTTTTGTAATATTTACTTTACTTATTTTCGATAAGGGTAGTCTGGTAATTTTCACAGTCTGCATAATATTTTATTGAACTTTTTCCAATAAGGGTAATATGGTCATTTAATAGTCTGTAATTTTTACTTTACTTATTTCCGATAAGGGTAGTCTGGTCATTTTCACAGTCTCCAGAAGCTTTAATGCACTTATTTCCAATAAGAGTAGTCTGGTCATTTTTACAGTCTCCATAAACTTTATTGCGCTTATTTCTTATAGGGGTAATATGGTCATTTTCACAGTCTGTAATATTTACTTTACTTATTTTAGATAAAGGTAGTCTGGTCATTAATCTCCATAATATTTATTACACTTATTTTTAAAAAGGGTAATATGGTCATTTTCACAATCTTTAATATTTACTTTGTTTATTTCTGATAAGGGTAGTCTGGTTATTTTCACAGTCTCCAGAATATTCATTGCACTTATTTTCGGTAAGGGTAATATGGTCATTTTCAAAGTATGTAATATTATTTTTACTTTTTTCCGATAAGGGTAGTCTGGTCATTTTCACAGTCTCCATAATATTTATTTCACTTATTTCCAGTTAGGGTAATATGGTCATTTTCACAATCTCGATAATATTTATTGCACTTATTTATAGTAAGGGTAATTTTGTAATTTTCACAGTCTGTAATATTTACTTTACTTATTTTTGATGTGGGTAGTTTGTTCATTTTCATAGTCTCCATGATATTTATTGCACTTATTTCCAATAAGGGTAATATGGTCATTTTCACAGTTTGTAATATTTACTTTACTTATTTTTTATAAGGGTAGTCTTGTCATTTTCACAGTCTCCATAATATTTATTGGACTAATTTCCAGTAAGGGTAATATGGTCATTTTCACTGTATACTTATTTTCGATAAGGGTAGTCTGGTCTTCTTTACAGTCACCATAATATTTATTGCACTTATTTCCAGTAAAGGTAAAATAGTCATTTTCAGAGTCTGTAATATTTACTTTACTTACATCCGATAAGGGTAGTCTGGTTATTTTCATAGTCTCCATGATATTTATTGCACTTATTTCTAATAAGGGTAATATGGTCATTTTCACATTCTGTAATATTTACTTTACTTATTTTTGATAAGGGTAGTTTTTTCATTTTTATAGTCTCCATGATATTTATTACACTAATTTCCAGTAAGGGTTATATGATTATATTCAAAGTCTCTAATATTTAATTTATTTATTTTTGATAAGGGTAGTCTGGTCATTTTTAAAGTCTCCATATTATTTATTGTACTTATCTCCAATAAGGGTAAAATAGTCATTTTAAGAGCATGTAATATTTACTTTACTTACATCCGATAAGGGTAATCTGGTCATTTTCACAGTCCTTATAATATTTATTGCACTTATTTCCAGTAAGGGTAATATGGTCATTTTTGTAGTCTGTAGTATTTACTTTACTTATTTCCGATAAGGGTAGTCTGGTCATTTTCATGGTCTCCATAATATTTATTGCACTTATTTCCAGTAAGGGTAATATGGTCATTTTCACAGTCTATAATATTTACTTTACTTATTCCTGATAAGGGTAGTCTGGTCATTTTCACAGTTTCCATAATATTTATTGCACTTATTTCTAGTAAGGGTAATATGGTCATTTTCACGGTTTGTAATATTTACTTTACTTATTTCCGATAAGAGTAGTCTGATCATTTTTACAGTCTTATTTCTAATAAGGGTAATATGGTCATTTTCCTAATCTGTCATATTTACTTTACTTATTTCCGATAAGGGTAGTCTGGTCATTTTCACAGTCTCAAGAATATTCATTGCACTTATTTCCGGTAAGGGTATAATCTGTCATTTTCACAATCTTCGGAAATTTTATTGCACATATTCCGATAATGGTAGTTTGGTAATTTCACTGTCTTCGAAGAAGCAGATATTTCTGTTGTGGTTTTGTCGACAAAATTGAGAGAAAATGTTGGTATTTGTCAAAGTCAAACTTCCTACAAAGTCGTGACTTGTTGACTAGGTCTTGATAATGTTTTCTAATATTAAAAAAAATAAAAATGTATTTTGATTTATAGAAAATAAATATAATTGTTAGTTTGTACAAATGTGGAAAAAGTAGTGATAAGTAAAATTCAAAGAGTTGTAATTTTGGGGTTGTTTTAGAAGTGGTGAAATTTTTGGGTGGAATCATCATTTTAAATTATAATTGTGATTGTCTGTAAAATTATCTACAAATATTATTGTTACTAATAAAAAAAATTAATATTCTTAATCATTATCACCAATACGAAATTTATTAACAGTTATAATTGTTGCAGGATTTATTACAGGTGTATCAGTGACTGAAAAATAAACTGTGACAAGTTACACTGTGATAAAATCCTGATTTTGGTGTAGTGAGTATTAAGAGCACAATCATCCTGGAGTACTCCTGTCTCCAAATTAAAATGGTGTGCTTGTAATATAATAGAGTTAGTTTGGTCCTGTTGACCAAGTCAACTGTCTGTTTGGTCTTTTTTTAAAATATACAGTAGAACCTCTGTAAATTAATAGTCGCTAAAATAATATTCTCGCTAAATAATAAAATTTCTTAGTCCTTTCTTGGGCCTGTATTGCTAAAATAATAATTTCGACAATATAATAATTTAATACGTTTCAAAAATCTCCCTTAAGTATTTATAGGTCCCTAATATTATATAAATTAATAATTACTAATAAGAAAATCGATTTTTTTTTATACATATCAAACTTTAAAAGCTTTAATTAGGGTTATTGACCAACAATTAATGGATGAATACGTGCCTAATTTTCTATAGTCAATAGTCAATAGTAGAGTACTTCAAATTCCAAATCCTTGGAATTAAATGAGTCAAATTCAATTTATTGACCTTATCAATAAGAAATATTCTCTAAAATAATATATTTTCAATAGGAGTATTAATTTATCTTTAAAATAATAAATTATTAATTTATCGATAATTTAATATCTCTTTAAATTAAAAAAATTTAGTGGTCCCAACGCTATTAAATTATAGAGGTTTAACTCTATATTATTGTTTGATCCTAGAAATACTTGTTTGGTCCTAGTGTGGATAATACCCACGCAGGATGACGTCATGGATGATGTAATTGTCTTTTGGTAGTGGCAGAAATACCCTTTAGGACCATATATATAATTTATTATTAAGAGAGAATGGAATCATTTTCAGATTTGTTTTTTCTCTCCTCTCTTTTCAGATATACTTTCTCGTTTTTTTTTTTCCTCTTCTTTTTGCTTATGAAGATGACGACGATGATGAAAACAATTCTTCTTCTTCCGTCTTCTCTAGGATTTTAACAATGAAGATGATGATGAACGATGAAGATTTTTTGTGTTCTTCTTCTCTGCTATTGTTATTGTTGTTGAAGATGATGAAGATTTAAAGAATGAGCCTTTCAATTGAGGTCACTTAAAACACCACCACTGGTCATTTATGTTATCACTGAGTATCAACTTGCTCAGATGCCCATGACATCGTAAGAGCTTAACGCTCAAATCACGACGATACAATCTACTCATAGACTTACTAAAATTTTGGTCATTACTAGATTTGCTATTTTCACCAAATTTGACATATATTGATCTCTACTTAATTAAATATGTAGTTGGGATATTTGGTCTCAATTAGTCATTCGGTATCAACGAGTCATTTAGTCTCATCAAGTCTTTACCATGACTTAATGAATAGTAGTCCATGACTAAATTATTTTTTTACGAGGCATCATATATATGTGTTATATTGGGGGTTTTCATTCGGGTATTGGCCTGATAGCTTACAACAACGTATGACGTGGTAACACATCTATGACAAAAAGGTAATAAGTAGTGGGATTAGTTGAGAGAAGTCGGGAGAATGAGGGAGTAATGATCACACGTAACTGGTGGTGTTCCACCACTATCTCCACGACCATCTTTTCTCCACCTATTTACAACGGCCAACAGTTATCAGAAATCATTGTTCGTTACAATTAAAAATAGACGGTTTTACCTATTCAGGAGGGCATAAGATTTCCATTCACAAGTACAGCTCTTCACATCGTAGTTCTACAACTCCATAATGGAAATTCATCACATTGTGATTTCTCAATTTTTTCTACTTCCCTTCCCTAAGATCAACTCGTCACCGAAGTAAGACGTGAACGGCCATTTCTTAATTTAGGCTCGTCTTATACGATTTTGATTTCTCAAACCTAAAAAATACTTTTACAGTAAATTATTTTTCATCCAAAAATATTATTATAATTTGTAAATTTCAATGCAAAATTGTTAGTAATTTCAAAACTTGTTGATTCACGGAGGAAATTTTTTCAATAAACTTCTAAAAAGTTAATAAAAGATAAATTTTATTAATCAGTAAACAAACTAGAACCATAAGTTGGACTCACTTAAATAAACTTGGGAAAAACCCTAACTTGTACGACAAGAAAGGATGAAAAAACCCAAAACTGACTCAAACTAGAACAATAGGTGCGGGCAGTGTTGGAGATGGAGGTTAAGACGAATGTTTGGATTGTGTTGCATAACAACATTGGTAGAGCTCTGCAAAAGTCATATCTTTGTACGATTTAAGAGATGGAGGTGGTGGAGGCGGAGGAGGTTGAAATGATGGTGGTGGTGGTGGTGGTGGTGGTGGTGGTGGAGGAGGAGGAGGTGGAGGTGGTGGAGGCGGTGGAGGCGGTGGTGGTGGTGGTGGAGGTGGCGGTGGTGGTTTGGACTTTCCACAACAGCACTGCTCAAACCATTGGTAGCTGGGGTTAGGATAAGCGAAACCACCTCCTACGCACTCTGCCCTTGTCATCCAAAGCCCCTCTTTCTGGCAACTTTCCTCGCATGAAGGATATCTATTGCAATGCCTTCCATCTTTGTGTTTAATCTTTAGCATTTTTTCTTGTTCTTGTCCTTTACATATATCATGATCATGTGGCCATGTTGAGCCGTCAAACTCAGATATTGGTAGTGCAAGAAGGGTTGGCGGTGAGGGAGGGGAGGAGAGTGGTGATGATTTTCCACAGCAACACCTACATCGTAAGTCACCACCATCACGACACCCATATGAGACAGCCGGAAGTTCTAAGTCCGAACATTCTTCAATGCACCAGTTCTCACAAAATTTGCATCCCTTGGCATGACGTTCGTTCGTTGTGTCAATGTATATATCCCCAGGAATGCACATATCCCTTTTCCATGCTGCTGCCATCTCTACAAGCGCACATACAATATAGTATGAATAACCACATAATGTAGTGTATGGCACTTAATTAATTAATTAAAGAAATCCCAAGCTGATCAACAGAAAATATGCATATGAAACTTACCTGTACCAACAATGAGGCATATAGTGAGTACTGTAAAGACACCAGAACCAGCAAACAACCTAGGAGATCGTCTCCTAATTATCGTCATCTTCACTGATAAGATGAAAGCACAGCTAAGTTACTTGTTTGTCCTTCGGAGAGATTTTATCCTCAAATAGAGTGCGTATACGTTCTACAGGGATATCAATGGAGGTACTCTCTAGAATGCGTATACCTTATCTTCCACAGGGATCATGTGTTAGCGATCAAGTTTATTGATAAGGTGGTCCCCCATTCAGTGTAATCTCGATGAAACAGAAAATCCGTTGTCTGACAACAACAAAAAAAGTACGTCTGTTCATAAAACTATTAAGTGAATTATAGATAATAAGCACTGGTATACGTGCATGGTTGCTTAACGAAACTAGATCACTGTATTTGGATTCTTAAGCTTTGCATCTGTATTCAGTGGTGTATTTGATGAGCATGTACTAGCTAGTAGCTATCATGGATGCCCCGTTACTTTTCTGTATGAGAGATCAGGGATTTAATTTCCACCAGGCCATCCCCTCCTCTCATGAATATGTTGAAAATAATTATTTGAACATTCGACATCTTATTAATTTTGTTCACTATGTCATACGTACAGTATCTGCATTTAATGAAACGTACTACTGTATCTGCATTTAATGATTAGAACTTGCATGGAAGAAAAAGAAAAAAACACTTCCTATAGTCTTTCCAAAGGGATACATGAAGTGACAAAAAAAAATGTGTGAAGCATGGGTGCACATCCAGTAGAATCCATGCAGTTTTGTCTCAGTCTTTGTCGAGACCTTAATCAGTTTCCACGGATGGTGTTTAATCCGCTGGAAATTAAAGATGAAAAATACCAAGTTTTGAAGGCAACAACACAAACACGTGGCAGTGAGTACAAAATATCTACCGCACCAATGTGTTGTCCGTGCTTACTGTCATGCATAGGTTTGATGTCAGTGACTACTTGGGCCAAAGGGCATTGCATGTTAGATGCCAGTGGTAATTTTTTCCTGAACACTTTTCGAGTTAGTCCGGTCTAAGTTCAATTTGAAAAAGAAGTAATTTCCATATTAAAAGGGAATGCCAATCAATTATCTAGATTGACTATCTTATTACATATGATACATATTCATATGGAACCAGAAAAATAAACACTGGCGTGGCGTGATCAAGCAGAGTATCACTGCGAGCCAGCTTACTCAAATTCCTACAACTACGTAACTTTTCGTATTTCAGTTGAACAATTATGTTCCTAGGTGCTGCAATCTGCACCCAGTAGCTATCTCTCAATTAAGCAGACATGGAATCTTAGGCTGAAGCAATCCGGCTCTTTCTCCATGAGCGTTGATACAAACCGACTTAACAGTTTCTCCCCGTTTTGCAGGCGATAATTGTATGGTTTTAAACGTTAGATCAGTGCAAGGAATAGCTTGACTGCAGTTTAGAACCACTGCCGCTTGCGTAGCTGATGTTCCAGTGAAGTGCTCGTATGTCACATTCTTAATCTGAACAGCAGTATTCTGAAGAAAGGAGAATCAGATAAGAACGTCAAGATGTTTCTGTTGTACTACATTCTGTGAACTTGACGACTTTCAACAGACAGGAAGAAACTTTTCATTACCTGAGGTGGGCAGGCACCAGCCACCGCGCAGTAATATTGATCGATGATTATAGGGTTGGAAACAGTATCAAAATTGAGATTCTTAAAGTAGAAATCCTTGGCATATCCATTCCCGCCCTATAAAACAAAAACTACTGTCAGGCACACTACTGAACCGGAAGTTCTTATGGTTTTTATAATTCATGGAGTCTCATGAACCTACTTGATATGTCTTGATCCGTATTCCATTAGTAGTTTCACAGAACTGGGAATTCGTAACACGGATGTTTTGCACTTTTGCCTTTCCTCCGTTTATGCCCAGGCTTCCAATGCTGCAAAACATATCAAGTATTTTCCTCAGCGTATTAGTTAATCAAATCAATACTAATCAATCATTTCTAATCTGGCTATGTATCCCACCTTATACCATGACCAGGTCCGCAGTTAACGTTATCGATGTGAATGTCATCAATGTTATCTCCAATAGATATGCAGTCATCACCTGTATTTGTTACAAAAGCGGCATTAGGCGCAGTAGATAGTTCGGTAGACTGCTTATAAATGATTTGTCAGTCATGGAAATGTGCTAGCGCGTTTGGGTACAAATCTGTTTCTGACTTTTGTTTTTTCAGAAGTTGAACTTAGAAGCAGGATATTTGAAACTAACTTCTGACTTTTCAACTTCTAGAAATCGAAAAGCTACTCCTGATGTATTATCCAAATAGCCTTAGGAGATGAGACTTATGGAATTGACTACAAGTTGTTATCCAAATAGCCTTAGGAGATGAGACTTACGGAATTGACTACAAGTTCTGTGAATAAAACTGGTAAAATGGAATATGTACCACAGCCGATTGTTGAATTGTGGATGAAGACATGCTCTGCTATGTGGACGTGAACGCCGTCGGTGTTGGGAGTATCGGCGGGGGAGTGAACATTGACGTTTTGCATAATGAATAGGTTGGCATCCATAACAAGTACATGAGTTTGGGGACTGTTCACTACGTGAATGTCCTTCACAATTGTGTTATTACATTGGACGAATCTCAATACCGTTGGCGCCAATTTGGTGCATCCGGGTCCAGGATGGTATCGGCACGACTGATCCCACCATCTCCTACCACGACCATCAATGGTACCACCACCACTTAAGATAAGTCCGTTCACTTCTGTGAATGATATCCATAAATGCGCATCGAGTCCTTTCCATGCATCTGGAGATTCTGGAGCAACGATGTTCCCATCAACCTACAAAATAACCATTATAAAAGTGATGAAGAAATAAAAGCCGAAATCTCTGTAATAAAGTGGTGAAGTCATTGGATGATAACACTAGTGATCTTGACTTGCGACTTTTTTTTTTCTGGCACCTTATGTATTCACTTGGGGCACTTGGATTTTTTTTTTTTTTTTTTTGATCGTTTGGAAAAATAGTCTTGGACTACATCCTTAACTCCTTGAAGAGTTATTTTTAGCGATTATGGGGTTCGAACCCCTACCTCTATGGAGGGAGGGAGCATGCCAACACTTGATGGTTAGCTAGGCATTAGGAATTTAGGATTAACACAATCAACTATTTAAACAGCTAGCACCAAATTCTTCACCGGTTAAAAAAAAAAAAAGTCCTTAATGGAGGTAATATCATACCTTGACCAAAATATTGGCACTTTTGCAATGCCCTTTAAATGTCATAGGAGTTAGAAAATATGTCCTTCCTCCTGGAATGATCATCGTCGGATTCGCCTCCCGCGATTGACATGCTGCAGTCCATGCTTGTAAGAACGCCTAAAAACAAAATACCCATATTGTTTTGATTAGTGATTGTTCTTAAGAGTTGAGACACCAAGTTTTGACCAAG
Source organism: Papaver atlanticum (assembly GCA_023531105.1). Classification (NCBI taxonomy): domain Eukaryota; kingdom Viridiplantae; phylum Streptophyta; class Magnoliopsida; order Ranunculales; family Papaveraceae; genus Papaver; species Papaver atlanticum. The sequence continues at coordinate 940,799 of JAJJMB010009231.1, read as the reverse complement.
GAATACACTGCGAACGAACCTGAGAGTCATCGCTATGGCCATCACCCACAGCTCCAAAACTTAAAACATTGAAGACTTCATTTGCTTGCTTATAGCGTCCGGCATCTACATGCGCAAACATCCAAAAGATGATTCCAAAAATCAAAAAACCGCAAAAACTACTGTTTCTATTTACCATCTTGATGGAAAAGGTAACAAGGAAGTGCAAAAATCTAAGTATATGAGAAAACTAGGTATATAGTGTACTTTGTATATGGAGCAAGTACATATCAAGAAATATATTGCTTCAAAAAAAATATCTAGAATATATCATGTTTTATCATTATGGAAAGAATATCTTTTAATTAATGTGTTATTGTGTGGAAATTAATCCATATTGAAATCCTTTGATGATATGAAATGAAACCAATACTAGCTATGACTTACCATTCTCGTAAGCAAATCAAGAATTTGAAATGTAAGAGTGTGTCAGAAGCGTCATATAATGTGATTAGTGCATAATAATATAATGAGCATGCATTCCAAAGTCTTAGATTTCGTATATATTTAATCGCTTGTCTGTAATTGCAAATTTACCGGCTTAAAAATACGTCTCCATTATACACTTCGAATGATTTAAGTGGGTCGGATCTTGTGATCCGGTGTACCATATAAACTCCATCTGTCCCTAAATAATTGATATCTTTTCTATTTATACAATTTATGGAGAAATGGTTGATTTTAAATTTTTTGGTAACAATTTTATGTAGCTTTAAGTCGCATATCAATAAGATAAAGAGAAATGATATTTACCAGTTTGTGACTTTGTGCTTGATTTTTGATAAGTTAATCTATTGGGCGGTATATATTCTGTACAATTATAAGTAAATAGTTTTAATGTAGAGGAGAGATCTCTTCACTCTTTTATTATCACATTATCTCACATATTAGACGTTATTTTTGCGAATTAAAACCAAACTGTAACGGATTTGAAGCTAATACTTTGGGGATATGTTACTATTACATAGCTCTATTTTCCTACCGAAAATGAGCGTATTCCGAGACGTGTAACACCATCATCTACTACTTTGAAAATGAGCCGTTGGAAATCTGTGGATTTCTGGCCGTCGAAATTAAGACCGGTAGATTGTGAGGTTTTATATTTCGGAATGAACTCAGTTTTGGAAGGCATGTAGAACTTGGTAAGAAGGACATATCCTCAAACTATTAGCTTCAAATCTGTTATGGTTTGGTTTTTATTCACAAAAATAACGTCCAACGTGTGAGATAAAGTGATAATAAAAGTGTGAAGGGATCCTTCCTCTTTAATGTATTACTATTTTTATCTTGAGTATGTGTAACATGGACACGTCTATCATGCTTAATCGACTAATACACCATTGTTGGACTAGTTTTGTTTTGGTACCGATAAACTACCTCAGTTTTTAGAATTTTGTTTTGGTACCGATAAACTACCTCAGTTTTACAAAAAAAAATATCATTATTTTTTCTTTTCATTTTTATCCTAAAAATAGGTCAAATTGAAAAAGTGGATTTTTTTTCCAAAAATCGAGGGAGCGTGTTTTTTTTACAAAGGAATAATGGTAAATATTTTTTCTATTGATTTACATATGACTCGTTCAGACCTCGAAGCGTCAAATTATTTTCTTAATTTTATTATTATACATTTGTTAACAATTGTAAATCAATAGTTGATAATATTTTTTGTCTAAGGATACAATAGGAAAAACTCTTGCAAAATTATGAAATTTATTCCCATCCCACGATGAAGTAGGCAAACGTTTAAAATGGATAGGCGAAGACTCAAATCTGAGAATTTTCCCGTCTCGTCTCAAGTTGAGTCGACTGGGTCCCTGAGACGGTCGAATTAACCAGATACCATCTGTCAAGGGAAATTAAGCCGAGCCTCGGTTCTGGTTGAGACGACCATCATCTCAAGTTGAGTCAATCGACTTTGAATGAACCGATAACGACTAGTTCCATTTAATGGCTCTAATCTCATCTTCTATAAAGTTAACTATTTTCACTTTCAAAGTCATATCTTTCCCCCCTTTTACACCCACAATTTACGAGGAATGACTCAATCATATGTTAATCTTGTGGAGTTTATCGTAAATGAAGATTTGTCTCTATGTAGAAACTTTGTAGTATGATACCCAGCTAAGGGTGTGGTACCACAACAAAGTGGTTTAATAAGTGTGAGTTATTGGAAAAGAATCTATGAAAACTTCTGCACTAACACCAAAAACCTGAATAATCGTAATGCAGTTGGGTTGTTTTGTCGATATCAAACTATAATTACAAAACTAGTGGAAGAATTTATAACTTTAGTTTGGGTTATCAATCGATATCGACTTAGGGGTGAAACCAATGCTGAAGTTGTCTTACAAGCTCGAGGAATAGCGAAGATGGAATAAGACAAACTTTGCTTATGAAACTCATAACGAAACCCTTAGGGAGTTTTTGATGACCCGTATGGGATGCTAAAAAATACACATACTACTCAAGCAAGACGATCATGGAATTGTTATAAATTTTAATTAGATTTAAATTTGATCTTACTTTTCTTTCTAAATAGTAGGTACTAATTAAATGTAACGGTTTACATGAATAGATTATTACTAATTAAATTTAATATTATTTTCATTTTTAAATAGATTAGTTATAACTTTTAGTTAAAATTCATTAAGTTGGAATAAGCGTAACTACTCAGTAACATTATACGTGCTCCCATGCATCATACTCCCAAACCTTTCATATGATCCTGCAGCTTGAGATCCTGCCCCTTAAGATCCTTCACCTTGATTTCTAAACCATTTATGTAATCCTTGAGCTAGAGAGCCTTCGAAGTGTACCTATCTTCTATAATCTTGATAATCTTGAAGATTTTGTTGAGGGTGTTAACGATATGGAGATTGTTACACTGAACGGTAACTTTCTCTTAGCATAATGTTGGCTTGTGAGCCTGCCACTATATCTTGGGAAGTTGAAATTCCAATTTGAATTGAAAAATTAGGATTAAAGCTCATGTTCTTTCTTATTCTGCGTATCTCATGTTGGTAAAGACGTTTAGTTTCTATGTCTCTTAACTTCATTTGATTCAATCGCTCTACCAGTTGTTAGGGATTAGGTGATGTTCTTGTATACAAATTAGGAAGGTCGAGACCTTATGAGAAAAATGGAAATATCCGCCGTTCTCCAGTTAGAGCAAAAAAGTCTAGCTCCCACCTAAATTCTGGAAAATCAGACCCAACCGATGAAGATGAAGCTCTACAAGGTCATCTCGAAGGCGCCGATGAAGATGAAGCTCCTGTTGAAGGAAAAGTGGTAAAACATGGAATCTCCAGTGATGAATGTGTTGGACAAGGAATTTTCGGTAATGCTCTACCCATTGAGACAAATTTCATCCTATGGATGTGTAAAACTTCTTGACCAATTATCTGTTATTACAACCGATTTGAAGCATTTGTCATATTGGTATTCGTCTGTATCATACCTTTTCCAGCGTCTTCTCTTCACTTTTTTGTATTCTGTTCTAAGTATGTTGGCTACAGAACGAGATTTGTGAGGAAGCACTAAATAACTATCTAGCATATCTTTCTCCAAAACAGTAAACACCAAGATCCCTGACAAGACTATAGAACACAATCCACTGGAGTAAAAAATATTTGATCCTTTGGGAAACATCATGGATTATCTCCTCAAAATCCTCGTACGACATCCGAATAACAATATGTTTGTTTCTAATGTGTTGGTATCTCCATATATACATTTTATTTACCTATGCATTGTTTTATTTTTTATTCCAGTTACCGCTTTCATACCTTACTACAATTGAGAAATATTTTTTGTGTAGTCCAAAAGTCTTGGTACACCAACACCAAAATTTATATGCACATCACAAAATTAGTTACTTGAAAGTAAACATCACAAAATTAGTTACTTGTTAAATTTCTTTTTAACTAATATAAAGCCAAAGGATATGTATTGTCATATTTACATCATGGAGGCCCATACACCCTCAATAGTTGATGAACCCAATGATGCGATACAGAGAAAAGTTTATAACTCGACTAAGATAACATACCCCCAATTAAGTAAGGGAAAACTCCATATCTCGCGATGCCTCTAATCATAAGTGGAGCACCAGTGCTTGAGTTGGGGGGAAAACATGAACCAAATAACAATAAAACAAGAACCTTAAAAATTTATCTACCCACGACAGGGTCATATGTATCTAAATCAGAGTCTCGCCTATGTAATTTGTTGATTACAAATGTCTTTAAACTGGAATTAGGATTTCCACCACTTCTTGAGTTCATGTGCTTTGCCGCTGTTTTTTCGGTAAAGTACAAAGAAAGTTTATCTTTATAATTTTATTTTGCTAACCAACTTTCTTGGTCTAGTGGAACATCATCTCCCACACCACAAGGTACCCCAAGTAGGAACCAACTATGAAGTACATCACCAGATGTGACAATAATACGAATATAAATTTTGGATGGCACTAACCCTCTATTGTCCACTTCTAGTAAACGTGATTGACCAATTTTGGACCATCTTCTGGTAATCATATAGCTGTCAAAAGTGAGTGAATGCTCATCCAAACTTTTATAGTCCAAACAGTCATAAGTCTGATACCATTGATGTCCAATAGCTTTGATAGTAATGACTAGATCTACCACGACCTCTTCCATTGAGTATAGGAGAGCTAACGATGGTATATATATGGGAGAATAATAATCTAATTAAAACTATTAAGTCTATGTTTTCTTCTTTTTCTAGCTTTAAAATCTCTCATGTTAAGAGAGATAGAAACAATTTAGCAGATGTTATTTCTAAGAAAGTCAGGAGGGATAGATTGTGTTTAAAAGAATACATGGACTACAGTCTATGGTTTGAACCTAATTAATTCTTCTGAAATAAAATTTCTTCTTATCTAAACAAAAAGATTGAAAGATGGTCCAAAGTATCTCAATCGTTGTTCCGTGCATAATCCTTTGCGTGATTGAATTAGTTTGATAGTGGAACATAAAACGAGAACCAACATCCATGATACAAACACCAAAATCATAATAAGAAAGAAAATACAAATGTTATTTTTGTAAAAACATTAATTGTTAATTTCATTTACATTTACATTTTCTTTCATTAAAACTATAAAAAAAATTAAAAAAATTGAAGCATGCATATATTATAAAAGCAACTAAATTATTATTACATGAGGGGAGGTGATTCCTCTAGAGTCGCTTAATAGAATATGGTTAAAAAAAACGGGTTTGCCTGGTCCCATATCGAGGTTGAGTAGTTTCCAGCTTGGCTACCGTATGCCGCATAGTTTGCTAGACCGTTTGCTGCTTGGTTTCCTTCTCTATTATTGTGCTGAATAGTGCAACATGGAATTTGGCGCATTCGGTTTTTAATTTCTGCAACCATTGATGTCCAAGGGGCTTCTGTTGGAGTTTTAATGAAGTGTATGAGATTTTTAGAATCCGTCTCAAATAACACTTTAGATATGCCTATTCCGAAGACTGTAAAATGAAATGTGTTTGTAGTATACCACCAAATTTCCAACAATACAAACGACAGTTGGGGATGACATTTCTTTGCATTAATATGGTACAAAGTAAACCAAGGAAATTTATCAATGATAATTTTAGCACTAGGAGGTAGCTATATATAAAATTTGTTAACTTTGTACCAACCACTTCTTGGTTTTTGAGCAGCGCTATCTTGCTCAACTTTCGTAGACAGGTTACCTTGAGCTCTGGATGATTCTGAACTCCAAAGTAGGTTGGGATTGTTCTCTTCATAAAAAGTTGATCGTGTTATTAGCATAGATCGACTGAGTTTATTCTTAGGTGGTTTTTTATTTCTTTGTCGCCTAATATCTTGAGAATTAGACATTTATGTTGAGAAATAAATTTGGAAAAGTTGAATAAGATTAAAAGGATTATGTAGAGAAGATTGAGTTTGGTGTGAGTAGAGAAGTTAAATGAGTGTGTTATTCATAGGGTTTAGAAATATGACTGTTGAAAATAGTCATTGTACTTGCAAGGTGATACGATCGCCTCACCTTGCAGGGGTCGACTAAATTCCCGACTAAAAACTATATCATCACTACCCAAAACTGGATTTTCCCATCCACCTGGCCTATCAAATGAGGTGATTTTCCAAGTCCCACTGGACATGTTCTTAACTTTTATGAAAAACCTATTTGAGCCTTAATAATTGAGCCACAATGGGCAATTTAGTTGGTCTTTGGGTAGTATATGCACCCATAAGAGGTTGATGCATATGCACCCATTTAGTTGGTTTCACAATGAAAAAACTTTCTCTTTCTCTTTCCTCTTTCCTCTCCCAAAGAAACTCTTAAAACTTTCGGAAACCCTAAATCTGTGAGTCTTCTCCTGCTCAGATTGTCTCTTTTGGAGCAGGAGAAGCTCAACCCATCATCAAACTCTTCTTTAACCTCCTCTATTTACTTTGATTTTCACTGTTTTTTTAGATTTTAATTCTGAATCTTATATTTAGATTTTAAGTCTGAATCTAGTTATTGGTTTTAAGTATTTTTCTCCTGTATTCTCTAATTCCTAATCACTTTAGCCGATTCTTCTACTAGGGCATTCTCTTTTGCCTAGTTTTGATTTCAGTGAGAGTATTTGGGTTTTTTTTAATCTCTGATTTGATTTGATTTGATTTGGGTGACTAGTTTGGGTTTTGTTGTTCATCTTCAATCTTATGAAGAGTTTGCTAAAGTGGAAGAAAATGTTTCTTTATGGAGTTCAATAAACAATAGAAACAAGGATAACATCTACTCAAGCTATGGAAAAAAGACATCAGCATCTCAATCAAGATCATTGATAAATACATCATCAAGTTTTACACTCCCTTCAACTGTTACATCTCCAACACCGAGTCAGCCTGACCGATTTAGACAACCATTGCTACTGTTACTACCACTGCTACAGTTACTACCGCTGCTATTGTTACAACCTTGGCTACTGTTACTTGGGTCTTTGCTACCCTGATTGCATTAGGCAATCTAAACTTAAAAACTCCAGTTCATGTTCTATACATGTTCTGATGAACATAGGGTTGGATTATATCCAGTCATTGTCTTGTGCCTTGACACACACTGATTTTGGAAAGAAAATCAGTTTGTCCCTGGATGTTTGGTTCTCTTCTGTGAGAGAGAGAAAATGGTTATCTGAAATGGTTTTTAGTTTACAAAGGGTCGATTTATTAGGCAAGAATTAGTGGAGATATTATGAATTGTATGAATATTTTATGTCTTTGAAAAATCCATGTAAGGTTTCCGAGTTCCTAAGCCGGATCTATCAACATATTTACTGAGGTTTAACCCCATTTTCGAAGAAGAAAAAATGGTTTCTCTGTCCTTATCTTTTTATATCCACAAATGACTCATATTTGAAGAGAGTAAAAAAATTCTATTTTAGCTTTTCTATCTCTATCTCCATCCATTTAATGTTGTAGAGATCCTTCGAATTATTTCTAAATTTGAAGAATGCATAAAGAACCTTCAAATTTGTTTTATAGTGACAAATCACTCAAACTTTCGCACTTCACCCTTATTTTATTATCTAATTAGTACTACATGGCGTGTACACTTGTAAAAATTCCCAAAGTTGTGACATAATCTTGATTAAAATGTCACTACTTAATTTCATTAATCATTAATGAACGGTATTGTTTAAATTAATAGAGATAGAGATCTCCATGATTTGGAAGAAAAAAAAAGTTTACAGCAAATATTTTAAGAAAACCAATTTCTATTATAGGGATGGAGATGGAGAAGCCACTGCAAGCGCTCTCAGAAATGTCAAGAAAAAGGAAAAAAAAAACACACAAACGTTGATGAATTAATTCAACAAATTTCTACTGCATTTTGTAAATTTCAATACACAAATTGGTAGTAAATTAATAAGGGTGATCCCAAGATTAATTTGTACTTTTTTAATCTTCTTACATTCCTCGTCCCCTTTCTTTTAATTAATTTTGGTTTTGATAAGTTTCAGATGGTGATAATGTATTTTGACGTCGACGAAAGAAATCGATGGGCTCAAATTAGTAGCGACGTTTAAGAATCCACTCTATTGTGTGTGATTTGAAAATGGTGGTGATGTAGATTTCAAAGACAAATAAATCTAGATTCATTTAAGAATAAACGAAGATGGGTGCAATCTCAACTTATTTCAAAAAAACTAGGATACATCTAGATTTATCTTAACTATATTTTGGAAAAAAAAAAAAAAATTGCTATCAACAATGAATTTTATTTTGTATATCTACCCAATCTGTTACCAAAAATATAAATTTCATTAAATCCAACTTACATTCGAAAGTTGTAAATCAATAGTTCGTCTATTAAAGCGAACTACTCATCCCACCCCACCGTAACTGAACTCCAAAATCATCTAGCAACATCAACTGTCATCTCATGGTTTATTGCCCAAAATGAATTGCCATCCCTCGGTTCATTTGGAAAATGAAATGTATTAGTTCGTTAATTTATTTTAGTAGTTCATCTAAGTAAATGAATATCGTCCCATAATTCATTTTGCAGATTGAACTGATTTTAAACTAAAGAGAATGTCAAAATTAGAAAGCTTTGAAAATTTAAAATTTTGTGGTGGAATTTGTACTCATGGTATAGTCTTATAGCCCAACAAACAATCAGGTCAGGCCCATAAGACCAAATCGATGAACGGCACCTCATACGAGGATCAAATGGCTGTTTCCATATTTTTTTTCCAATGGTTTCCATTAGGGGTGTGCAACGGACGGACTGTTGCGGATTAGGGGTCACCCGTAACCAAACCGTCAAAGTTACGGATTTGGGAAATTGAACCGTGACCGGCCCAATCACCCACGGATTTCACATCCGCGGATCAGCGGGTAATACGGACCGGATGCGGTTTAACCGTGGATTTAGTCAGAAGAAGAAAAAAAAAATTGTAAACAAACAAAACCGGTGAGGGAATTTTTGGACATGCTATGCTAGGCATTTCATCAAACAACTTGCGTGCATAATAATGAAAAACAAAGTAACTGATTTGGAGTAGAATCAGTATTTAGGGACTAATAAGCCGAAAGGAGAATTCCATAATGTAGATATGAACACCATTCAAAAAAATCAAAAGATATTTGGACTGAAACTAACATGAAATTGAGCGAAGGGGAACTTCAGTTCGTTTCATTTCAAAGAAAACTTCTGTTAGGTTAAATAGCAGAATACATGGCTGAAGGCTCATAAGCTTTATTTTGCCGGGCTTCATTTAACTGGGCTTTATCTTATTTTTGTTATAACCTACGGTGCGGGTTAATCCGCGGATTTACAAAACCAACCGCAACCAAACCGCTAAACCTTGCGGATTTGAAAACTCACCCGTGTCCGGCCCATAGACTCTTGCGGATTGGTTTTCACCCGCAATTTTGCGGACGGTTGCGGATGAAATCCGCGGTTCCGGATTTTATGCACACCCCTAGTTTCCATAGATGTATGTTTGTCGCTGTACATATTACCCAACCTTAACTTTTACATTTTGGGCATTAGGCTTATTTGCGCTCTTCGTTAAATAGTCATTAATCCAACTAAAGGGTGCCTAGAACTGCCTGCAAGAGCAGCCAATTGTGAAGAGGTCAATAGTACCCTGCAATGTATCCCCACTGTTCAACCATGGCACGATTTCGCGAAGCAGGCACCAGCTGATCATACTAGGACATTAGAAGGACAAGCCAGAGAAGAGTTAACAGGATGGATTATAATCGAAATGATTATTCGATGGTACTTCTGGCATATGATAATTCTATCCATACAGGTCATAATCATGCCATAAAATAATCCACGGTATCAATAATGCAAGAAACATCCTTTGAAATCATGCACACTTAATGCATATTATAAGTCCATTTGATTCATAAAAATATGCCTAATATCCATTTTCCGATAAGAGTCGCCATCTCATGGAGTTTAAAAATATAAGTCGAGGCATCTTAGCACATGAAATGACGAAGAAGTCTACCTTATAATCTCTCATTACAAAATACACACATTTTTCTTATTATAAACCAAGTGTGCATGAGTTGTTTTTTTTCCTTCAAGTGTTCTGGTTCTGTTCTGTGTTGTGTTGTGCTATAAACGTGCTGACACGGTACATTTTTATTTGGATGTTTTTTGTTTCGAAGCAGTTTTTTTTTTTAATGTAAATTTCAAACTAAACTATCACATATTCAGTTCTAGTTCCACCAACATACTAGACTTTGATTTTGATTTCTTGTGGCAGAGAAGAATCAAAAATTAGATACAAAGGAAAGTAAAAGATGTAACGTCACCTAAGGAAACAAATTCTTCAACTAACTGGCAAGCAGCTGCTGCCTGCATTTATAAAATAAAATGACTCCACACCAAACTCATGATGCCACCACTTCGCCATCACCATCCCTTTCTTCTCCAACTCCTCCACCTCTGAGTGGGGGAGGGACCACATTAAATTAAATTAGGCAAGCTAACTGTGACATTTTCTTAGGTGAGTGATCTTTCTTTGCAAGATAATAAACCCTTTACCTAAGTAAACGTACGTAACTTAATTTCTGGTGACCTTATGTTTCAGCATTTTTGATCTAGCAGCACCACATGCAACCATTTTACATATGGTTGTTGCTTGTGATAATATTTATAAACTAAAATACGTATTCAGATAAATTATATTGATGAAACATTATTAGTATTTTACAACTGCTAGATCAAAAGTGCTCGATCATAACACAGATAATGTTTTTCACTTGGAAGTTAGGAGGAGGAAAATGGAAGAAAGTAAGAGTTTAGAAAGTTCAAAACAACTCCATCATCCATTTCTTGTAGTTGTATGAGTAGGTCAATCACATTCATCCAAAAAGAACACCCAACTTGAAACAAGCCACCAATACTATAATTATGTTTTGTTTTATTTTTTAGAAAATAATAATCCCACCAATAATATAATCTAGAAACTAAAACAAGGGAGAATAAAACATCAATATCTCTTTGTTCTGGCTCTTATATAAAGAACCTGACAATTCTTGAATTTTGATTAAACCATCATTTTCTTTCTCTCATCATTTTGAAAAGAGAAAAAAACAATCAAGCAATATCCATGGAGAACAAGATCAACATTTTGAGAAAATCATTTCATGCTTTCTTTCGAAACTATCAGTACTTTACATTTTTCGTCGCGCTCATTTTGCTGCCGGTCTCAATTCTAGTTCTTCTGTCACAAGCAGTTGAATTCTTCTCATATCCGTTCTTGCTAACAATCCAAATTCGCCTAGATAATCTTTTCAATGCAGCCGGATTCCCTCCGTCGTCGCCTTTCTTCTTCCTTCTCAATGTAAAACTATCTCAAACTATAACTTGTTCAATCTTCTCTTTTCCATTCACCCTTTCATTCCTTCTTATTGCTAAATCAGCTATAATTCAAGCTCTGCACCACAAAACACCTTCTACCACTGCTTCTTCTGTCTTTTCTCTGTACAACCCTCTTCTTCTGACACATCTATGCAACTCATTTATAATCTTCTCCGCGCACGCGGTGGGACTGTGCTTTCTGTTTGTTCTCTTCATTTCATTTAGTGAATTTGGGTATTCCTCACCGGACTCGGCCTTCTTCCTCTCTGCTGGTGGAGCAGTTGTTTACTCATTAATCCTTGCCAACACCCTTATCATATGCAACATGGCTTTGGTAGTTGCAGGAATGGAGAACTGCGGCGGGTTTGTGGCGATTCTCAAGGCATGTGTGCTGATCAGGAGCAGGGTGTCAACTGCTCTTTCTTTAGCCTTGCCTGTCAATTTGGGTCTAGCATTTCTTGAAGCTTTGTTCCAGTACCGCGTCGTAACAATTTACCATATGTCTGATAAAATCAGCTTCGCTACCGTCTTCGAGGGTCTGTTGATTGCTTATTTATACTCCCTTCTCATACTTCAAGAAACTGTCATCACCTGCATTTTCTACACAAATTGCAAATCAGAATTAAGAATAGATGGGGAAGGAAACGCAGACTATCACTATTACAGGATTAAGAACATGGAGGAAAATGAAATATTCATGGACTCAAAATTTTTGCATGAATTGCCATGATGACAAGCTACAAGAAGTTTAACTGAAACAATGGAGATAACTGTAAATTTTTCCACTTGCAGATTGCAAACTCCAAAGTTATAAAGTTACCGTACATTACATGGATAAAATAGCTAATAATAGAAGCTAAAGATGGAATGTTGCCCAAAATTTCTTAGTTGTCCTTTTCATGTACATTGAAAGCTCTTCTTACAGCGAAGAAATTTCTTTCTTTTTCCTGCAATTTTATCTGGTTAGGTAATGAAAAGCATTTTTGAGAAAAGACACAATTACAGAACAATGCCAAGAAGTCAATGGTGAATAACCAAACCAGTATGTATAAATGTGATCAACCAACAAGTAAATTGGATTGATTGTAGTTTAATTCACAAATCCATTTATCCATAATTACTGACTACGACAAGTTAGCGCAACCACCATTAATTGGTCCTCTATTTCGAATGGAGCAATACAGCCTCTGATAGCGACGTTTTGGAAGAGAATGTACAAGCGTATAACAGCATTCGGTTCTTTTATACCAAGAACCAGGCAGAATAGAGTTCAGCAACCACTGGAAATCTGAACCAGACTCTGTAAGTTGTACTTATCTCTCTATGTTCTTTTCACCCCAACTGGCAGTAGTATTGAGAGTTGATGAGTCAGCAACACCAATCAAAGCCTTAGATCATGAATCAAAGAATAACAAACTTTGTCAAATCCATTAAAGCATTCTAAGGTTAGCTAAAATAGTTGAAGTTGACGCCTTAGATTCAACTGCCAACTCATTTTGCGCAGAACTCCAGAGTTCATTAAAGTTCGTTGATCTGGGCATAGTTCTCGAGGGAACACGGTCACTGTCTTCACCTCCAGATGGCTCGTATCCATCACTGGTAGATCTTACAAATGGGATTCCCTTGTGTGTGGATGAAGCAGCAGCTGAAAGACCAGTGAGCCCTCTGGCTTCTTCGGCCCCTGATGAAGATATACGGAAAGGATGAAAATCTGGAGAATCTTGACTGCTATCAGGAGAAGAAATGACATTCCTGGCAGTGGCAGACATGGCCCGACTTGTCTGGAAAGCGCTTCGTGCTTCAAGTTGCAATGGTGTTAAACTGCTTGACGTCTCTGTTTTAAAACCACTTCTGTGAATATCAGTAGTTTTGGAAGATATCTTAGCAAGGGCTTCATGTGGAAGGTCTGCAGGGAGGCGGACCCGCTTGGTGGTTCGCTTTCTGTTCTCAGGCCTTGGCGCCATCCGTCCACTGCTGTTAAAGCTACTATCTGTTTCCAATCCAGAAGTTGCTTCTCTTCTCCCAACGGGCTGAAGGATTTTGGACTTCTTCTTCGCCTCAGCGGCAAGTCGTGATACTTCATCCGCATTCAAACGTGCCAGTGTCCAAGGATTTAGATTTACAGCACCAGGATTCTTCTTCCTGATTGGTTGTTCTCCGATCATCCTCTTCCTCGAAAAACCTAGTGTCCTATTGGTGTCAGGAGAAACTACATCGAACTGGAGGAAAACCAGAAAATTAAATATCAGCATAATAAAAGGTGAAATTAATCGGTCATGATTTTATCATTTGATAAGATTAATTTTACGACAAACCATATTTTCAGATAAGAAAAGAAGGATTAGCATACCTGATCCTCGAGAAACAGACGTGGGGGAGTACACCAAGCAGCGCGATGAAATGTGTTATAAGAGCTTGCACTGCTTAACCCAGTGATAGAGCTAACAGGAGACATTTGAGGGGTTTGCTGACCTCCAACTAATTGTTGTTCCTGCTCCCTCAATGCTATGATGTAATCATATGTGCTGATTCCCTTTTAAACAAAGACAATCACATCATCAGCTTCTTTAAGATTAATGTAGAAATAAAAATAATAGAAATAAAAATGCAGAAAATAGACTATGCTATTGCTTCTTCCAAATTTCATGAGGAAGTGGGGTAATGAATGGGTTATTGGACTGACCTTTTTTATAATTAGTAAATGAAAGAAGAATAGCTGCACGAGTGGTAAGGTAGCAATCATAGCCAAAATGGTGCAAGAAGCCTGTAAAAAAGTTCATTTGCAGTGTATTATGGAACTCGATAAAAACATTCAGTTGGCTAAGTTCACCACTGTATAACGGAATAAGATGAAATAAAGGATAAATAAAATAAAAGAATCATACTCACCACCACTGCTATAAAAGGAAGAAAAGAAAAACTGCTCCCCAGTTTGGAAGTTATCTCTGTAGAGAACTGCTTTCGCTCCAGAAAACAACTGATCATTACAAGGATTCCAGTAGACCACTGAAGAATGAGCTGCAATCTCATGCCCAAATGAGCACAAACAATGATACCTGTCAATAATAACCAAATTGGAAAAGCAACTGAAGATAAAATGCTTACACTATGATCTTATGAGTGTGGCATGTCACTACAGAGGTTGAGGGGAAATTGATGTTTAAAACTCGGAAGGATTGCAGGCGGAGTTTGAAAGAAGGCTTTCATTGTTATTTCAAGATTTCCAGAATAAAGGAAGGGTGAGATATATGCAAAAGTAGGACAGTGATCTAGAAAGTAGGATCATATAGCTCATCAAGGACACAAACTGAAAGTTTGAACTTTACCACATTAATAATGAGTAAAGAGAAGCTTGAGCTTACCAAGATAAGGGCGAAGACCATAAGGGTGAAAAACTGCCTGTAATTTCTTTTGCCTATACAATTGTTGACCCACTACAAAAACCAAGGAAGAAGATGTTAGATGTGTTTGTTCCAGCAAACAGGGATAGTTTCAAGTAAATCAAGACGTTGCATACTCTGCAGTGATGATCGAAGTGGTCTACACACTTATCACAAACTCTGCAGTGTTTACTGTACTTGAAAACCTGGACAATAGTTCAAAAGAATCATTATAAGGTCCATCGAAGCCTGTTGTTTGTCATGGAAAATTGTATCTACTAGAATTGTAGCTTACTCCTAAGCTAAGTAAATTTATAAACTCAGACAAGCAGGTAAACATACCTCCACCTCACATAGACTGCAGTAGAACATGCCTTCTTCACTCTTTTGTTGCTGACAGGATTCTTCATGGTGATTTCTGGATTTACATATTAGAGCACAAGGACACAACCTCAACAAACCTATACAGCATGATGAATGATGAGAGGATCCGTTCTTCTCTTCAGTTCCATTTGCCGAGGCCACCGCACCTTCATTCAAGGGCATTCCTCTGGCCGTTGCAGCATTTGCATCATTTATCAAGGGCGCTGACTTCCCACCTAGTTTGGATTCCTTAAGCCATGTATGCTTTCTACTCTCTACAATGTTGACGTACTTCTTGGATTTGAAGATTCCAGGGTCCCCAGGATCAGCTGCTGCACACCAAATGTATAGGGAGACGACGCCTGTAATCTGATAAGAGTAACATATGTTAAAATTAAAAATTTCAATGAGAAGAGAACAATTATCCAATTTCAAAGATACTGAATCGAACAAAATCAAATGAGACGGCAAATGTTATCCTTGAATTAACACTAAACGTCCCGATCCTTGACATACAGAAACACAGATCAGATATCTACAAGGCTACACCTAAAATAACACTTTTCAAGGTTTTGAGTACAAAATCTCAGAGGCTTTTTTCTTGTGTTGTGTAATTACAAATTAAAGAATCAAGGCGGCAACAAGTTCAGAGGGAGCTTCACTCAAGTGGTTTCAGATGTTCCATGTTCATTTGTTTCCATCAAATCTAGTTCATTCAATCAGTCGAAATAAACCTTCAATAAAATGCAACCCAACTGAGGAAATCTATCTGGTAAACAAACAGCAATTACCTTGAATTGGGCAGCTGATAAGTAACAAAAGAATTGTATAAAACTACATTTTCTACCTTGAATCAACACAGGTTTCTAACAAACACCAATTCAGCTTCACTGGGATTGCCCAAGTCTCAAGTTTACTAATGAAACCCCAAATTCAACAATTCAACAAATGTAGCTAGAAATCAAATTCCAGTTTGATCCAAGACAAAATGGATGAAAATTTGAAGTAATTTAGTTTCTAGTAAAACACCAGTTCAGCTTCAATTAATGAGATTGCCCAAGTCTCATATTTACTAATGAAATCCCAATTTTCAAATGTAGCTAGAAATCAAATTCCAGTTTGATCTCAGACAAAATGGAAGAAAATTTGAAGTAGATAAACAAACCATGATTCATAATTAGAGAAGAGATCAACAAAGTTTCTGACAAATGCAAAAAGTTAAAAACTAGAAAAACAACACAGATCTGATTTCCATAAACCCTAAAATAATTAGTAAAAAACTTACTAGTGGAGTGTAGATCCCCATTATAATGTACTGAAACTTCTTCTTCCTTCCAACAAAAGGAACAAAAAACACATAGAAAGCAAATCCCAATGCCAGAAACACAGACACAGCAACCACCTAAAATAACAAAAACAAACACTCAAAATTCAAAATTAACAAATCCAACTAAAATCACCAAATTGTTACTACTAACCTGAAGAGGATGGTAAGGAAGTTGCCACCCATGTTTCCTCATTATTATGTTGAATGAGAACTCAATTTGTGATGAGAAGAGATGAAGAAGAAGAAGAAGAGCCAATACCCCAGAAAAGTTGCATGGGTGAACTGGAAAGTTGTAAGATAAAAGAAGAAAGAAAGAAAGAAACAACGGAGAAAGTTGAGATTTCTTTGGTTTCTTCTACACTGCTACTACTTTTTGAAGTCACGGAAAAGTTTTAAGTTATTGCAGGTCGTCCGATAAGTCACCTTCCGTCATGGCAGACAGAGGGATCAGACAGGGAAGTGTTTTTTCGCTTGTGTTTTATTTATTGTTTTGGTTGTCTCGTTGAATGTGCAAATCTGCTATTTCTGGTGCAGTAAAACATAAAGTTGTTAATTGGGGGGGGGTTTGGTCATCTTCAACCACTCCTTTATGGTAAAGTAGTAACAGTACAGTACTACTCTCTCTCCTCAAGTGGTAAAAGTAAAAAAGGGTAATTTGGATTTTCAACATTTTAAATTAGGTGTCGGGCTGCTAATGGGGGTGCCAATTTGCTTGGGGGTGCACCAATCCAAAGGCAAATGGTTGCTTTGTCTCATATGTAAAGTGTATACCCCCAAATAATTTGGTACCCCTGTTAGCAATCTTACTTGCAACCAACCAAAACGTGGATCTTAAGGAGAAGGGTTGCAGTAAAATTTGAGTAAATCACAGTGTGGTTAGAAGATGGAGAAAGATTTGAACATTTGGCTTAAATTTAAATATATTATTAGTAATTGTAAACGTTGCCGTCAAGGATAATTTGATATTCACCTTGACAATGTCTAACAAAAAATTAAGTCATGTTATCTTCATATTGATTTAAGAAGTTGGGTCTGGAGAAGAATTTTAGGAAAATGAATGTCTATCCAATGTAGACTTAGACATTTATCTTCACATATATTCCATTGGAGAAACGCTAAACCAGACGCGAATAGAATGGGAAATAATCTAGACACGAATAGAACGGGAGATAACGACTTTTGTTTGATAGTGATGTTCAAGTTGTGTTTTGTATAAAAACGATAAACTATGAGCAAAAGTGTTGTAAACATATTTTCCGACGTTACTAACAGTGGGTACCAATTTACTTTGGGTATCAAAATTCATATATGATAAAATTCCCATTCTCTTTGGATTAGTACACTTCCAGGCAATATAATATCCCCATTAGAAGCCATGATTTTTCCGGCTAATTTTATCATTTTTGCACCCATTTAACATTCTCATAAATGAATAGTAAGTGACTAGAGTTTCATTATTTTTTCCTCAAATTAAGAAGATAGAAATTAATTTATTACAAATTTAATAAGAAAAATTGGCACTCAAATTGATATTTGAAACTAATGGGATCGTGAAATAACACATCATAATTGTTGTATATACAGATTTTTTACCTCTATTTTGGTAGTTTCTCTCTCTTCTCTTACAAAATTTTCAATTCCCTCCTCTCTTAATGCAACAGTGAAATCTCTCTAATTTTTATATTTTATTCTGCTTATGTCTCCTCAAACCTTTCTATTTTGATTTCATAAGTTTACTCATTTTGTTTTAAATCTGATTCGAAAAGTTTTATTAATTTTCAAATTTGATAATGTCTAACTAAATCCATTTCTCTTATTTGTGTTTACAGATTGTTTTGTTCAAATATGGCGTTTGCCGGGTATCCAGTGTTGATTAATGTGTTAGTTGTTGTTGCATTATTACTTGTTCAAGCAAAAGTTCCTTCTGTGATCCTCATTGTTGTTGGTTTCATCATAGGAGATGATTGGTTTTCCACCGATCCAACTAGGAATAAACTCATACATGGATGTTACACGTGCAAAAAATACAGAGTCCGTTACAATTTGAAATGTTAGTATCCCTCTTTCTTCTCTGGTCAAGTAAAACTCATATCCTTTCCTTTTCTATTTCAACCGATCCCCAAAACCTCTGAACGATTAATTCGCAAAAATATCAAATCTATTTTATTCTAAGTATCTCTAATTTGTGTAGAAGTGATATAAAACCTACGTTTCAGAAACCAACAAATCTTGTAAACATCTTGAGGAAAAGTAATCAAATGGAAGAAGATCAATTAAATAGTGAGTTTAGCAACTCAACCCTGGATCGATATAACATAGAACCAAAGAAGGTCGCATTGCACGGGGTCGAGTAGATTGAAAGAAGAATATATCACAGATGCTAGAATTATGGAAACACTTGCTAAAATAAAAATCTGGAACATACTTTCCAAGTAGAACGCTTCAATTATTACCAAGATTCATGAATATCAGAGAAAATTAAACATTGGCATATTTCCTAAGGCAAACTAATGCCTCAGCTAATCTTATACTCTGTCAGGATTGGGTTCTTAAATTTATACTCTGCGGGATCCGCTTACTTATATGATGGCCTTATTTTCCTATTCGAAAATCAAGTAATAAAGTATCTGAGCTAGCATTGAGATTTAGAAAAGCTACTCTGGAGCTGCAATCTGATGAAGATATAGTTCTTCTTAATCAAGATGAGATTGTACCCGATGAAGAGGTGAAGGATGGAGAATGGGATTTTTGTTTGATTGGGAATATAATAATAGAAGGAAAAATGTTCTATGATGTAGTGGAAAAGAATATTCAGTTTACTTGGCCTTTCATCCCTCCTGAAGAAGTCAAGATTATTGAAGTTGATACTAATGTAATGATTTTCAAGCTTATGAATCAGGATTTGGTGGACAAAATCATTGAATAAGGTCCATAGAACATTGATGGAAAATTATGCATCTTGTTTGATTATTTTCAGGGACTGATTCATCAAAATCTTGATTAGAGCAAGCAAGTGTACTGGATACAACTAAAAAATACCTGTTGAGGAAATGGAAAAACTACTAGGAGAAGTTCTTGCGATTGTGTTGGCCAATGCTATTCCAATTGATGGTATTCTAGTGAAGATTTGTGTCAAAATTGAACTCACAACTCCTTTGAGAAGATGTGTGATGTCGTTTTATAGTTGTAGTGGTAAAAAGGTTCGTTGCTCGAACTTGTGAAGGATTTTCGAAAATTAAATAGAGTTGTTTTAACAATAATAAGAAAATACCGAGACTCTGGATTCCACCATTGACCAATTAAGTGATAAACTCTAATCAATATTCATGCAATATTCTTCTTTAAGGTGATTCTAGTATTTGCCTTTAATAGATTTTTGAAGTAATAATTGTAAGCACGAAGCATGAAACATCAAAAGTATTAAAACCAAGCATGTCCCATCAAAACACTTCACAACACTCAATAAAAACCAATTTTTCTTTTAAGTTCTATGCAAAAAATCCTGTAAAATAATTGCAATAAATAATTAAAATAGAACTATACCACTTTTCATGGAACAATGGCTTCCTCCGTCGCCTCGGCTAAGGGGTTTAGCTCCTCATATTAACCACTTGCTCAAAATACATATTTGGTGTTCAAAAGTTGATTAAAAGAGTGAAAAGTGCTAAGCAGCGGATTCTGTAACAAATATAATCGTTACAGAACCTATTCATACAGAGAACTGTTGCGAACCGAAGCTAACTGTTGGAAAAATTGTTACAAAGGGTATATAGTTTGAAAGCTACAGTCACAGTTTCTGCGACTTTCTTTTACTGCTGTTCTGTGTTCTTCGTCTTCTCCGGCACAGTTGCACCAGCAGAAACTCGACTTTTTCCAATGATTCTTCTGGCTTCTCTAAGGCTCTAAACTTCCCCCTAATGTTTGTTGCCTCTTAATATGACTCGAATCAACCTATATATATCCACCAAACCCCAAAATTACTCGAGTTAATCCAAATCTTTTCGTTTTTTGTTCACCACACGTTACAGCCATTTGATCTTCTTTTTACGCGTCAACTTGGTTTCCAAACTCTCTTAAACTCTCCCAGGACTGAATAAGGACTCCATACACTCCTATCTTGCCGTAAACTCTTCCCAAATTCTTTTGTAAACCGAAAATAACTCAAATTGTGAATTCTCCCTGTTTTGCTCCAACACGGATTTCTATCCCTGTTTAATCGATTCTACAGCTCATACCATACTTGTTTATCCTTAACAGAGTTAACCCAACGAAAATCAGTCATTGAATCGCCTTAAAAATCATCCAAAATTCGAAACAGAAATTCTCTTTTTCTGACAAAATTTTCCCGCCAAAATCTGTTTTGAAAATTTGAGAAGAAATGTGACCTCCCCCTAATCAGTGCCGGTCTGTGCTTAGCAGCTGCTTGGAAATGGGTTACCCCTTATCCAAAATGAGAGTCCGAATAGCAAGTGTCCTCCCAGGAGCCTTTAGCAACTTTTCGAGCCAATTTTGCCGTAAAAGCCTATTTCTCCAAAAACACCTACAAAGGGATAAAATAACAAAATTAGTACAAAAATGGGTACTAACAATATATACAATATAGATGAAAATAGACACATAAATGCTTCTATCAAATACCCCCAAACTTATTATTTGCTAGTCCCGAGCAAATTAAAACTACAAAATAAAATCCTAACTCACTGTCGCAGGCATCGTCGGTTACACTTAGCATGTGCAACAAGCCTTTAAACCCCTAGGTGGCCCTAGTGGCCGAGTTATAGTCTCGGGAGGGTTTACCAGAGGTGTACCCACAAAACCTTTACTCCAGACCCTAGCTATCTACGCAGAACCTTGGAATGCACTAAAGAACCTCCTTGGTTGGCATACTTATTGATTACGGGAGGAAGTACCCTGATGCGAAATTCCAATTGATGTATACGAGTTGGCACTTAAGTATACTAAAATTCATATATAAGTGACAGAGCTCTACTCAGATAGTCGCACTATGGACATCAATATCTGGAATCATACAAATCACATGAATAGATTAAGAAGATGGATATAGAAATAGATGGTTGCGAATGGACTTCAATGCCAAGATGAACCTATGACCTAGTGGATTGAGATACTGGTCTGGACTAATATCAACACAACTGGCATATACAAGGGAACCAGTGGTCGATAATCCTAATTCTAGATCAATTCGTCTGGCATATACAAGGGAACCAACGGTCGATTTATTGAACACAATTTATTTATTTATTTATTTATTTTAAACGACATGATTAGATCTTTTGGATCCAAGCGCATGTTTCTTGTCAGCAGATTACATGGTAATTCCCGTGGATCCTGCATTCCACGCTTGTTTAGGCGACGGAGACAGGGAGAACACACACATATTGCTATCCAAGTGTTATTTATTCCGATTGGTCTAATTGATCTAGTCTTTTTTTTTTTTTTTTTTTGGTAACTCAATCACTCTATTTCAACCCAGCAGACATCAACATAAAAATTTGCAAAAACAAAAACAGAAGTAATAAGATGATTCCGAGATACGGTGAAACTATCATGTCATTTCTAACACCTGAGCTCCGTGCTTTTATGAATAGACTCTTATAGACGTTTCCATCTAATCAGATTGGTTCCTCAACTCCTAAACCAAAATGCTTCCATCCACTTAGATTAGTTAGTGCCATCCTTAATAGGCATAAATTTCTAGGCTCTGGAGTTTAAAATGCAACTAAAAAGTTTCTCCCATACCCCCAAACTTAAACCTAACATTGTCCTCAATGTTCTAAAGATAAAATTAAAAGCATGAACAAGGAGAAACTGTTACCATTTGAAGAAAAAGAGTTAAGGAAAGATATTACCGTGTTGCATGAACCATGGGTTACCTCCCAAGAAGTGCTAAGTTTAAAGTCTTCAGCCAGACATTGGAAAGGATTAGTCACCTCGAATCGTATAACAGTAGTCGGAATAACTGTGGGTTATCAAAACCAAATAGAGCTGACCAAAGGAAACTGTAATAAACCAACGAAATGAACAAGACTAGCATGCCCTTACCTAGTTTCCCGATTAAGAAATTTATATCTAATTGTGGTTCAGGTTCAGGTTCTATGAAAGGGTCTAAATAAAATATTTTCATTGGATGCATTTCCTCATAAGTGAGATCCAAATTATTAGGTTCTAGAGTCTGTAGAAACTCAAATAAGAACTTAGAAGCACATAATAATAACCTAAATAATTGAGGATCCTCTAAGTCAATCAGGTTTGACTTACATAATTGACCACAGTGAGAGTAGTGGTCATTCTTAAGCAAATGTGTCGATTTTAATTTCCTAAAGCATTTAGGTTTAGTCTCACAACTTAATATTCGACACATTTGGAATATAAACGTTCCCACAGTTGGAAGAAAACTATTTGGTGGGAAAACAAAGTCAATCTGGGTATCATAGCCTGGGAAAACCACATCAACCAGAGGATGGGTTTCTAACTTCTGAGCTTCTTTCTGGACATCATTAGGTTCGGGAAAACGAGTATGAAGGTAATCTTGTAAAATGGTCGAGGTACAGATATCAAGTCTCAAGTGAGGGATCTTTGTAAGGGCTAAAGGTAAGGCACATGGAGAATGATAATCACCCCCAAACTTAGAGTTTTGGGTGTCTCTGGATAGACTAGCTATAATTTCCCTAATTTCTAGATCATCAGAATCCTGAAAATAGTCAATTGCTTCTTTTAGGTTATACTCAGGTGATGTATCCTCACTCAAATTTAAAAGCTCTACGAGTTCATCTTCTTTTTCTAAGACTATTGTTTCTAAGTCGCTAGACTCTAAAACAGCATTTTCAGAATAAACCCATTCCTCTAAACCACTATCGGCTTCAAAATCAAAAGGAAAAACTACATCGTCTAAACCGGGGATATCTCTAGACAAATCCTCGTCCTTTTGAATAGGTGAATAATTATTAAAATTATTTGGATTTGAACTAGAAATAACATTATCATTATAAAGCTCAATTGGAGTAACAAATTCCTGATCACTATGCCTACAAATTTCATATTCTTCATCAATACTATCCTCGTCATAATCATCATTGTAATAACATGAAAATGGTCGAACCTCGTCTAAACTAGTGTTTCCAATGCTAACCTCGTCATCTTGATTATGCAAATAACTATCCTCATTTTCAATGGTACTATTGGAAACACTGTATTGGAAATCAAGATTATTTCTAGCAAGTCTTTCGTTCGTCTCAGCCATTTGCTTGAGGGATTCCTCTATAGAGAATTCACTCAATGGTGCAGTTCGTCTATTCATTTCCGACACAAACCTATTTGTCTGTTCAGTTAACTGCTTAAGAGACTCTTCTAAAGATACGGAAGGATCATAAACAGAAGGATCATAATAAGGACTAGTTTTCAACAGTTTGATTGTATTGTCCAAAGACGAGGTACTAGCACTATAATAATCCATATTTTCTTGCTCGTATGACCGGTGTGTGTGTGGATAGTAATTGGGCTCACCATGGTATGAACCATAACCTTCAAAAGGTTGGTGTTCCCAACCACTATTTACACTATGGTCGTAGTATGAATAATGTCCATTTTGAAACTCAGTCGGATATTCATTGTATTGGCTTCTATCATACCAGTTCGACATTCTTAATTGCAAGGGAATTCTAAACAATCACAAACAAGGCTGACTCGACCAAATCAAACCTATAAAATCTAGCAAACAACAAGCATGATGGCTCCCTTAGATTGTTTCTAGACCAGCTTCTACTCTTCCAAGAGGCAACTGGGTATAGTTTTAGCAAACCTCGTAGGACTATCCGAATAAAGTAAGTCGAAGAGAAGTAGGGGAAGCTCAGAGGAGCTTTGATACCCCCACCTCTTTGGCAACGTTTCCCTGGGTTACAAGGCGGCTCTAATCGACTTACAGTAATCTTCCTGAACTTTGAGTTAGGCTAACAAGATACCCAATACGATCCTTTTGAACGACTTTCCTATTAAGCTCGTTACCTTATCGGTCTCGTTCTAATCAATATTTTAAGCTTAGGTTCGCGTTCGGTATCGTTTTCCTAAGGCGGGCAAGAAGAGAACGGTGATGAAATCCGAACCCTTATCTTATATGGCCAGGCCTTGCCCTTTACTAGGAAAATAAAAGTCCGTATTCAGAGCCTCAACATATATGCACCTTAAAGAAGACAGTAAACCCGCTGACAGGGGATTCGCGGGTGTTTAAAGATTTACCTCCCGTACCAGACGGGCGAAGAACCGCTGTAGTCGACTCGGGCCACTGACTCCTGTGTCAATGTGCGAACCCGAGGGGCCGAGACGATATCGTAATCGTCGTCCTTCCCTGCAAACAGTTTATATTTAACATCCATACCCATAAAACATGCCATATATCAATGAGACAGGACAGTAGTGTACACCATGTACACATGTACAAAATCTAGAAAATATAACATCCGCATACACAAAACATATCGTATATTCATGAGACGGAACAAAATGCAGAAGTTTATACACATAAACAACTTGAATCGTCTACACATAAAAGTCTACAACAAAAAGAAAGAAAAAAAACACAAAATTGGGCATATCCTAAACAAGCAATTAATCTAAGTAATTTGACATGAAACTTCTCAACGGGAGTTGCAAGTAGAGAGTCTAGTGGAAAAATATTTCTTTGTACCATATATGTATAAAAAGTTCTCAAATTCAGTTATCCAGAGCTAAAACAAAGTGAATGATTAAAAAGAACAAAAGCCAAGATGGTACTGACCTCATTACAAATCTTGAATTGCGATCTAACGATAGTGTTTCACATGTTGATATAAAGAACAAAACTAACCTTGGAACTGGGAAATCATCAAATTCTTACTACTGAAAAACAATAGCACAGTTCTGTCAAGTTCAAGTTCACACAACAATATGAACTGGTGGTGTATAACTATATTTAAGTTAAAATTCACACACCTTGGGGAACACCTATAACACGCCACATATATATATATATAGCGCTCATGCAACATACTACACGTTGGGATTAATTCTAGTAGGAAAAAAAACAGTTCTCATTAAAAAAAAAACCCAAATTTCTACTTGAGATTCATGCCACTACATATAAGCTAGCACGTGTACAACTATGTACACTAATAATCAATACGTGTACAACTATGTACACATTAGTAATTCAAAAACAAAATGTGCAAGAAAAGAAGCTGGGCATTACATAACAAACCTTCATTTTCATGTGACCGCTTGTTCCCCATTTTACATTCCTCGAATTCCTATCCCTATCTTTCACGTCTAATGTGATCGTTATAAGAACTTTTGTTGCTGACTGTATCACCTAAATTCTCTGCACTAGTTCACTATGAGCAATAGGTAGGTAAAGGTCATCTCCGTTCATTTGAATCTTTTCTAGTTCCATATCATAACACCAGAATTAATAAATAGTGACCATGATATATACACGCAGAGCATGCAGATCAAAGTACAGTGCTTCCAAATACCAGCTTGCTCCTCCTCCTTAGGAAGAGGATAGAATGCACCAGAAATAGAAGTGAGTTTAACAAAACAAAACAAAAAAACTTTCAAAAATGTCAGGGGCCTTTGGATTGAATCCCTCTAAAATATGCTCCCTAACAACATGCAGTAGTGCTAGAAACATAATGCTTTGAAAGTACAGCCAGCTAAACACTACTGAGCCTTGGAAAGATATGCTGCTTCAATATTTTGGCTTCGAGAACGAAAGAATTAGTGAACTGAAATGCACAAGTGATACGAAAACAATCATATATGAGAAATTTTAAAATGATACAAGTATGGTTAACACTTTTATAATCATGATGTTTGGTTGTATGCATTTCACATTTAAAATGTTGTTCATCCTTATAAGCTAGATTGTGTGTGTCCGAGAGAGAATACCTTCTCAACAACTACTGGGTCTTTCACCACTACTTCTGGACTGCATGTTCCTCCCTACAATTTACATCCCTCAAAAATTTTAACAAACACATTCTGTTCTTAGATTTACAGTACAAGAAATGATGAGTAACATTCTGTTCACTAAGGTGCACTATTATGTACACATGTAATTTCGGTCACATTTTACACTTATATTATTAGTACACCTATAATATTCATCTTGATACTCTTTAGTTTATTGAACACAGGAACTTTTAGAGGGCATATATTTAGTTTTTGTGTGTCTTAACTCATATGACAAAACTCAACATAAATCGTACGATGGTAAACGATCAAAAATAAAAGGATGTAAGAAACAAAAAAAAAGCATTATACAAGATACCAAATAGTCGGTCATAAAACATAATTCAAAAGAGACCAAAATAGAGTAGAAAGTTCTGATATAGATATAATATGCAAACAGTTGAACAAAGAGGAATGAGAACTCATCTTTGCGTCCTTTTTATCCGTCTAGCTACAAACTGATCCATAAAAATATTCAAAGTGGATAAAAATATTCTAACTAAACCAGAAATATGCAGTGCGTAGAATGGGGAGCACACAAATCATAGGTACATGAAGGATAAGTCATGGATATAATACTCCACTTACGCAAGTTATGGTATGGATTTAAAAATAATAAAAACCAGTTGTTTCATGAAATTTATAGTCATATTTCAAAACAACTAAAAGGATAAGTCACAAACATCTACTTATTGATACACATGAGATCTCGTTAGGTTCCAGGAAAGTGTTTCATGGAGTAATACTCCAATTCAATATTGCAGATAAAATTCCTATAGCAAACTATCAAATCACATACATTTCAGATCTAGGAAAAATTACACAACAAGATTACAAAAAAAATGCACAAAAATTACCTCCGAATGATCTGCTCAATCACATCAAATCCCTCCAATGATTGATTCTTTCCCATCTTCAATTCCATTCACCGATTTTTAACAGTACGGATGCATCACCCCTCCAACAACAAACCAAAATCAAAGTTAGAGTAAATCAAAATCAAAAGAGAATTGTAAAAATATATTGATTATTACCATAATGAAATAATCATGGATGAATAATCGAACAAGAGCAGGAGCCAATACATTGACTTCTATATAGTCGAAGAACTGTAGATCTGGTAACTTCCATTTCTGTTGAAAAGTTTCAAAATTCTACTCTTAAAACAAAAATTCAAACGGAATAATTTTAAATCTAAACTCTCACGATGAATCGAATTAACAGATCCGAACGGAAATTTATCTCTGATAAGGTATTCAACAACGATGGATCATGGGAGCTGTTTTGACATATGAAATCGAAGAAAATAAATGAAACTGAAACTGAATCGTGAAGAAAAAACATCACAGGGTATATTTGACACAAAAAAAGTTCATTTTGAACTGAATCGTATTAAAATGGACTGACTCGTGTAGAATTTGGTAAATCTGGATCTCCTAATATTAGGCTTGAGGATGTAGGACTAGAATGTCTAAAGCCCAAAAAATTTGGGACTAAACGTCAATTTCTACAAAACAGATAAAATATATCTGTATATATTTTTGCACCTATATTTGTGGAAGCTTTACTTAGGTTTTTCCTAGTTACGTAAAGAAATATCGCCACCGTTAATTAACAAAGTCACACCTTTTCGAATGATTTTTAACCCCACGAAGGAAGAAAAAAAACATAAACGTAAGGAATATTATTACCAAAAGTCACTTACAATGTAACTCTTTTTTTAAGCGGCACAACCCATGAAGATATAGGAACATTATAAATACACACGCACACTACAGCAAAACTACCAAACTCACTACTTTGCATATCCAAAACCCCAAAATAATGGACGACAACAGAAAATGGCACGAGATGATGGAAGAGGTAGTTACTGGCCCATCCAACATGTTTCATGAAATAACAAATCCAGAAGAACTATGGAACCGGTAGTGGAGACTCCTATCTGATGATATTCAACATTGACAAAAATTACATTAGACAATGAAGATCTTGAGATCAAAGATGAACAACTCAAAAAGCGAAAGATGATCATCTGTCAAGAATTACAACACCACAAACCTCCACTTTCTGAGACTTTTTACAGCTGCACAAGGGATTGAACATCCAGCAAAGAAAGGTGCTTGAGGTAGTAACAAAGGCGGTACATAAAAGCAAAGAAAGAGGATTGTTTTTCGCCATAGGAAGTGGTGGGACGGGAAAAAAAATCCATGCAAAATGTCGGCAGCCGCAGTAATATCAAGATTGAAAATCATTTTAACATTAGCTTCATCAGGAATAGCATCACTGTCATTGCCAGAAGGGAGGACAGCGCATTCGAAATTCGAGATGCCCCTAGAAGGTGATGAAGACTCATGACAAAGAACCAACGGGTTAATATGCATGGTAGACTTGGATTGCGATTAAGAAAAGTGATTAAAAGCCAACGGGTTTCACACGAAACAGTGTGTACAAAGAAGTCTTCAGTAATTTATACTCAGGTAGCAGTTCTTATTCTTAATACACAATTTTATTTGGTTGATTCTAAAATATACCTACATAACATAGAAAATGGAATGTCCAGCCAAAAATTTACTTTTAAGCAGAGCAAAAAAATTCTCAGCAACATCCTCATACTTGAGATATTCTATCCCGTAGTCGGATGGCAGCAGAGTGGCCAATAACTCCAATTCATGATAGGTAAACTACTATCATTTGTTTAATTATTCTAGGAGTATCAAAGAGATAGAGTACAGAGTAAAGGCATCTCAATTACTCATCTATTGACAAAAACTTACATATACAATTGAAATATCCAAACGAAAACATTTCAATACAGTTGCTGATGATGATTTGGATGGCAAAATCAAAAAGAGATTAAAGTTCAACTAAAATTAGATTTGACTCAACATACAATTCAGTAATGCCGGTGCGTATGCACCGGGTTAAGAACTTGTATATTGGAGTTTGTCCATACAGATTGCCTAAACGAAATATTGGGTGTGGTTGTTAGACCCCCGGTTTTCCACTTAATATGAATTTGGCTTTGAATGATAAATACTTCGGAGTCCCTTTTCTTTTACAAAAAAATAAAACACAATATTTCTTACCCCTCTTAGATAGATATGGAGATAGACTAGCATGTTTGCAAACTAAGATTTTGAAATATCCAGGTAGGACTGTGTTAATTTAATCTGTGCTAAGTAGTCCCCCTTCTCATCACATGTCTGTTTTTCTTATACCTAGAACTGTAACTGACAAAATTGGAATCTCTTCATATGAGAATCTGGTGGAATAAACAAAAAGGTAAGAAAGGCTGTTATTTCAAAAAATGAAAAGAAGTGGCTCAACCTAGAGAATTAGGTGGTCTAAATATAAAACAAACTAAAATTATGAACCTAGCTTTACTTGCTAAACTGGCTTGGAGAATGCTACATTCTCATGATGCTTTATGGTATAAAATTATGAAAGGCAAGTATTTTCCTTTTACCGACCCACTTAATGATTCTCTTACTGTTAATGGCTTATGGATTTAGAATGTAATTTGTATGGGACTTGATATTATCAAACAGTATGTTGTATGGGAGGTTGAAGATGGTACTTCCATTCAGATTTGGAAAAATAGATGGATTTCATCTATCTCAAATACTGTTAATAGTCAATATTACTCCATTAATTTGAACATTGTTTCTCAATTAATAGACACAAATACTAAGTCCTGGAATTTGCAAACCTTGAATGCACTCTTTGATAACCACGCAGTGAATGTCATCCTTAACATTATAATCCCTTTTAATGGAAAGGATTGTCTTAGGTGGCAACTAAACCTTAATGGAAATTTCTCTGTCAAATCAGCTTATAGAGCTATTCTTAATAGTAGAAATCAGGAAAACGGGTTTAGTAACACAATTCCTATTTCTTGGAAGCATTTCTGGAAAATTTGACTTCCAAATAATATACTCCACTTCCTGTGGAAGTGTTTACAAGATTGTTTATCCTTGAGAGATAAAATGTCTAGACAGTAACAATATTAATCTATGTGCCCTTTCTATAATTTACATACCGAAAGCATGCAACATATTTTCCTTGATTGCACTTTCTCTAAAACTGTGTGGAATGCTATTGATCCTTCTCTTATTACTGCTATCTCAAATGTTGATATCCATGAATGACTTTGTACTTTGTTTCACGTAAATACTCAACCTGTGCTTAATGAAACTGTTTTTAAATGGTTTGCTTTTATTATGTGGCATATTTGGAAGTGTAGGTGCAAGAAAGTATTTGAGAATCAACAGGAGAATGTTAATTAAGTTGTTTTCTTGATTAAAACTGATTATACATAGTGGCACTTTCAAATGCCATAAATATAAATCCTAATATCATGCAAGTCATTAGAGATTTGCGGAAACCTGAAGATCCTTATATAAACATAAACTGCGATGCTGCCTTTGATGATCTTACTAAATCAGTGAGTATTGGACTAATAAGTAGGAATTTTTCGGGTAGTACAGATGGAGCTAGATGCTGCAAGACTAAGGCATTAGACGCAGAAAAAAGCAGAAGAAAAAGCTCTACTGGAGGCTGCAATATGGGATAGCAAAAAGGATATCGGAATGTACATCTGGAGAGTGACTGTTTGAACATTATTAATGCTTTAAATGGTAGATTAGATTCAATAAAATGGACCACAAGAAACTTGATCACTGATTGTTGCAGTGTTTTAAATTTTTTGATAGTTGGAAATGCACAGATGTGCTTAGAGATGTTAACCATGTTTCTCATAAGATTGCAAAACATGGAATAAACACAATTTCTGAGGAAGAATGGTCGAACTCTCTCTCCCGCTTGGATATTGCAATGTATCCAAAGGGATGAGTATGTGTAGTTCTTCTTTTCTAATTAATTCTATATCTTTCGTATTAAAAAAACAAAGTTGTACATACCGACATTTTTTGTGAGAGTTGTGAATTACTACTGAAAAGGGGAAAAACGGAAAGAGGGGAATATTAATAAAAGAATAAGTCTTTGGGTATTTAAGTAAGGTCAACCACTCCTTCCCAACTGATTAGTTTGCCCAAATATGACCATTATAAGAGGAGTGACTCTCGTGGTTCCGCAAAATGTGAATAGATTGAAAGAGAAAAGGGATGGACGTAGCACTGAGTGCCCATGTCCCAATTAGTTGAGGCTGGCTTAGCTAAGGCTAGATCCAAAACACTTATTATCTTTCAACCTCTAAAGTAACATAATGGAAAAAAGACAACTATAAGTGTCATATGAGATTTTTTTTTCATTCTTTTTTTTTTTAAGCCTATCCCACTTTCCCATATGTTTCGTTTTGATCTTTTAAGGTAGAGAAATTAGGGGGACACTTTATGTTGAAGTCCCCATAATTTTTCAATGCCAACTACATGTATTGAAAAACTGTGCTGACTTCATCCCACAGTGTTTGTTTTATATAAACACTCATTTACTATTACAATATCATAAAAGATTAGTTTATATCATTTATTTCTAATAATAGATACAAAAACTCTCTAACTTGTTTTTTTCTTACAAACATGGCCTCCACCATGACTGAGTAATTCCTAGGATATAAATGGAGATTTTTTATTATATTTTTGAAAGCGGATAGAATTGGGGATAATTTTAGGATCAGGAGCAAATGGCGGGGATGAGTAAGGTTTTGCAACATAGATGGTAACTAACGATTGTGATTAGAGTTCTTTCTTTGTGTTTTCTTAGGGGGAGATAATATTTGACATGTGTATAAGGGGAAATATATTACTCAAATTCACTGTTAGTAATAATTTTGTATGACAGTTACCCTCAGGTCACTTAGTTAAGATTTAAACACTTAAACAACCATATCTTTGCTTTTAAATAACACAACCGTATTTTGAAAATGGGACACGACCACCTAAGTGAAGTTTTCGCGTAACCCAACATCTCTAGAATCATAAGTTTCATCTGCCAGGAGTCTATACTTTTAAAAAACATTGTTGATAAGCATAATCTTACCATATCTCCAGAACTAAACTACCATAACAATAGTTTTCGAGGTTATTTTAAGATGTTGCATTTCTCAAGAACATAAGAAACATAATTCTCCTATAAAACAGTTAGAAAGCGGACATCTAAAAAATGAATCAAGTTTTCACACTACAAAAACAATCAAAAGTAAAATGACATTATAAAAAATGTTCGTCGAAGATTTTATGAGCTCAAAATTCAACATCATTACTAGAGTGGAGATGTGGATGCAGTTCCTTCTTTGGAATTTTTTATAGTTTTTCCAACCAAGTTCCTAAAAAATTCCCATCTTAGAAAAATCGAATCGAGAAACCTTAAAGCTTGAAATCGAATTCACATACATAAATCGAGAATATATTAACGTCATGTTGTATTTTAACGGAGCATCCTCTTTTCGAAACTCAAGATGAGTAAGGTTTTGCAACATAGATGGTAACTAGCGATTGTGATTAGAGTTATTTTTTTGTGTCTTCTTAAGGGGGAAGCTACTATTTGACATGTGTATAAGAGGAAATATATTACTCAAATTCATTGTTAGTAATAATTTTGTGTGATGATTACCCTTAGGTCACTTAGTTAAGATTCAAACACTTAGACAACCATATCTTCACTTTTAAATAACACAACCGTATTT
Source organism: Papaver atlanticum (assembly GCA_023531105.1). Taxonomy (NCBI): domain Eukaryota; kingdom Viridiplantae; phylum Streptophyta; class Magnoliopsida; order Ranunculales; family Papaveraceae; genus Papaver; species Papaver atlanticum. Next base: position 907,677 of record JAJJMB010009231.1, on the reverse strand, counting down.
TGAAAATGGACACGACCACCTAAGTGAAGTTTCCGCGTAACCTAACATCTTTAGAATCATAGGTTTCATCTGCCAGGAGCTTATACTTTTAATAAACATTGTTGATAAGCATAATCTTACCATATCTTCAGAATTAAACTACCATGAAAATAGTTTTCGACGCTATTTTAAGATGTTGCATTTCTCAAGAACATAAAAACATAACTCTCTTATAAACACATTTAGAAAGTGGACATCTAAAAAATGAATCAAGTTTTCACACTATAAAAACAGTCAAGTAAAATGACATTATAAAAAATGTTCGTCGAAGATTTTATGAGCTCAAACTTCAACATCATTACTAGAGTGGAGATGTGGATGCAATTCCTTCTTTGGAATTTTGTATAGTTTTTCCAACCAGGTTCCCAAAAAATTCTCATCTCAGAAAAATCGAATCCAGAAACCTTAAAGATTGAAATTTTATTCACATACAAAAATAGAGAATATATTAACGTCATGTTGTATTTTAATGGAGTATCCTCTTTTCGGAACTCAAACTGGATTCTGTAAAAAAAAATTGAACACGATCCACAAACATCAGTGGTAACATCGGCCTTTGAGATGCAAGCTACAAGCCAACAAGTATGCCACAATGTGGGCTTCTACATCAGAGTATGAAGTCGTTGTTTGATGCCTGCCTAATTGCCATATAACTATTTTTGCAGAATTCACAAATCCTCACGCATTTCGACCTGCCAACACAACCTTTCAATGCATCTACGGATTTTTTGTTACATGGCTAAAATTGGTTTTTAATTCTTCCACATGACTGTCCAGAACCTCCTTTTTAGACTTCTTCTTTCAAATTATACTTTTCATGTCATTCTCGATATCTAATTTGAGAAATGATTTCAACTGCAGTTCGGATTTCATTATTGGGGAAAGTGGGTTTTAACTTGTGTCTATTGAGTGTACCCGCGAACTAATATGTTAAGGGTAACTTTTTGAACTCGTGATTCTTCCCTCGTTAAGTTGTTTAAGTTACACTATTTTATTTTAATATTTAATATATAATCTTTATATAGTTTAACTAATGCTTTCTCAATCTCAGTAGATATGAGTTTATTTCCAGAATTTCTTCACATATATTTTTTATTGATCAACTTTTGTATATGCACGTCCATCGTTGCTAAAGTAACTATTCCATCTTGGCCATATAACTCAAGAATTCAGCATCATTTGTAAGGCTCTAGTGGACTTGTGGAACCATCCTCATATATCCTCTCTAGTTCAAATCTCGATTATGGGTACTATTTTTTGATGAACGATAATTTAGAAGAGAGACTTCATCCCAATTTTCGAATGGTTTATAGATATCTAGATAACCTAACATTTGCAACATTAATATCCAATGTAGTTACATCTTCTTAGGATGATTTTCGTAAGCATGTAAGAAAGATCGAGCAACAATCTCATAGAATAGTTGGCGATTATCATTCCAATCATCCCCACTACGGTACTTTTATCAATATCTGGACGATATGTGAGGTCTTTATTCCACATATCACTACCTTCTTCTAGAAGTTTTCCTACATAACAGCTCAATTGAAGGCGCTTTTTAGGCGTTGCACGATCTCACGCAACCAACCTTCATTTTTAGGAATAATTATGAATCCGTACACGAATAACTTATGCAACCACTGTTATGAAGCTCATCATCCAACTTACTAGTATGATCAATGTTTATTCCTTATAGAAAAAAATAGTAATTCGAGGTAATAGGTATCAACCCGTACTATAAATTGTAAATATTTATTTGCACTGTAAAATTCTTTTAGCTAATAATTACCCACATATTCATAAACCTAAGGCGAGTTTCAATTAAAGATTTGCAAAACCCAAAATTAATTTATATTATATGGATTTCGGCACTTTCAAATTGTTGAAGAACAATATTATATTTTTTTAAAAGTTAGGTTACACATGAGAAATTTATAACATGGTTTATTTTCTTTTTGCATATGAATAGTTTCTTTTACATATAATTTTTCTTTTTAGCATATAAATACATTTAGCATTCACTTTACTACTAATTTAATTGTCAAAATGTATTACTCATGTGTGAAAAATAATATGAACTTTCGTTTTTTGTTGATGAATATCTTTTTACATATACTTTTTCTAGAATCGAGTATTAATTAATGGAATTCAAACTACAGAGGTTTTGGTTGGCATCCGAGCAACAAGCTGAGCACCAACCCCTTTCTGAATAACAACACCCAACCTATGAAAAATAAAACTACCTGAACCACTACCAGCGTCATTGCTAGCTAAACAATTCTTTAGACGCTTGAAAAAACAAATAAAATCTTCACTAAGGTCTCCTAAGGTAGAAAAATCTAAGACACCCAAACCATAACCATGAGAAACACAATCATTCAAATATTTAGTACGTTTGCGCGAAATTGCTCTCGAAATAGCCTGACCTGGAATGAAGGCACGAACTCTATCACCAGTAAAGGGTGAGACACCTGTGACATCCATACACACATCTTGGCCGTTTTCCCAATTGAGGACAAGGATATCTGCTGGACGTAGATCCTTGTTATCATCTGATAAAAGACCCAGAGCCGCTTCTTTGCGCGCAGGTACACTTTCTTTATAACATATGTCGGTAACTACATCACGAACAATGTCATGCTGAAACTTGATTCCAACATCATTAGCACAATGAAGCGCATGATCACCGAAAATGTCTATAGGTTTATTGCAACAAGAGCATAACCCACCTTCGACGAACAAAGGGATACCAAGACGATAACAAACTATAACTCTAAACTGACGGGGACCAAGACACTGATCTAGCCCACTGATAGGAACAACCAAAAGATAATCTTGAGAATGTTTGATCTGGTTACACTGCCATGGCATTGAATCTCTTGCAGATAATGTAAATTGGGCAGGAACTCACTTCTTGACTGCGTCAAAATAAGTGACTGCCAGGGAGTGCATAGAAGGGGGGGCAGTGTCATCGATGCAATAAGTGGAAGGAAAACCACATACCTGAATAAAATTTTGAAGAGCTAACTGATAGGCAGCACCATTATCCGTTGGGAACAAACTACCAAGTATCACCTTCCGTACCGAGGTAGTCTGACTCTGGGAGGCAAGATAACAGTAGGTACGAGTGTCTGACATAATGTATATACCGAGACCACCACCTTTGATAGGTAGGTTATCTAATCTCTGTTGCAAATGACCAAAACCAGCACCATCTCCCGTGATTAAAAGTCTCAAATACTTGAGTAAGTGATCGTCAAAGAGGCCGGTGGCTTGTTGTATAGCAGTAGGATTGGTGATGCGCATATAAAAATATAATCTGGAAACACCGGCACATTTACGAAGCAGCAACATATCACTCTGAGGGTCCTTGAGTTTTTTGATAGCATACATAAGCTGAATAGTCTTGTTCACCTTACCCAAAACCATATCGCCCATGAAATTCATGTCCAAACTCATAGGTCCCGCTAAAATCTTAACACCTTTGCTAGTCCTACCAATGTCTTTGGGTAAAACACCCTCATCAAGGCTGCGTGGATCCGGTGTAGGCCAGAAGACCTCAGTTTTCTTGATATTGAGATGTAAGCCCCTACTCGGTCCTTCAGATTCTATAATACTCAAGGCTTGGGCAACCTCCAACGTGTCGCCGACAATAGTGCCATCATCAAGATACCAGGCATGTAAATCAAGCTTACACCGGGAAGCAATGGACTTCACTAAAGGGTGAAGTGTCAGAGCAAACAGAAGGGGACCGAGAGGATCACCTTGCTGAACCCCAAGTGTAGAAGACAGGATGTAATGATCGTAGAAAAGTTTAGCATGCCTGGCATAACAGAATTCAACCCAATGAGAAATACCTGGACAATGAAGATGAACTTCTCTAATGAGATGAGACCTGCACACCATATTGAAGGCATTCGAAAAGTCAATAAGCAGCATTGACATCTTATCAGAGTGCCCTCTCAACTCCAGCAAACCATTGACAGTGTGAAGTATACTTTCCCCCCCAACTGGCACCCCAACTCCAAATTAGTGATCCCCTAAGTAAGATGTCATGGCCTTACCGACGGGGAAAGCATCCACCTTAGAGACCAAACGATGCCAGATAGTGCCAACCGCAATAGGCCTCAGACCGCCACCAGGTTTGAGCAAAGGCGTGAGAGGTGCACTGGCGATGAGCTCCCCCAAAACTTTAGGACACTTACCCGCCAACCAAAGGTTGACCACTCCCGTAATCGAAGCCAACAAATCCTCTGCCACTGCCGCTGCTTCACCACTCAAAGCGTCAACCAGATGCTGAGCACGCAAGCCATCACGACCACAAGAAGTTCCTCTAGTAAAACTCCTAATAGCACCACGGACAGCCCTTGAATCAACCGTAACTGGATCACAACAAAAGTCTTCCTCTGGAATGGAAGGAGGTGGAGCTGCAGGATGCTTAGATTGTAATCAGTCAAGGTGTTCTCGCTGCGAGGAGCAACACCGTTTGAAGACAAAACACGAATCGCCGCAGCATAATGTTCAAAACCGATCTTCTTTCGGCAAGCACTTAGGTTGGCCACATCCGACTTCTTCTTACTGTCTTGTTTAGTGTTTTTATGTTGGCTCGGCAGGTGAAGCAACTTGGAAATCATCTTACAAAAGCCCTCTGGCTCTTTCCAATCCAACAAGGCCTGTTGAATGGCAGCGACCTGAAGTCGCTTACGGTTACATGACCTTTCATCAGCTGATCGTTGGGGCCTGAACAGTAACAATGTGCAGATGGGGAGAAGAATTACATATGTTTACTCAGCACACTGTCCAAACAAACCTTCAAGGTACGGGAAAAGCTCAACTTACACTGATGTGGGATGCTAGAAACCGTGGAAAACTGGCGCTGGAAAACAGCACAAAGCAAATCAGGGGTGAGAAAAAAAACCTCATCAGACAGCTCCTTGTCAACACAACTACCCTCTGAAGCAAAGACAGGATTAGCACAACTACCAGGGACTGTGATATCAGAAGCAACAATAGGCTCGACCAACACAGGTGAGGTTGCAGGCCTGTCTATCTCGTGAAGAAGAAAGTCAGCAGAGATGCCATTAAAAAGACCTATAATGGTGTCACAATGAACATCCAGGCCATTGCAGGGAGACCTCCAAGCATGTAAAATCATGCACCGGCTACATAACCACATACGCAGCTGCTGCAACAGAATTTCCCAAGCGCTGAAAACCTCGACATCTACAGTGATGATAGCTCTGCTACATGCCATGTTATCCTTCGAGAAAAATGTTTATCTTGCAAATGACGAAGGATAGAACCCCTAGCATAGCCTCTTCCATTTACTCCATTCTGGAAACCATCGAATTTTTTGAATGGGCAGTTCACATAACCATTCTTTTGCAGTTGATTCATCAGACGAGGAAGGTGCTGACTTAGGTGATGGAGGAGGTCTATTGGCAGGGCGACGAGCAGAACGTGTTGATGCAGTCATGGAGTGAGGATAAACTTTACAAAAAACCCTAATAGAAAGGTAAACCCTAGGTCGAAAACAATGAGGGAAAAACTGCAGGAGGGAATCGTGGAAAACAAATCGAAGGGAGAAAGAAAAAGAGAAGGGAAAATCAGAAACAGAAACAACAAAAGAAAACGATAAGACCAATCCGAGATAAATCCTTGGCTTTCAGTCGCCATGGATCAAAGCCGGAGCTCATCGCCGGAGGAAAGAGAAAAAATAATAATAAAATATTATAATGAATTTGAACATTATTTTCGTATAAATACTTTTTTCACAGATAATATTATGATGAATTTGAACATTTTAAAGAAATAAATTTCCTAATTTTAAATAATTCGTATAAAAAACGAATATCGGTTTGAAGTACCAAATATTTTCTCTAAAATAAGAAAAGAAGATGTTGAAATAAATTTTTTATAATGATTACAGATAAATATTCATAGAGGGTAAAAGTGGAATGTAGTTCGGTGGAAAACCATACTATTTTAAAAGTTGTGTATGCAAATACTAATTGCTAGTTTCATGTACGCGTAAACATTAATTAAAAAATAAATAAAAATTCTAGCTTATTGGTGACACATGAAAAACCCAAATTTTGAGTCGAGAGACTATGAGACAACCCTGCTCATATGTATCAACCGCCTTTTTGGTGCAATCTAACATTGTGGTTAAATTATTTGAGCTATTATTAAACTTTTTTAAGTCCAAATTTTTTTCTTCCAACGTCTGATTTTATCAAGTGCACTTGCTAGATCAGCCTGAAGGTGTTTTTTTTCGAGAGAGATATACAACTTCTTTCTTTTCGAAACTCATTTATTGAGAATTAATCCTTTCTTTTAAGAAAATAAAAATTAATTTATAAGAATATTTGAAAAAATCTATCAAGTTATCAATCGATAAATTTTTTTGTATCCTTTCACTTGGATTAATATCTTAAATTAATAAAATCGTGAATTTTTTTTATATAAGAAAATAAACCTAATCTTGAGTTACTTGGTTAAGTAAGTACCATAGACCAATTGTATTCAGGATCATTACAAAATTCCTGAATCAAATTAGATAAGTTATTATCAGTCCATCTAGAGTTGATAATGTTTTGATTACACATTTTAGATATGCTTGCCGATAAAAAGTTATCAAATCTATTAACTAAACTGAAAGATATGGCTTTGAAATTAAACAGTTTGTAGTTTTGGTTATAAAAAATGAGCACTATTGTTGAATCTTTCTTCTTTTGCCTCAGCATACATCTCGCTTAGCAACTTTAGAATAGGTTGAGAATCGCTTTGAAATTCGATATAATGACAACTAAGCTCAAATGCTCCTTCTTGAATTCTAAAAGTTCAACCAATATATTTTTTCGAGAGGGAAAGACTAAAAAAACATTACATTGAGTCGATTATAATTCTCTTTTCGTATTTGAGCATGGGAAATAGTCACTATGTCACAACTGATTAGGTTTCCCAAGTATGGCCAATATCTTTCAACCTCTGAAGTGACGTAGTGGACAAAAGAGAACCATATACGACAAACAAAGTGCCATATGGGATTTCATTTTTCTTCCACTTTTTCAGTTATTTAACATGTTTGGTTTTGGTATTTTAACACTGAAGGATATTATTTTTTTGCCGTCTTCCTCCCTTTAACCACTTTAAATTACACATTTAAGTTAAGTGACTTAACCGTCTAGGATTAAAAAAAAAAACCACTACTTCCCTTTGTGGCGTCACCACTCCTTCGATACTATACTATTTCACTTTGAGTGAAATCCCACACCTCATCCCATAATTTTTATGAGCAAAGCTCATCAATATTACATATTCGTTGAAAAATATCAAAAATATGGTAACTCGTTTTATAGTATCAAATCTATGCGCTAAAATTTATTTTAGTAATTTAAAGTTGATACTATAACTTCTTTGTGGATTTCATCCTAATAATACTTTGGCCACGAATTTATTCTACTTACTTGGCAAGACAATCAAATTCATGTTTGGTCAATGACATAGATAAATTAGATTTTCTTTCTTTCACACTTCTTGCTTATCACCATGCACCTACAATGGAGGATGAGAAATGGCCCTCTTTCCCCCGATGTTACCCCTTCTATAAATCGTTACCAATTCAGATGCATCTAGTTAAGGTGATGAGATCCTTATTAGTGCTAGTTTTATGTTGTCATCAAAGGTTGCATTTCAAATACCTTTTCTTTTTAATAATTATCCTTTCTTGCATATTGTGAATACTACTTCGATTATTCTTAAACTGAATTTACTCGTATTCGGTAACGGTGTTTCCTTTAAACTTCATAAGGTGTAGTGTTATACACCCTCAAAATCAATTTATGTAAGGAGTACAAGTGACTAACAGCTAGTCCTAGTGAACATTACACTGATGCAGTTACAATCTCTAATTCTCCTATTTATCCTTTTGATTAAACATAATAAACTTAAGATAACAGTGCATGCATTGGTAGTTCTGATCTCCCTTTGTTGATGTGATGCAAAAACACACACTTGATGCTTAGATTAGATCAATTTTCCGGGATATGACAAATATTTTATAGCCAAAAGAATCTTTTCAACTTAAAAGGTTTAGCGTCATCCTAATTAGCTCAAAAACCTCAAAAAGATGAAGTTTCACGAAAACGCACTAAATACTTGGACAAATATGTATCACATGGATATGGTCTGGGTGTTTTAGCTTTCTCCACCTTAGGGGAACTCGGTGAAGATACTTTATGTTTTTTCAAGTGTCTGAAGAATTGTTTAGTTAGCAATGATACCAGTAGTGGTTTTGGTAGTTTCATTTTTCATAGACTAGGTATTGCTATTCAAAAGGGAGTTGGAGCCCAGCTTGTTGCTAGGTTGCCAACCAAAGTTTTGTAATAGACTTCTTGATTAAATAAATATTAATCATATATTCTTTTCTTTTTTAAAGTATAATATATTAAAAATATCCTGCAAAAGTTATACTAATAATAATAAACTACCCAAACATGCTTAACCCACACTTAAATTCTATTGTCCTCAATGTTCAAAAACCGAAATTTCTGATTTCTGACATAACAATCTAGAAAAACTCAAGAATTGTACAATTCAATAAGGAATGAGGCAAAACATCCTTAATGCAAGGTGTTCGCCTACGTATTTTCTATAGCTTGTCAAAAGGGCACAGTGTTCCGATAAACAGTCTGATACATATGGCATCGGACTGACAGATGTGCAGACTGACAAAAGTTCTGCAAAATACCGAAATTCAACTGTCCTGGATAATCGGTCCAACTTTACAGACACAAAATTCAGATTTTCTTATTGGAAAATAAAGATGAGTCTGTCTTATTTAAAAGTTGGGATCAACCAGTCAATCAGACTCCCAATGAAGTCTCGAGAGCTCTTTTTTATAGTTTTAGAGTTGGATATTTGGGAGCCTGACTCTCAAGTAAGAGGTCAGCAGATCGAGTCTCCGCTTATGTAAATCTAGTTTAAGTTCTTAATGTATCTTCTTTCATATTAAAAAAAAAGTTGTACATTTGGATGTATCACTGTCATTATATGATTAGTTAAGGAGTGTCGTTTGCATGAGTTGTCATCCTCCTTAAAACTTGACTGGGAATGTTTCCTTTAGTTAAGGAGTGTTCGTGAGTAAATTGTTTTAAGTAGAATATTTTGAAAGGAATTAAGTGGATGTTACTTGTAGCTAAGGAATGAAAAATTGAATTTCTTAGTGGAAAACCCGATAAGGAGAAGAAAAAAAATTGGCCGAGAGATGTGTGCATTCTTTTTTATGTAAAAGACTATATTTGGAAGGGAAATTGAATTTGCTGTTGTATCCTCACCTGAGTCATATGAAAGAAGGAAATCTAACATATCTGAATTATGAACAATGCAAATTCTATACAATGTATGAAACGTATGTACACCTCAGCTCGGTGGAAACAAATGTTAAAGGTGAAAAAGCGGGGGTCTAACAACCACACCCAATAATTCGTTCGGAAGTCTGTATGGACAACTCCAATTCAATTCCAAGAGAATCAACTGGACAGTCAGACTCAATCGAGGAAAGATATCCAAGAGTTATATCTCAATTTCACAATACAATCTGCAATCGAACAGATAGAATCTATGAGCCTGATTGATATGAGAAATAACTTGAACGGTATCAAAAAACAATGTTCAAGGGTCAATCAATTATTACCCAACAAACAAGGTCGGATTTCCCAATTGATTAAGCCACGCACAACCTGTGATATTTCAATTATATAAACAAATATAATGCGGAAAGGAAATAACAAAGACACCAGATATTTTGTTAACGAGGAAACCTCAAATGCAGAAAAACCCCGGGACCTAGTCCATATTTAAACACCACACTGTATTAAGATGCTACAGACACTAGATAAAACAAATTAAACATCTCGACTTTTAATTTTTCCTATATGGTATATGAAAATTAGTACATTTGGGTAAGATATCATTGGACCCCACAAAAATAAGGAACATATAGAGTTTCACTTGGAAAAGTAGCGGTTAGTTTTAATACATGGGTAAAAAAACACATGTAATAATATGATATACAAATATTTATCTAGAAATATTCATAGTATTCATAAGATTTCTACTTATTTTGTTATGTATGTAAAAGTTAAGGCCTATTTGGTACAATTTTTAGAAACAACTTTCAAAAATCATTTTATATTGTTTTTAAAACATATCTTTTTTACTTGTTTTCATTTTCCATTAGATTTGGAAATGATTTTTTGTGTGAAATTTTTAAAACTGTTTTGGAAAATATATTTTCTAAGAACAAAACTTAGTTATAAATTATAACCAACAACAGTTCATACTTTCCAACTCCATCAAATACTTCAAAACTGATTATGGATTCTGTATAATTAGTGGATCTAATACAAGATGAAAATTTATGTAACTATTAATTTTTAATATCACTTTCAGTTATTTTACCAAATAGTTCACGCGCATTACAAATCTTCCATTTATTTGATCAAAAAAATGATTGTTATAATATTATGATCGTAAACGTCTCTTAAAAATCTCACGAAACAAATAAAACTCATAATCAATTTGACTTATTCGCAACAACAACTGATCAATATGGTATAGGCAACGATACTGGGTTTAATTCCCTTATCAGTTTCATCCTCTTATAAAACATGAAAACAAAGGAACAACATCTTATTTTGGAAATTGAAGTGAAGATTGAATGTTTAAATAGAGAAATTAACAATGCAAGAGAGTTTTGAAGAGATCATACCTCCATCTCTTTTACCATAGCTCATACCTTTCATTTGAAAAAAGAATGCAAAAAAAGAAGAAGAAAAAATAACAGAGAAAACGATAATATGTTATTTTAATTTTTTTTCGTTTTTAAAAACTAAAACTAATAGAGAAATTTTTTTAGGAAACATGTTTACCAAACATGTTTCATTCTGTTTTCCTTTTAAAAACATAAATCAGTTTTAAAAGCCATACCAATCATGGCCTTAGGTTTTATTTGTTCGTGCTAATAGCAATTTCCAGCCGAAAAAGCTCACTGAAAACAAAAGTGAGATGTTCCAAAGAACCGTGATCATCAACCTTCAAAAACAGATCATATGAGACTAGTTAATAACATTCCATTCAGATGTTATTACTACGGAAAAAAAGGTCACCATGAAAAGAGATGTCGTTTTTGTTTACGAAATGAAAAACTTCTTAACATTCTTATATGGATGTCTAAAGAAGTTATCACCTGCTTCTCATATTACTGGTTTTAATTGTCCAACCTTCAAACAAGAAAAGTATTCTGATCAACCAATTCTTGTTTGTAAAGATAACACTAAAACTTTTTACAATTGTAAAAGAAATAATGTTATAGGGACAAATGGCTATGTTGATGTTCCAAAGGTGCGCCGACAAAATAAAAATTCTTCAAACTCCTCCTTCATGGCGAATGAAATCGTTGGATCAAAAGTGTCAACCGTTCCTGAACACATTCACATTAATAATCATGTTTCAGAACTCAAAACCGGCATCAATAAGCTCAAGTGCAGCATTAAGAAGGAAAAGAAGATTGCGACATCAGGTATTCCGTGCTCCCCTCTTGTTGATTCTCTTGAAACTAATTCTTTGACTTCTCTAATTGTTCTCAATAAATAAAGGATGAGAATGATCAACAACCTTGATGAGAAAGGTGCTCATCATATTACAACTTGACTACTTACCGTTGTGCTTCCTTTTTGAGACCGTGTGAGGATGCACATGATTCTCAAGAAGATATCGTCTTCTTGACAAAGTGGTCTTTGTTGTAGTTTTGTTCTTATAATAAAAACAAAATTAAGAAAATAATGATCTTCTTACTGTTGAGCCTTTCTCCGGTTTCTTATTACACTCGTAATATTATTGATCAATGACTCTTGAGATAATTCTCTTTGTTTTTGTTTATCAACAATTGTCTGGTGCCCTAAATTATTTGAGCTACGATATACTTTCTTGTGTTAGGGACTTGTCTTTGATCTTTTGTCAAAACATGCTGTTAGAGCACTGCTCGGTCGAACTCGCAAGCGTTGCTATCTCAAGCTTGTTTGTCAAATTTAGATGTCAAAACTATATGTCTTGATTTCTAGTCTACTTATAGATAAGTCTCGGACTAGGATAGTTAAGTGTAGTTGAGCTCCAGACTCCACGACGATCATCTTACGAAGACGAAGAACTACTCAAGGAACCAGTGGAACTTCATCCGACTAAAAGGTATGTGGAGACTTGAACTTATCTATCACTCAAAAGTCTATCTACTCTATCTCCTACTCTTGAGACAAAAGTCGTATAAGTATATAGATTTCAATTATACACATTTGCTATTTCGAGTCGAGTTTATCTTGTCTATTTATTTCTCGAAATATGTGTTGGTAAGATTTCGCTTTAACTAAGTTCATCTTTACTCGTGACGAATGTCATGATGACATTTCAATATCTTGAAAATCGCTTTGATGAAAAATAGTTTGTGAATAACAACTATATAACATCCTCTAAGAATGTTTCAATGATTGAAATGTAGAGTTGAGATTATGTAACCATCTTTGGATATAAGCATATATAGTGTGTTCGCACATTAGTGTATAAATCCATAAACCGGGAACCAAGTGTATGCATATGTGTGTATACGGAATTGGTGAAGGAGACAGGTTAAGTATGCGTACGGGTACGCATACTGGCGAAAGTTTTCACCCGAAAATTTCTGCTGAGTTTAGAGTTTACAAACTCTTAACCAGTCACCTAAAGTATGCATACCCATATGCATACTGACGGAACTTTTCTACCCGAAAATTTCTGTTGAGTTTGGAAACCAAAACCAACTCAAATCCGGTTGCTTAAGTACGCATACCCGTACGCATACTTGAGCTGGTTACTTTCTCAAATTGGTAGTTCATGAACCTAAACATATAAATTATAAGGAATGCAATCTTTGCAAACTGTGGCTATAATGTTCATGAATTGATTCAAATGAATCAAACCGATTTTGTTTCAATTGTGTCTATTCATAAAGACCTAAGCAATTGAACTACTCTCCAACTAGTTCTTTTGAAGTCATTTGAACTAGTTGTGATAAAGATGAATATGGTTGATATGAAAGTGCTCATATGGCCAACCATTGGTTAACTATTGTTGAACCAACTAAGTGTACATGGTTAGGTGCGGTTACTTAACCCTAAATGAAATACATTTCATTTGTGTGTAACAAGCTAAGATTCGATCTAACAGTTGAAAGATATTAAATTGAATCTAATCAGGTTTTCATCTAACGGTGAATAATGAATGCTTTGTTACCAAGGTAACTTAGATTGCAAACCCTGATTTGAAAACTATATAAAGGAGAGCTCTAGCAACTGGGAAACCTAATCCCCACACCTCCTGTGTGATACTAGTTGTGTTAAGCTAAAGTCGATTCTCCTTTAACCTTAGGTTTCTTCTCGAGACCCTGTAGGTTAACGACTTAAATACTTCATTGGGATTGTGAAGCCAGACCCAACTATTTTCTTTGTAGTTGCGTGATCTGATCTTGCTGTTTCTATCGTAAGAGTACAATCATAAGATTGGCTTGAGATTTTATATCTCCGATAGGCAAGATATAAGAAGTCACAAACATCTTCGTCTCATCGTTTGTGATTCCGCAATATCTTGTTTCGCTAGTCGATTAAGATTATTGTGAGGTGATTGATAATTCTAGGTTGTTCTTCGGGAATATAAGTCCGGGTTATCGATTGGTTCCTGCTCACCTTGATTTATCAAAAGATGGAACAAAACTCGTAGGTATATCTGTGGGAGACAGATTTATCTAATATCGTATACTTTTCTTTGTGATACATATTTGTTTTTTAAAGTCTTCGATTTTGGGTCGTAGCAACTCTTGGTTGTGGGTGAGATCAGCTAAGGGAATCAAGTGCGTAGCATCCTGCTGGGATCAGAGACGTAAGGAGCGCAACTGTACCTTGAATCAGTGTGAGAAAGATTGGGGTTCAACTACAGTCCAGACCGAAGTTAGTTTGTAGTAGGCTAGTGTCTGTAGCGGCTTAATACAGTGTGGTGTTCAATCTGGACTAGGTCCCGGGGTTTTTCTTCATTAGCGGTTTCCTCGTTAACAAAACTTATGGTGTCTGTGTTATTTCTTTTCCGCATTATATTTTTTTATATAATTGAAATATCACAGGTTGTGCGTTGTATCGATCAATTGTGAAATCCAACCTTTGGTTGTTGATTGAAATTGATTGATCCTTGGATATTGGTGTTTGGCACCATCCAAGTTATTTCTCTTGTATTTAATTAAGACTCGCAGATTTATATTTGCTTGATTAAGGATTAAATCAATAAATCGAGATATAAACTCTTTGATATACTTTTTATTAAGATTGAGTCTGACTGTCTAGTTGATTCTCTTAAAAGTATATTGGAGTTAGTCCATACAGATTGCTAAGCGAAATATTGGGTGATCTTGTTAGACCCTCGCATTTTCACATGCTTCTAAAATAGGCTTCATTGGTTCATTGGTTCTTAATTTTGGTTCATAACCACGAACTGTTCGTGCTCCAGTTCCATATTCGAATGGATAGTTCTAATACCGGCGTATTTGGAAAAGAATATATGTGACCCTAGGGTTTTCTCCCTATGAAAACCATATATAAGACTGTTTTTCTTGGAGAAATATATAAGTTCCATAACCTCAAGATTTCTCTTGAGATATCATGGACTACACAATGGATGGATGCAAAAAGGAAGAAAAACTTGAAGATGGAAAGATGATTGAGTTTCATAAAGATCCTCTTGTCATATCCTGTTTCTATGCTTGTGATCATGAAGTCAATAGACCTGTTCAGATGTCATCTGATTTGGTTGGAAATCTTCTATGAGATTTTGGAGTTGTTCATGAACAACTTGAAACTGCAACAAAGAATCTTGTCTTTCTGAAAACTGAACTGAAGAAGGCAACTGATGAACTTGCTCTTGTATGATCTGTGGTTGCTGATTATGTTTAAATCTTTCAGTTCTAGGAGTTGATTTTGTTATTTTGTCTAGGAAACTTCTTATGAGAATTATTCTTATGTTTTAAGAAGTATGACTAGGGTTTGGAATATCAATTATTATGATTACACACAGCTATTGCCAACGGTTTTTCATCTTGCAATGTTTTTAGATTTATTTATTTAAATTCTAAGTTATTTGAAAGATGATTTTGCAATATTAATCTTTATTGGTTTTTTATATTGGAAAAATATGTTATGGGATATGTGTGTTTACGTCCGTATGTATTGATAGTTTTGTCATTAAAATTGACAAAGGGGGAGATTGTTAGAGCAATGCTCGGTCGAACTCGCAAGCGTTGCTATCTCAAGCTTGTTTGTCAAGTTTAGTTGCTCAGAATTATACTCTTGATTTCTAGTCTACTTATAGTTATCTCAGACTAGGATAAAATGTGTAGTTGAGCTTTAGACTTCACAACAATTACAACAGACGACGAAGATCTACTGAAGAACTCGAAGAAACTTCATCAAAAAAAAAGGTATGTGGAGACTAAAACTTATCTATCACTGTTAGAGAATTTCTCGGTCGAACTCGCAAGCGTTTCTATCTCAAGTTTGTTTGTTAAGTTTAGTTGATCAAAACTATAGTCTTGAGTTCTAGTCTACCAATAGGTGTTTCGGACTAGGATAGATAGTATAGTTGAGATTTAGACTTCACGACGCTTACAACAGAAGACGAAGATCTACTGAAGAACTTCATCAACAAAATGGTATGTGGAGACTAAAACTTATCTATCACTGTTAGAGCATTGCTCGGTCGAACTCGCAAGCGTTGCTATCTCAAGCTTGTTTGTCAA